>VWZZ01004129.1:91776-112339 GCA_013399095.1 Psophia crepitans
TGGGGCTGGGGGGGCAGCTGAGGTGTTCCCGCATGGCTCCCGCGTCGTCAGCTTCTCGGAGGTGCTTGCGCTGGGGGGACGCAGGCGGCCCTCTCAGAAACGGCTCACAGCAGCGCGGGGGCACAGCTCGACTCCTCATCGTTGGCAAAAAGAAATTCTGTTGGGTTTTTTTTTTTGTTGGTTTTTTTTAAAATCTTTTTTAGTTTTTTGTTTGTTTTTTGGGTTTTTTGTTTTTTAAAAGAAAAATACAGTGAAGACACTAGAAAGAAAAAGAGAACAAGGGAAGAGGACATTAGGAGAAGAGGCTCTTCCCAACACTTCCAATCCCAACCAGAGTGTAACAAACAAATCAGCCTTTTCTTCTACACTCCTGACATCCCTCAGAGTTACCTCATCCAGCTACTGTTGTTTCCTCTAGTAGAGGCACTCACTAGCCGTGCAGTCTCACACACTTGATCACATGCTCAGCACCCTCCTCCCCAACACTATCACGCTGCCAGAAAAGCATTATTAGGGACTAATGAAACGGCTCCCCAGACCAGCAGCTTCTCCACCCTCCCGGAGAAATGGAAGCTACCTTCACACCCAAAGACAATCCGGCCCCCCAAGGCTTTGGCAGCCAACCTTACTCCTCCCTCTGAAGCCAAAAACCCATCTCACAGTAAGGCGAAGGGAAAGGAAATGTACCGATCGCCCACAGCAACAAAGCTTTAACCTAATCCCCAACGTCATCAATTCCCTCCTTGAGCGATCCCAGGCACGAGGACAAGCTCACCTAAGCAAACACTGGTCCAGTGGCAATTGCTCCTCACTTCCCAAGGTGATCAAATGGCACACTTGTCTACAAAAGAGGAAGAAGAGGTAAGGGATGGAGAGGAAGAAAAAGGCATGAAGGACACAAAAACACAGAGGCTGCATGTTTCTCTCAGGACTTCCTCCCTCCCTAGAGTTTACTGTTTCACTTCTCCAAACCACTGCAGCCTGAAAGACAACCAGATGAAGGCTTACTGCAAGCAAAGCAGAGCTAAGATGACAGTATGGAGTGTGGCTTCCAGAAAATACGTAACTGAAGAGCAGAGGCGTAACTTGGTACCGCTCCCCTCACCACACTAGAAGCTTTATGTTCACGTCAGCTCCAGTAGATCAAGTAAGAACCACTGTGGGGCCTACAGTCCTTGTGGAGTATCCAGGCCAAGGCGACAAACATTACAGCAGGGACTCACCTGTGATGCTGAAATCCGTGACACTTCTTGCCGCCCTGTGAGGTCAGATGAGGAGACGTTGGCAGGAGCTCCTCGGTGTAACCTCATGCTGACCTTCCGCTCCCTGTCCACTCTTGAGATTGCTCTGGGGGATGTGTTTCCTACGGAGGCAAAGAAACAAGAGACAAGAGTATCAGTCAATAGTTTTGGTTTCCAACCAACAAGAGGGGTGGCACCCTCCTCCAGCTCTCCCACTCCACTCACCGGACTGTTGGATTCGGGAGGTGGGGGTGGAGGCCAAGGGCTCAGTGACATTGCGAAGACGGTTGGCAGTGGCTCCAGCAGGCGGGCCGGGCGGCAGTGCTCGCGTGGCTGACCCCCGGAGTTGCCCCATCCTCTCTTCTCGCTCATGCTCTCGCCGCTCCCGATCCATATCCTCAGGGTTCCGGGCTGCTCCCTGAGGAGGGGAGAAACCCCCATGCCATGCATGGCTGTCAGGCAGGAGAGACAGCAGCAGTCCCAGACAGAAAAGCCACAGTACTCCATCACACCAAGAAAGTGGAGCTCCATCCCCAAAACATGTTCTCCCCTCACCACCTTCCAGTCCACCCAGAGGGGGCCTCATTATCTTCCATGAAGAAAGATGGAAGTATATGGTACTACAGCTGTTACTGCAATCCTCATCTGTGTCCCACCTCCAAATATAGTTCTCTCCTGAAAAATTATCTTTACCTACCTATAGGTCTATCGGCACATGCTCCATCAGAGCGCTAACACAACAGTAGCTATACCCCCAAGTTGGCACCAAACAACTCTGCCTCTTTTCACTCTACCTGGTCCCCTTTCTCAGGTTGCTCGCCAGGGGTAAGTACAAACAGCAGGCAGTTTCCAACTTTCCCCCCCCATCTTCGTGATACAAATCAACCCCTGTCCCTCCAGCCCTTTCCCCACACACACTCACAAATTTAAGCATGTTCCAGTCAAAGACGTAGTCGTAGGAGAAACCTTGGCGGTGGAAGAGGTTGCGGAAGAGCTGCCGCAGGTACGAGTAGTCAGGTTTGTCGTCAAACCTCAGTGAGCGGCAAAAGTTGAGGTATGTCGAGAACTCAGCTGGAGGGAGCAGAGAGCAGTTGGTTGTTGAACACCACCCAACCCTCCTGGTCCCACCACAGAGCTGCCACAGCCTTTCAGCAGCAGCGTGCTGGACCAGGATAGCACAAATACAGCTGTGCAATGAAAACAGAGCCTGCTGGTTGCAGTGCTTTGGCCACCAAGACAATCGCATCCCTATTTTCACCAGAGGAAATGCTCATGCATATTTTTTTCTGGCTGCTTCTCCAAGCAAGAAGTAGCGAGTCACAGAGCCTGCTGAAGGAGAGTAAGAATACAGGCCTAAAGAATAGGTGGAGGTGAGCTTTGGGAAGCTCAGCTCAGACCAGAGCTCCTCCTAGTTCAGTAGCCTGTCTGAAGCAGTAGCTCTAAGTAGACAGCTACAGAGGAGAAAGACCAGGATGAGCGTGTCTAACACGTTCACTGACATTAGCCCAGCTCCCACCTACTTTCAGCTCAGAGAACTTCCTGATCTGGATGTGGTTTCCAATTATTTAGTAACTCTCAGTAGATCTCTCTTCCACATAGTTGTCCAATCTCTCCTTGAACTCCTGTAAGCTTTAAGTATCCACAACATCTTCTCGGAACGAGTTCCACAGGTCTATTACTGGCTGTGTGGAGAACCACATCATTCTGTTTTGAAGCTAGCAGGAACCAGCTTTGTTTCTCTTCCAAAGAGCTGGGGTCACCAAATAATCAGTTCCCATCCAAACTTCTGGAGGCATAGCAAGACTGTAGACTTCTACTACCTGTCTAATCTCTTTTCCAGGTTCCAAACAACTCATTGATTGTATAGAAATCACCTCACCTCTAGGCACCCTTTTGGCCCTTTTTCTAGTTCTACCTCATCTTTTCTGAACTCGTGGGATGGAGCAGAGCTGCACAGGGTATGCAAGGTGCAGGCAGGCCATGGGTTTACACACACTTTTGGCCTTCTTTTCTTTCCTGGTAATTCCTAACATTCATTTCGCTTTCCTCAGTAGCCACTAAAAGCAAAGTTGATGCTTTCACAGAACCGTCCATTGCAACTGCAACATCTCATTGGCAAGAGGCACGGGTCAACTCAGAGCCTACTATTCTGCATATGACATGAAGAGCAAGCCTTCTCCCTCCTCTCACATATTACTACACGTTTACCTATAGAGAACAGCATTTGCCACTTCATTGCCTGGTTACTCCTGGCACAGCTGGCTGTCATCCTCATTATCCAGTAAAAACTTTGCATCACCAGCACACCTGCTTGCCTCAGTGCCCACTCCCTCTTCCAGACTGATGCTGAGGTCCTAGAAATCCCTCTCAGCACTCTCATACCTTTACTAACAGAAAGCTTGACTCTCCACAAAAACAGTATCCCACTTCTGAACCAGAATTGTATCACTACTGGTCCCTTGTCCTTACCACTGGTGTCAGCAGGACATCCTGGTCTGGGGGTACTGGGCATTGCCCTTCAGGACGCTAGACTCCACAGGGCTTCAGCAGGAGAGCAAGCCGTCAGACAAGACACACATCAAGATCAGAGCACTTACAAGGGTACCCTTTGCAGAGCACCTCAATGGGCGTTGACATCTTTTTCTCGCTGATCCTCTCGTACTTTTGGCGCTTGGTGGCAGCCTTGAGGCCCTGCCAGGGCAGCGAGCCCAGGTTGAAATACATGAGCACATAGCCCAGGCTCTCCAGGTCATCACGGCGACTTTGTTCTGTGAGAAGAAGTTACAAGGGGGGAAGGAGTGAGCAGCAACCAAAACTGCTTTGGCAATCACACAGCTTTGGAGGTGAACATGGAACAAAAGAAACCACCCCTCTCTCTTCTTTGGTAGATTTCTATGGGAAGACAAACTTGTAAGAAGACATTGCAGTATGAATTCCTGTGGGTATGTTCACACTGCAAGAGTCAAAGTGCTCATCTTCCCATACAGCCCAACCCACTTCATAAATGAATAGTTACCCTGACTACCTCCTCACCTGGACAAGCCTTAATTCACACAAGAATTCAACAGCTCAAGAAGTGCAGCAGTGACACTGCCTACGTTGCTCTCCCCAGTCCCAGCGGAAGGGCACCTACACTTCTCCACCCAGAATGATACCTCACCCTGGGGATTAGTCATGACAGAGGTAGTCAGAGAAAGACAAAGTTAACAGAGGTAAGCCCAACATAACCCCTTCAAGCACATTTTCTAATTAACATGCTGATGCTCTTTCTGCAGGGCAGAAACAAGGAACTAGCAGCCCCTTCTTGCGGTAAACAACTTTGCTGATAGTTTACAGAAGGCTAACATGTACTACTGTGCAAAGACGTTTCTGGGCTGGTGGCATTTTTCAAGCTGTGGAGGAAAGAGGCATGAACACAGAGGTATACTTTGAACAAAAGGCTCCCCTCCAGATGGGGAATGACTGGGTAACTGGCATCACTACTGATTCTACTCAGAGCACGGGTTGCCCCTAATATGCCACTGTAAGGGCCTGCTTTTAGATGCTTATTTACAAAAGCAAAAAATTTTTCCTTCAACAAGAACATTCCACACTGAACCTGTTCTCTGGAATGGCCAAGCCATTTTAACTTTGGGTCAAAGCACACGAAGTGCCATAAAAACACCATGTTCCAAGACAGAAGTAGAGGAGAAAGAGGCCCTGCAGATCCCCAAAGTGTCTTAGTTTGAGCACGCTGAAACAACAGCATTTTTTTACCTCACTAACTTAACTGCCTCAAGTTGCCCACTTTAAAGGGGATAATACTTTCTAATCTTATCAGGCGGCTGCCAAAGATAACTACACGACTGGTTGGAGGATGCTTAGATGCTATGGAGGGAATAGGGAAAAGAAACCCCAGTTTTGCATTTGGCCTAAGACTGGGGTACATATACTCTCAGAAGGCCACAATTACACACCATGTACATCAAATACATAAAAATTAAACAATATTTGATAATGACCTATATCCTAAGACAGGGGGCAAGCAGTAGTGGAGTCAGAATGGAAATCCAGGGCCCGAAAGCATAGGACATGAGGGTAACCTCAATCTTGCAATTTGCCAGCCCTTGACTTATCCATGCTCTAGCTTTAAAGCCTGTGGCTGCAGGTTCCCTCTCTAGAGTGTGGTGGTGCCCCTCATAGGAGCAGGGAAAGGCAGGGCAGGAACCAGAGAAGCCTACTGAACAAGCAAATCAGCCTTTTAGGAATAAATCAGGATCTTTCCTCCAAAAATCTTACTTGAATTCCACACTGCTTAGTGCATGCTGGAACACACACCTCCACTTGTGTGGAACACAGCAGCTTTGAGCAGAGCCACCAACCCCATCCAGAACAGGAGACATTCTGCAAGTGTATGCTTAGGCACAGTCCTAGTGATTTGGGGAAGGTCAGAATTAGAGACTTGAGTTTAGGGAGCCTGAAGTCAGTGAAGGATGCTACAAGCCCTTACCGGAGGCAAATGAGAGGTGTTAACAAACCAAACTGGGCAGCTCACTAGTATCCATTACATGCACGCAAACACACCTTAACTGTGCTTTAACTCAGCAATATGATCAAGGATAAACAACTGCAGGCCCAACACCTAATTATTAACATGCTGAATGATAACTGTCTGATTGCATTGCATTCCAAATATCTCAGGTTCACGTGGTCATTGTAGCCCACTTAAACAATTTCAGTGAGATTCAAATCTATGATGAGCCTGCAGCACCAACATGATGGGTCACAGTTGTCACGCTATCTCAAAACACTGTAGCAAAACAAGGTCCTGAATTAAGCCTTGGATGAGGAAAAACTGTTCCTACATGCCATTACACATCTCCAAATTTTTAATTTTTTTTTTTGCATGACTTCATATACCAAAATCCTCAGAATACTGGATAACATTAGACAGCAAAAGTGGAATAATTAGAGTTAGGAAAAAAAAGCACCCCAAAACATTCACCTCTACACAAAGAAACGTTATGAAACATCACTACTTTCCACTTTTAGACACTTGACAATCATTGACAAACTCTCACAGCATCCCTGGGATGTAGGCCAAAAAAATAAATAAAAAGAAATCTCATTTACAGTTTGAGAAGAGAAACACAAGTGATGTGAATGCGTGCCCAGAGCAAGTCAGTCCAGAAGCGGGATTACAGTCGTGACCTGTGACACCACATCACACTTCCTCTCTCCATTTTATTCCAGCTTCCCAGCTCTCCTGCAATACATGGGGGACTGCTACTTTTATGACACTCATCCTTTCCTCCCTCAACCACAAAACCCCTTCCAACAGAAAACACAAGGTTGCCTTCCCACGCAATCCAGTATGACCTCTCAAACCCAACCACTCTGCAAGCAGTCTCCTGCCAGTTCCCTCCCACTTTCAGGGAGGTTCCCAGCCAGCCCACACTCTCACGCCCTTCCCAAAGCTGGGTCCTCAGAAGGAGCTGAGTCAGGAGTGAGTAGCAGGACGGTGAGTTACCTGGGGAAGACATGCTTGGGCAAAGACAGACAGTGACGACTGGTTGCACTGGACACAAGGTTCATGGCAAAACTTTCTTTGAAGCTTAGAGTGCATCTTGGTCCCCCAGGACAGTGCTTCCCCTCACTCTGATCCTATCCAAACCAATGCTGTTGCCACGCACGGCTCCCCAGAAATCAGCTGTCTTCACTGGAGCCAGCCCAGCTGCAAGCAGTCTTAACCAAGCAACATTTTCCTGATTACACACTCAGATCTGATTCTGCTCGTGCTGGGACTACGCTTCCCCTTTCTCTCCCCACTGCATGGCAACAGCCTTTAAAAACACACAAAAATCTGGAATGGGTGACAGAGGGCAGGATGAGCAGAAAAACTTCACAATCTGCACAGCCTACGCTGATGCCATCTAAGACACGTGTTTGGGGAGGAACTACCCCCTCTCCCCAGCACCCTGTTATCCAGACAGGGCCCACCAGGCTTCTTCCAAGACTGTCTCCTGGGCACCCCTGGGCATCTATTTCAGACTTTACAAGCTCCAGAGGGTGCAAAGGACTCTCATCCCCAGAGCATGTGAAAATTGACTGGAATGCGCGAACCAAAGCCTGCACAGTCCAATGACTCCCCCAACAGCAAGTCTCCAGCTGTGGAAACCCTCCCCAATCCCGCCTCCTACTTTTTCCCCCAGTCACTGGGAAAAGAATGTGTTTCCTCCAGACATCGGAATGCCCAACCCTTAGCTTGCACATTCAAATAAAGGCATTTATTCATTTGCTATTCCCGTCACACGAACACCCCAGCACCTGGTTCCTTCCCTCTCCCTAAGCCGCATTCATGTAACATTAAGACAGAGAATTTAGTCTCTGAAAAGTCAAAAAATTCAGAGCGACGGTTCCCATGGCAATGCTGCTAACTCACAAACGTGTCTGTCATACACCCTGTGGCAAGGTCTTGAGAAACAGGAACTCCAGTTGCAACCCCGACGCCCCCATCCCCTTTCCTCCAGGCAACTCATGTAACCTTTACGCCATTCAGGGGAACTATCTGCGACGTGGAGATAATACACCGAGACCTGTTGCGCAGAGTAACACACCCAGACTTTCCCAAAGCAAAGGGCATGAAGAGACCAACGGCTGCGCTCAGATTGATGGCACATGCAGTTTGCCCTTGGATTAGCGTTCAGACATTGTTTGTTCATCCTGATACACAAGCCAAGCACCAGTAGTAAAGGGCTAAGTCAGGGTGAGATCAATAATAAAGTCCAAAAAAAAACCACAACCAAACCATAACACCACCCCACCACCAGACATTTCAGCCTCTTGTGATCAGTTCAGACAGAGCAGGCACATACAGAAGAGTCAGATATAGTAGTGAGAATTATTTTGTGCATGTCTCCTTGTGGCAGTTACCAAGGCTGTAGAAATCTTGACTGAGAATTCAGTGGCGAGTCAGTTATATATAAGCAGGTCAAGCCAAAATACAGAAGACCAAGTCAGAGAGCTCTGCGAGAACTATTTTTACTACATGGAAGAGGTCAGGAGATCACAGCCCACTCTCAACACACAACACTCCCCATTTCAGTATAAATAAAGCATTTTCACTCTACAGTTATACAGTATTTAGCAAGGAAGACAGTGGAAAACGGCTTTATTTTCTGTAAGTCAAGTCTTGACTCCAGATTTTTAAGAAACCATCTGCAAGAGGGGAGAACAGGAAGCTTTCCCTCAGAAGAGCAAGGGCATGGAAACATGAGGAAGCTGTTAGTTTAAAAGGTTTGATTTTCCCTGCTCCAATTTTCAAATCCCGAGTTTATACATTTCAGAAGGTGGTTTCCCAGACACAAACTGAGCTGTGAGCGCAGGAGCTGCTTTCCTGGGTCTGCAGGCAGGGCAGCTTCAGTGTTTCTGCTCAGATTTGCCAACCAGCAGCAGAACCAAGTCAGCCTGCTCAGAATGGACCCTACAGTAATTATGAAACTCTTACACTGTGGAAAGACCAAGTTTAGCCCGAGCAGGGGTCAGAAGTCACACACTGGAGAGAAGTATCTGGTCAGGGAACAGAAGAGAAAACTGCGAGAGGTTTTCATCTCCATTCCTCGCAGCAACCAAGCGTTGTGCATCAGGGGCTCATTCCCAGAACAAGAGTTTGCATGACTTCAGGAGGTTTACATGTGGTATCTACAAAGCCTGGGATGATGCCCATCATCAGTTTAAGACCTGGCTTAACCCTCAGCACTCTTTCCCAGCCTAGTTTTAATCCCAGAGTACTAGCCATAGACAGTGAGGGCAGAGCCCTACCTCCCTAAATCTGCCTCCATCTCTCTCAGTGGTGAACAGGGCAGTGTGGTTCACAGACACACACATATTTTGAAGACCCATGACAGCCCATCCTCAATCACAAAACCTGAATGTCCAGGCAGTAGGAAGCTTCCTCTCTTTTTGACCTGCTGTACATTTCCAGCACATGGCTGTCCCTGTCCTCAGTGGTGGGTGACAGGAGTATGACCATGCTGCAGTGGGTCCATACCCTCCAGCTCTGACAGCTACAGAATAATCACTGATGGAGGCACTCAGGAGTCAACAAGAGATGTTACAACTGCACGTATCCCTAAAGGGTCAGTGCTTGCGAACATCTTCTTTACATATATCTAAGCACCCTGCAAAAATTTTGCAAGGCAGAGTTTAGCAGCAGTAAAGTCAGGGACGTCACAGCCTTCCTGCTGAAACAAGGCCCCACTATACTAAGCAGCGCACAAACACCAACCAGGACACAGTTTCTACCTTCAGGAGCTCAGGGTGCCACAAAAGGCAGGAGAGGTAACACAGGCGTAACACTTATTTGCCCAGCATCTCAAGGCAGGTCAGCAGCACAGCCAGGCACAGAACCCAAGCTCCTCCTTCTGGAGACACACCACCTCCCCGGAAAGCTCCACCAAGGGGCAACAGCAGGCTCACCGATTCCCAGGTGGGTGTTGATAGAGGCATAACGGGCTGTGCCAGTCAGATTCTTGTTTTCCCGGTAAGGGATGTGCTGGTGGGTCCGGGCATCTCGGTACTTCTTGGCCAAACCAAAATCAATGATGTATACTAGGTTGCCCTTTTTGCCGAGGCCCATAAGGAAGTTGTCTGGCTTTACATCCCGATGGATGAAGTTCTTGGAATGAATGTACTCAATACGGCTGATCTGGAAGAGGGAATAAATAAATAAACAGCAAGTCAAGCAAGAAGGAAACTTAACATAACTGCATCTGTTAAAAACAGTACCCTGCCCAGGACACTGGCCTCTCAAGAGTAGGGAAAGGGACACTTTGTAGAGAATATCAGACATGACAGTCAAGGAGAAAACTCCCTCTGGAGGCACAAGGACATGGAGATCGAATTCAAGCTTGCATACCAGTCCAGTCCTCAATCTGGGGAGGTCACTATTAGCACCGCAAGGAAGGAGGAGGAAGCAAGTTTGTACAGACTAAAACTTTGAGCTTCAGCATTGACACCAGTCAACTTTCAAACTTTGCCAGGCTGGGAAAGGAGAGGTCCAGAACAGATAAGGGTCTTAAACCCAGGGCACGGGCAGTTGAGCGATGCCAATCATTCATCACACAGGCAAAAGCATCTATGTATGCAGCACTAACACAGGGTGAGCAGCAGGGGAAGGAAGGAGGGATGAAGATCATGGAAAAGCCAGCAATGCCTAGGTTCCAGGCCTCCAGCTTCATCAAGAAATAAAAACCTGGCAGCCACTTGCTGCAAAATGAAAAGAAAAAAAAAAAAAAAAAGCCTGGTATATAGCTGTTCTTGAACAGAGGGGATGGGAGGGGGAGAACAAAAAAAAAGCATGGATAAGGAGAGTAGGCACAAATGCTTCTGAGGAAACTCACCATCTGGTCTGCCAGGAGCAGAACTGTCTTGAGACTAAATTTGCGGGAACAGAAGTTGAAGAGATCTTCCAGGCTGGGCCCCAAGAGTTCCATCACCATCACATTATAGTCCCCCTCTGCTCCACACCACTTAATGGAGGGGATACCCACTGGGGAAAGAGAAAGATTAAGCCCACAGAACAGAGGAAAACTGCTGCATCCCCTGCCGAGAAGATCGTATGTAACACCAAAATAATTTCCTTCCTAAGGCTCTCCAGAATAATTTCCCTCTCCAACCACTCCCCCAGCCCCATCCTTTCCTGCCCATCTCACCTCCTCCCTGCATCATCTTGTAGAACTTGCTTTCAATGTGGAGCTGAGGATGCTTGGTTTTGACACATTCCAGTTTGATGGCCACCTCTTCACCGGTTGCAATATTGGCTCCTGCATAAAAATGAGGGTAAAATTAAGATTGCACAAGCTTCCATTGACGCTAAACACTTTTAACAAGGCCTGTACAGACGCCAAAACATTAAAATTTGCCCTGAAATTTATTCTCTGTGACAGAAATGAGATTCAGCCACTTCAACTTCATACAGAGTTTCCAGCACTGCCATTTGCAAAGGCAAGCCCAGAGGAAGACACAGGAACAGGAAACCAGCTCTGATCCTGTGAACAGGCTAAAACAACAGTTCTACAATGTGTTAACTACCTCATTATCTCAAAAAGTGCCAGGCTTCAGGAGGTCAACCTGTAGGTACCAGCAGCACCTAAACTGTCTGGAAGTTTTATCTGTCCCTGATGATATACCTAGGCCCTGAACCCAAGCCAGCCCCCCAGGCAGTGATACAGAGTACCTCTTCCCGAGTAAAATTACTGGTTACCTCAGGTACATCGTTTCAAGAGAGACAATTAGTTCAGGAGGAGACATTGCTAACATTCCCAGCTACCTCTGGTTTCTCCACAGCCCTGACCTGCTCAATACTGACAATTCCCAAATCTCCAGCTTTTCCCTCTCCTGAGGGCTTTAACAATAACTTTATCTTTTGCCAACATAGAAACATTTGCTATATCCTAAATTAGAAGTGTGAAGAAATAAACTGAATCTGGTACTGAATTAAGCTACACCGTGGTTGAAGGTATTGCTAGATGGTTTGTGACGACACAAAACCACCACCCCACATGCCTCTTTCTGAAAAGAATCGAGCTGCCAGCCACGAAAGCCAGAACTCTGGTCCCAAAGTGCACTGTCAAAGGAGGAACGGGCTGGCCTCTCTCCTGTACTAGCTGAGAGGACTCCAGATGTTTCACATCATCCTAAAATGGAAAGAACAAAGATCTGTACACAGGTCACGGGAATGACACTCAAGACTTGCTTCTCTCTGCACCCACTCCCATGCCTGTCTCACACAGACAAGCCTTCCTTGTATCAGGAACTATTAAAAGTTGCACTCAAACACAAATCAGAGAGCAGCTCTAATCACGAGCAGCTTATGAACACTGCCATAAAATAAAATGCATGCCAAACATGAGTTGGAGTCAAAGGTGATGTTTTGTAGATATCCCACAGCTAGTTTTGGTAGGTCTGGCTGATTGTGGCCTCTTGCTCCCTGCGTTAAGTCTTCCAGAGTCCACAAGGACAGTTGCAGACTGATCCCTCCGTCCATCCTCTTTCACACACCGCCTCCAGAGCCAGGGACCAAAGAGAAAGAGGAAATGTTCACACAACTGGATGGATCCCTTCTTCCCCTGGATCCTAAGGAGATCCATCTCCTGTTGAAGAGTTCTGGCTTGTACACAAAGTTAGCCAAGAGCTGCCTGCTAGCAAAAAGATGTCATCTGGATACTACAGCATCAGGTTGAGACAGACAAGCTGCTAGGAATTTGTAAGAGAGGAACAAAAACAAGCGGGGCCTAGAGGGATTGATTTACTAAGAAAGATTAAAAGAGCGAAATACGTAGCATAGACAAGAGATACAACTAAGAAGGGTGGGGAGGAAGAATGGGACATGACAACAGTCTGCAAATATTTGAAAGCTGTAAACAGTAAGGAGGGAGAAGAATTATTTAGGGTGCTCTGAGGGAGGGGAAGGAGGAGCAGTGGTATGAATTTAATAAGGGTTTTTTACTCAACAGTCAGGAGAGAGGCAAGGGGACAAAAAACCACCACCCTGAGAGCTAGAGCCATTTGTCCAATGGTTACTTTTGGAAAGATGCTGGCATTTTCCACTTAAAACTGCTGGCCAGCAAAACAAGCATGTACATTCCCTTCACTCCATCGCAGGACCCTTCCTAGAAGCACCAGGAGTACAAGGAAGACAAGAGCAGGAAAAGGGGCTCAGATCACAGTTAAGAATGTGGCCCTGAACTAGTATCTACCTTTTAAATTAGTGTTCAACCTGGCCCTCATTCAGCATGGAAACACCTGGGACATCTAAATAGGTAAGACCGCTTCCTCCCCTTCCCTCTTTCCCCTGCCTTTGTGAAGACTTTCCTCCAAATCCTCTGCACCAGCTCTCTTGTCTGTTCCCTGAGGGGGTTTTCCCCTCTCCTAGTCCATCTGCTGACACACAAGCAATGATGAGTCTTGCTGATTTTTGGCAGCAGTAGCATTAGCATTTCGAATGAACCCTACCTCCCGAAGTTGAACAGTGGAAAGATGAATGAGTTCTCATTTCCACATTACCCTGTGCGTTTAGGAAGATGACGATGCATCCATCTACTAGGCCGTCTGCAGGTGGGGAGTGTTATCTGTGAGTATTATCTGTGAGCATACAAAGCAGGAAAAGGGCGGGGGGGAGATGGGGCACCCTGAAAAGATTCTGCAAAACGTGAATGTGTCATTCAAATGATCAACTTGGCCTTCAGCCCCTCCACAGCCCAAACAGAGGTGTTAAGTCTCTCAGAAGAAGAGGAAACAACCCTGTGGCCTAAAACAGCAAAAGTAAGACCAATTGGACCTAATGAGGAGTTATTCTTTGCTGAGGGGGGGTCACCAACTGAACACTTCAGGCTCACCCCCTCCCCAAACCCTCATATGTCTTTAGGCTGCTCCCTCTACTATGTTTTGGCTAGAGATCTTCCCAGAAATAGACTGCCACAAGCAAGGAGGGAATTCACGGGAAGGAATCTGATCCTTTGTTCCGCACTTTAACCACCATCTTTAAAAAAAAAAAAAAAAAAAAAAAAAAAAAAAAAGATACAGGTACAAAACCAACAGTTCTTTGCTCCCTCTCCAGACTGGAAAGCATCACATTTCAGACAAACACAGCAGAGCCTGCCTAGCTTCAGCCACTTGAGAGACGTATGTAGGATTGGGGATAATTCCTAACATCCACCCCCAGTCTCGCTCCGCTGTGGGGGCTGCACAAATTCAACTCATTCATCACGAGCTGTTTGAAACGGGGCCCCAGGGACAGAGGATGTCACTGGCTAAACAGGATCTTTTCGGAGTGGAAGCCTTGCTGCATGCCTGATACAATAAACACCACCCTCCCCATGCACCAGGCAAACCAACAGCCACGTTTCCCCCCACACACACACACACTCTCCCCAACACCCACTCCCCTCTCCACAGCTTGGCAGGGGAAGAAAGGAGGGTTAGGAACAGATGGAAGAAGTCAGATAGGGCCAGAGAGAGTTAACAGGCCAGGAAACAAAGGGAAGGCACTCCCCTCCCAGCAAGGGAGGAGCCTGCCACCAGGAACTGTCCCCAGCCAGCACAAGTCCCAGCATGCTTTGTCTGCCTCACCATCCCCAGCTCCTCTCCACTGCCAGTGTCTCCTCCAGCACATCCCGGCCCCATCCCCAAGGATTCCCACCATGTCCAGCAACCCTGCCCTGCCTCTTGGGCCAACACCTCTGACAAAGCACCTCTCTACCTCGGCAATTCCTCTGAAAACTGGGTTTTGCTCTTCTGAGTGAGCATTTTTAGAAGCAAACAGGATAGCCAAGGCCCAGGGCAGCTGGATGTCATTCATCTCCCATGGTGCGGAGCCAACGCTAGGGGAAGCCCCCAGTGCACATCCATCCCCTACAGTACAGCATGGAAGCAAGGCACTGTGCTTTAAGCCCCAGCAGAGGATTAACAGGAGCCCATCCTTTGTGTGTGCCCATGTGGAAATTCGAGTTTCCTCTGACAGAAAATCCACAAGCAAGTCCCGAATAGCACAGCACCCAGCACCCACTGGTTACAGAGTGGGTGAAGGCACTAACATCCTGAGAGGGAGAAGCTGGGAACAAACCATATAGCCCATGCTCACCTTCAGAGACGGGCAGGGCTTGTCTGTCTCTGCTCCATCTCTGCACCATTATCAAGAAAGAGAACTGTGAGGTGAACCTGGTGCAGCAGAGAAGTCCTTGTGAATGAGTCCCTTTGTCTGCAGAACAGACCATGAGAGGATAGCAGGAGCACAAGCGTTCTCCAGACGCACCATCAGAGACTACATGCCTGATCCCTCCAGGCTGGGGAGTCACCCAGGCTCCAAGAAGTCTCGCTATCACTGCTTCAAAACACACTGGCTTGCACCTCAATGAACATCACAAGGGCTTTGATACTGCATTCAAGTAACTTGGTTGAACTCGCCAGTTGGAGGCATCCCACTGTGCTCACCACACTCGGGCACTGGGGCTTCCTCTGCCTCTCACGTTGTTTGGTTATGGGCAAGGTTGGCACCACCTCTTCACCACAGTCCATGTTTTCCGTGTCCCGTTTTACACAGGTATATGACCTGTCAACGCAACGAACAGGGCTTTCCATTCAGCACCTCCCTTCTTTCTCCACATGCTTCCCAGACGTTTTGCAAGACCCTGACAACTTCTACTGTCCTAGAGAGGGTCTGGAAAGCTTCAAGCCACAGCAAACGTGGAAAATGCTGTGGTCGGGCGTCCACCTCAATTCCTAGCACGTAGGAATTGAAAGCACTGTCACCTGAGACACTAACTGGCTGGAGAGTCACAGAGGAGCGACATACAGGAGTAGGCTGCAGAAGGCAGCACACAGTGGAATTTGGATCCCAGATCCATCATTTATCATCTTTGTTCATGCTCTGGATAAAGGTGACAACAAAGCCTGTTACTGATGATTCCCACAGGATACTTAATCAAGAGAGGTTGCCAACACTAATCAAGAGAGAATAATAAAGCAAGAGGGAACTGGAGATAAAAGCCAGAGGTAGCAAACGGAAGGTGATTTACAAACACAGGGCAAAGTAATCTGAACTAGAGGTATTCAACCAAAGGAACTCAGGGAGGGATGGGAAGACATTGCAGAACCTAGAAGAGGTCTCCTACAATACAGGTGACAGGGCGCTAAGGCCAGTTCTGCAACCCGATACAGCGTTGGTGATTGGGGAAGCCAAGGAGACACAAAGCAGTCTATGCGGAGGCATCACCTTGCAGATCACTCAAGGGTAGCCCTGCGCTGCCCAGCACTGGAAATGCCACACCTCAAATGCTGTGTAGGCTCCAAGCTGCTCAGCAGATGGACAAACTGGGAAAAACTGAAGACGCAGCAAGAACGAGGAGTCATGGATGTACTGGGAAGCAAAACGCAACTCAGCCGAGCAAATTAACAGTCAAGGAGCATATGACAGCCATCTGCATGTACCCAAAGTATGCAAACATCAAAAAGGGAGAGGGCAATCATTCTGCTGGCCTGCAGGACTACAGCTAAACAGGTAGTGGTGAGAACTAGATGACAGGTAAAGCCACGCCAGCTCTCATGGAGGGACTGATCCAGGCTACTGATTGATTGCACACAGGTAGTCTCGACATTCCAGCCCCACATGGTTTGAGCCAATAAACACATCAGCAGGCAAAGCATCAGGGAACATATCTACACATCAGCATGCTGGCTTGGAAGAACTTCTCCTCAGGTGACCTGCCGTGGTAACAGGAAACCCAGCATCTCAAGGGCTCTCTTCACTGAGCTCCCAGCTCAGGTCAGTCCAGACATTAACTCTAAATCCCATTAGAGATCTAACAGATCTGGGCCTAGGACTTTAACCAGGCCAGCCTCTCTGACCTGGTCTCAAGACCTCTCTCTCAGAGGTGCTGGACCACCTCTTCTACTACCAATCCTTCCAAAATTTTAGTCCTTCTACCCTAAAGGAACAGCTATCTCCTCCCTTTCCAACACCCACTCTTTACAGAGTTCATATCCACACACACACCCAAGCTCAAGAAAAGGAAGCGAGAGAGCTGGAGTAGGGTGTATGATAAATATGCCCTAAATAGTCCAAATCTAAATCACTCTGATCAAACACCACCGTCTCTCCAATACCTGCAAGGCAAAGCTGAGCTCATCCCACTTTCTTTGCCACCAGAAGACCAGCAAGAACTAGCAGTATTCCATGAAGCTCTTTTCTCTCCACCACCTTTAACCTTACGTGGTGACCACAAAAATCAACAGGCAAGAAAAACAACCCCAAAACAATGATGCAACTGAGAAACACAACCTTGCAGGTGGAAGGACAGAGACTCACACTCACCTAGGTAAATGTCTCCAAACGAACCGCTCCCAATCTTTCTGCCCAGCCGGTATTTGTTCCCCACTCGAAGCTCCATGGTTCAGTCGTGCTGAGAAAAGAAGTGCAGAAAGCACAGCGTCAGAGCAGAAACAGGAAGTGAATCATGTAACACTACAGAAGAAACCTCACCACTTCACCCAGAGGCTGAGTACAGTTTTTAATCTTGAAATGCTTCACTTTCTACACAGCCTCGATCACCTCTCCTGATCTCCTCCATGTCCAGGGACAGCATGAGCTACAAACGCTGCAGGACTGTGACCCTTTCAAGCATGTTTTCCATATTACCATTATGGGAATGAACAAGGACAGAATCTCTTCCCCACCATTTTGTTCAGAGACTGGGAGAGGGCAGGAAATGCCTCCTAAGAAGGTTTCAGTGGGTGATCACTTCACACTGCAGTGAGACACTACTGCTCCTTGTAATCTACAGTACCTGGCACAGGACAGTGGTAACCTCGTGAGGCACCAGAGGGGACAGGCATGATGAACATGATGAGAAGGAGCACAGGAGCACTCTCTGGCATATAAATAGCCCAGCACCTTGGTGGCAGCGAAGCACAGGACCCAAGGGCTGCGAGAGACAGACAGACTGCCGGGAGCAAGCGACTCCATCAGCCCTAGGTGGGGGCTGACACAGGGGACAGGGAGGAGACATCTCACTGAAACGAGCCCTGCGAGGCACGCACTGACTAGGAACACCATTTGCTTATCTCCACACACTTCTGCTGATGGGATCACAGCCTGCCTCCGTCTACCTGAGCCTCTCTGTCTCTGTTGCCTATCCAGGTGTGCCAGCTGTTTGTTTTTAGCAGCTCAGGCCTCTCCTCGTCCCTCTACCTGAGGTGATTAGCTAACCCTTTGACCTGCTATACCCCATCGACATGCCCAGGCTTAGCCTGCTCACCTTCCACAGAAAACCAACTAGGCAGAAGGACCATGACCACAGAGTTTGTTCTCCCTGCCAACCTCACCTTCTACTGCAAACACCTCAGCCAAACACAGTTCCAGCCCTTCCCCCCTTAACCACCTCTTTCCCTTCACCCCCTTCCACGGCCACCAACTTATTCTAGGAACCGGCAGCTCTTCCCGAGACAGCCAGCAAGGCTCCTTTTAGAGAGATCTGCCACACTCCTAATGTATGCAATGCCACACTATTAGCGTACAAAATGCAGACACAGAGCCTGTTGGGGACAGGAAAGGTGAGGAATGAATCATGTTTTCACAAGTAGGTGAGAGGAACTTTCCCTTGCTGAAGCGCAGTGGGAAGGAAGCATCACTGAAGGAAAGAATGGCCTTGTGAGGCACAAGCAGACAAAAAAAAAAATATAAAAAAATAATCCCAGCTACAGGATTCTGGGCACACTATAAACCCAGCGCTGCTCCTCCTGCCCCAGGAGATGGGATTACAGAAAGAGGAATGGACGGGCTGCAGAGACATAGAGGGAAATAATCCTATCAAGGCATTCAGGGGACATTGTGAACCCTGAAAGCAAAGCTCCAGTCACCAGAAACCACACACAAAACACTCAAGAGGTGGAGTCCCCTCACCTAGTATTTACTTATGCATGTGGGTTTCTGTGCGTGTAAAGTCTACAAAACCCTGTGGCTATTTCTGACTTTCTTACTACAAGGAATGTAGGCAGAGCCTTGGGAACCGAACCGGGAGGCAGGCGTACCTGGGTGAGGGCGCAGCAAACAGACATGATTTTTATCCGCTGCCTGCTGTTCTGTATAACCGCGTTAACATACGTCTGACTTGCTTACGCTCCTAAACGATCAAAGGTCTGTGTCCCCAGGAACCTGTCACACCACCATCAGGAAGACGGTTCTCCAACCTCCTTCCTTCACGGCTGTGTTTGCCCAGGCCTGCTAACCCCGAGCACTTCCCACTCCAGCCTAACTCCCAGCCGCCAGGAGCGGGGCCGAGCGAGCTGCGGGCTCCCTCCGCATCTGGGCACAGCGGTTACTGCTCTGCAACACCACAGTCCCAAGCCTGAATTTGGTCCCACCCTTCCGGGACAGGCAGGAGCCAGGTTAAGAAGGGTTTCTCCTATGACGAGGCAGCAGCCCTTCTAGCTGATTAAGCAACAGGCTCCAAAGGGGAATCTAAAAAATGCTCTGGGGCGAGGGGGTGGGAGCAGGGAGCAGGATAATGGAGTGAAAAATCATGGTCTCGCACAGCTGTCATTTTGCCTTATCTCCCCCCCAACACACGCACAAGTGTGCTTAGAAAGCCTGGGTGGAGGATAGCCAGAGAGCAACAGCCTGGACTCCTGGTAAGGGGAGAGGCAGGACACACACCTCCCACCCCCCAACAACTGCTCCAGGAGTTCAAACATCCACATTTGTTTCTACTTCTCACACGTACCCCCACCATCTACAGCTTCCGCTCTTATCATCTGATCTTCAGGTCTACTATTACAACAAGAAAGAAAATTTTTACATATCACATTTATATGATTATATATGAAATTTATATTACTCTCTCTATATTATTTATACGTGTAAAATTTAAAAAGCCCTGCCTCTCCCCAGCAGGCTTAACCCCCCTGCCCTGCCACCCTTCCTGCACTCTCCAGCGTTCCCAGGGGCTGCAGGGCAACCATTTAGTTAAACCATTTAGTTTTCCATAAGGGATTAACACACACACAACCTCAAAGCAAGTGTGTGCTCTGCATGAGCGTTTGCATATGTGAATATCCAACATTACACAGACACCTACAACATACTACACAGCCTAAAAAAAAAAAAAATAATAATAAAATTACTATCCAGCCGCCAGCGCAGCTTCCCCACACACACCATTTTGCACCAATCCCCTTTTATATAATATAAAATACCCACGTACAGGCACAAAGGCCATTATATAAACACACGATAGAGTTGATCTCGCTCCGCCGTGCCAGCACCGATGGCGACTGAAGATGCGGGGACCATTTTGGGGAGGGGGATAGGACAGGAGGGCCACCTCGGCCCCACCTGAGGGGGTCGGGAGTGAGAAGATGCCCTGGCTAGCAAAGGCCACACAAAACCAAACCCACGGCTCCATATAATGGAGGCTGCCAAGCCCAGCACCGCTCTGGCTTTCAGTGGAAGTGTGGGGAGTGGGGGCTGCTTTGCCTATAGACCATAAAGGCTTTACATGGCTTTTTTGTGTGTGTGTGCGTGTGAATAAAAGAAGAGACTGGCAAAAAAATAATTTGAACTGGCTTAAAAATGGGAAGGAAAAAGACAAAAATCACATTTTGATTTAAAGGCAAAACATCAACCCCCCCCCCCCCCACCCCCCCAGACCCTTTCACACTTACAAAAAAGGAGAGGATCTAGCAGCAAATACGACGGGGGGACAGAAACCCCACGTACAGAGCACTGGGACTACATTTTGGGAACAAACAGCCACAACAGGAAAACAGGGGGAAACAACAACCAAAAA
>VWZZ01004129.1:112931-127323 GCA_013399095.1 Psophia crepitans
CTGCCGCCTCCCGCCCGCTCGCCGTCCCCTCCAGCCGGCGTGTGCTCGGCACAGCCCGGCGCTCACCCAGTTTCCATTGAGCCCCGGAGCCAAACCCACTGATGTCACCCAGCGCAGCCCCGACCCTCCTCCTCCTCCTCCTCCTCCGCCCGCCGTTAAAGGCGCAACCTCCCGCCGCTGTTCTCACCGTCCTGCCCGGCGTCCCCCCTCAACCCCGGCGAGGGGGAGCCCTACCCCACACACACCGGGCAGGTTTGGGGGGCGCTTCCCCTCGGCGGCCGCCGGGCTCCCCGCTGAAGGTTTCTCCTCAGCAGGGTGTTGTGGGGGAGAGCGGGGCAGCAGCCCACCTGTGGCACCCCACTGCAGTGGGGGGGAAGCGGGGCAGCCCCAAAATGGCACCATCAGCCCTCATACACTTTGGGGGCCTCACCCGAGGGCACAAGGTCCCATTGCGATGGCGGTGGACGCCAAGTGGGGGTCCAGCAGGGTGGCTCATGAGGCTGCAGAGCTGCCCTGACCCCACAGGAGGCTCCTCAGCCCTCACCCTTCGGGAGTGCGGGGCACCCCTTGGGTGAAGCACTTGCAAATCCACACGAATGTCAGCACGCACGTGTAAACCCTAATGCCGACGGGCAGAGGTCCACGGGGTGCCCACCAGCGGAGAAACTCAAAGCCAGGCGTGTTTGAGGTCCAGGTGGCCACCGTGTGCTGCTGAGCAGCTCAGAAAGAGCCAGCTGGATCAAGGGGAGGCAGACAGGGTCTATCAGACCCGCTCGGGGGGGCGTAGCAGCGAAATCCAGGCTGGGAAAGAGTTTTGGCGGCTCCCAGGAGGTGGGAGGTTGGGGCTGGATGGGCAAAAAGGAACGAGCTTGTTGTGAGCTTGGGGAGCAGGAGTGCGGGGAGGCCAGTGAAGGGTGAGAGGGAAGGTAACGGCAGTGGGAACTGTGGAGCAAGAGCCAGACACTTCCAAGCTTTGCAGGCACCAGGATGTCTCTTTACGGAGGAGCTGTTTTGGCACGGTCATTGCAAAGTCAAGGACCGCAGTTCCTGTGGTCGGGCTGAGGGTGGAGGACATAAACGTGGTGGGGGAAGAACTCAAAGGCCCGCACTACCAGGCCACCCCAGTGTGTCACCTAGGTAGGCCAGGACCTCCATGTCAGCTTCCAAATACACAACGTGAGCATGGGCTGCTGGCACCACGAGGCCCAAGTTGCAGCCCTGCTGTGCAGGAAGCAGTCGTTGCTTCGAGTCATACCAAGATGGTGGTCTGCAACGCTCTGACTCCCACTGGCAGTCAGCACCACACTGAGTTGATGGGCCATTGAGACCTGGGAATAGCTCCTGTTTTATGCAATCCTTTGGGAAACGGCACCGTTTCCCTCTCTCACTGCCAGGCCGGTTTTATCACAGAACTTCATCTCCGTTCCGAAAAGTTAAAATTTAATTGAGTTTTTCGTAGTAATGACATTTCCTTACACACGCTCCATTGAACCTCTGTAGTTCCACAGCTTACGTAACAGCGAGCAGATGGGAAGGTGGATAATAAAGTACACAGCCACTGCCGAACCCGGCCGAGGGCTTGCCCTCCTACCCCGGGTGGGTGCACATCAGCCGAGGGGGGATTTGCTGGAGCCCAACACCGCTCATGACTTTGCTGCGAGAGGCAGGCCCGCACAGGCACTGAGCGAGGCAGGATCTGCCAGAGAGGGCTCCTGGAAGGACGGATCCAATTCGGATCCCAGGAGGGTCGGCTCTCGACGTGGCAGGTGGGAGCAGAATTTGGGGTGATGCTGCCTGGCATGGGGGTGCAGGGTCTGGGGGGGATGGTGGCCGTGTCAGCTCTCCCCCTGTGCTGGCTGAAGGGGCGGGAGGGAATTTGAAGAAATTCCAAACGTAGGCACAGCCCTTGGGGATGGAATCAGAATGTGTGTACGGACACTTCAGCTACCTTTATTTTAATCATTTAGGGCTTAAAATAAGAAATCTTTAATTAGAAACATTCCCTTAATTGAATTGTAATCAAGCTTTTAGTGCTGTTAGCCTGGCTAACCATGTGATCTAATAACACCCACCACCTTGTCTCCAAGCATTGCCTAGTTACACCTCTTCTTGTGGAGTGATTTATACCAGGGAGCCTGGGCCAGGGGCTGCTGGTTTTGGCTGTGTGTGTAGCAGCCAGTACTGCAGGGACCCCGTCTCCATCAGGACTGTCAGCGCTCCAGTGGTACAACAGGTAACTCCTGCCCCAGGGTCTGAAAAAAAGGTAGGTGTTACATATAACACAAGCAGCAGGACCCCAACTAGGAAGGTTGGGGTTGGGTTGGGAAAGGAAGATATTTGAGGGACAGGCAGAATCCAGGCTCACTATCTGTGCTGGGTCATCTCTGTTCCTCTCCAGTTACCAAACGGGTGTGCAGCAGTAGCCACAAGTATCTTTTCATCTTTGTGCACCTCTCCAAAAAATGAACACCCCCTCAGGTCTATCCCTGTATTAGGCACCAGAATACAGCAACACAGGGGTATTAAGACTATGTTTGAACTACAGCACCTGGAAGGCTGTTTAACCTCCCAGACCCAGGAGTGAGCCGCAGCCGCAATAACAGCCCCATGCCAGGATGAGACCCCAGGGGGCCTCACCTCATCCCTTCCTCGTGGTTTGCCTGGGAAGGATCTTTGGGTGTAGAGCACGGAAGGGATTTGAAGATCCAGCAAAACGCCTTAGCTCAGCAACCAGGGGACCTGCACCTGGGACACCTCATCTCTACCTTTCATGGGGTTCAGACATGGCCAAAGCATCCCTAGATGATCCAGGGAGTGCTGCTGCTGAAGGCAGGCAAGTAGAAGATGGGTTACACAGGGTGGCTCTCCTTGCAGGCCCTTTGGCTGCTGTCCTGTTCATATGGAAAGGTCCTCAGGCAGTCCCTGGTGCTCACACTGCAGCACTCATGGCAATGTGTCCTGCGCTGAGTCTTTTGGGCCCATGTATCCAGGGAGGCTGGCCATACCTCACTGGACCCCCGGCCAGCCTCAGCACTGCCCACCGTGTCATTCCTCGGGCAGGAAAGGAGATGAAGGGCTAGAGTTGCCCTGTTTATTCACAGCATCCCTGCTGGGTGGCCTTCCAGTGTCACCATATATGACATTCATAGCACCTAATAAAACTCGTGGGAAAGCTGAGCTCCAGTGACCTAGCAGACCTCAGAGAACTGCCAGGTTGCATTTGGCAGCTCTGCCTGATCCACAGTAAGCAGAATCCTCTTTCACCCACTATCCAGAGAGGGACATGCTGCTTTGAAGACCAAAGCCACCTCTTCACAGACACTTGCCTGTGCTAGGCAAGTGTGAGGAATCAGGGAAACAGCTGAAAAAACTTCATCTCTGTGCTGAAGTTCTACTTCCGCAAGGCCAGCGAAAGCAGGAAAAGATGAAAGTGAGAACAAACACATTTCCACCAGCAATTCCAGAGCAGAGGCTCCCGAGGAGGCAGGTACCCATGACCTGACACATCCAACACAGCAGGACAGAGGTGTTCGAAGCATTCTGAATAAATTAAGTTTATTCAGAACATGCAGTGCCCACTCAAAAAAAACCCCAACGATTAATGTTCACAGGGTCTTTTTTTACAGGACACATACTCTAGTTTCTCAGTGCTTCCCAAATAATAATAAGTTTACCTTTTCAGTACTCATTCTGAGCAAATGAGTAGCATTTTAGAGAAGACCCAGCATTCCTGGAGGAAAGGTGAAAGGCAGCCTGCAAGGTGGGGGTGCTGTTCTGAGCGTTTTGCCAGAGCGCTCTGGATTTTAAAGCCTTTTCTACAGTCAAGTGCAAGTCCCCATTCACATGCAGCGGGGAGCAATAAATACTCCTGCAAATGAGACATCAGGATCCCAGGGTAGCACAAGGCTAAAAACAATGCCAAACGCCAAAATAAATAAAACATAGCTAATAGCTACCTCTGAAAAGATTGCTGTGAGTGACTCGCTCAGCATCAGGTAGGAAATCCACAGCAGGGGCAGAGATCCAGGCCAACACACAACTGGCTCAGCAGTGAGTCACTCCTTTTTCTTCACACTTTTTTTTTGGCGGGAAAAAAAAAAGGAAAGATGATGCTGAATACCTGCAAAGAGCCTTCCTTCTTCGTGACAGAGCCCAGACTCACCCAGAGCACCATCTAACCTGTGTGCTGCAGGTGTCCTGTGGAAAACAAATCTGTGGCCACATAATTAAAGACTCAACTGTAATTCATATGCATGAGGACATTGAAGGGCAGTGGTGCAGCCAGCCTCAGTGCTGCCATTTCTCAGTGATGAGAAATGTGTATTCTGATATAACAGATAGCAACAGTGGCCTGTTGTCCTCAGTGAAGAGCACAGTTGGTGAGAGGTGATACGTGCTGTCAGGTGGCATTTGGGGTAACAGCACAGGAGCAGTAAGACTTGGGAACAGAGAAATCTGTGGTCCCAGAAACGCAAGCTGATATGGCTGTCCTCCCTGCTCTCCTTGTCCTCCTCCAAGCTACCCCATTTTTGGCTTCCCTTCAGGCTTGTCACAAAGCCCTGGGCTCCGGGCTTGGCCATTGCCTCCTCCCTGGTCCCCCTCGCCTGCCCTTCCCTGTCTCTTCCCCACCACAGTCCTGGGCCCACTCCTGCCTAGACAGTACCAGTCTGGCTCAGCTGTGTGTCCTCGGCCCGTCAGTTCCAGCCTCCCCACCACACACTGTCCCCCTCCACAGTTCAGGCCTTCCTGGGCAGTTGGTTGGTGGCAGCTCCCCTCCATCCCCAGTCTGTCACCAGAGTTCCCCACTTTCCAGGCAAACGGTCTGAGCACTGCCTGCCTGCCGCCGTCCCCCCTGCCCGTCCCACTGCCGATCGCCTCTCCTCCGTTCTTCCCATTCCCCATCTCACTGTCCCAGTCAGCCTTGTTTTCTGCTCCCAGTTCCCCTGCTCAGCCAGCCCAAGTCACTCCAGCAGCTCCCAGGCAATAGCCCCTTGCCCAACCAGTCCCAGCATCTCCCTGCAGCTCCCAGTCTCAGCTGCCTCCCAGTCTCATCTGTTTTTCCCCGGATTTTTGGTCCTTTCCCTTTGACTTTCATCCCTTCCCTATTCAAATCAGGGGCTTTCCTCCACTGGGCTTCCCAGAAGCCAAACGAGAGGTGACCGGCAACACAGGTCAGAAGAAAGTTCAGCCCGGTCCCTCATGCAGAGCAGCAGGATGTGGCCCTAGAAGGGAAAGCCCTCCTGGTTTCCTTCAGCCCTGCTCCTCCGTGGGAAAGCCTGTATGCCGTCACTCCAGCCTCAAAAGCCAAGGGAGGGTTGGGCAGGTTAGCAGAGGCTGAAATCTTTGTAGCTGTGAAGCTGCGACCAGTTTTCCTCCCGTATTTAACAAAACCATGTAATTTGTCCACGCTGGTGGGGGAGAGCAGCGGTGTTTCATGGAGCTGGCAAAACACAGCCTCCATGACACAAAAACTGACATCCTGCCCCAGGCCAAGCCCGTGCCTGCAAGCCCAGAAGATCCACAGCTTTCATCCCCTGGGCCATATATATACTTCTTCCAGCCTGGCATACCTAGCGGTGGGCCAAGATTTTCAAAAAGCACTAAATAAATGAGCCTAATTCAAGGTGAGGCAGTAATTTTGTATGGAAAATTCCTGCACCAGCGGTGAAACTTTAACAAAGTTATAAGCAAGTGAAAACAGGGTCTCAAAAGGGGAAGTGTCCTCAGCCTTAATAATAGGAGCTGCTCCTGGCCACACCTGTAATTAAGGGCCTTTATTGCTTTTTGCCATACACTTCACCTTTTTTATCCTTGTGGTATTCCCAGCTTCTGTCAGTTTGCAGCTGACTCTCTTTATTACACCCACGCTGGCTTGCTTTGGTTAAAAAAAAAAAAAAAAAGCACCATTGGAAAAAGCACAAANNNGGTAAGATGCAGGGATGGAGGGGAGGCACCACCTCTGCCTTGCCAAGTCCTGTGGATTTCTCCTCACCTTGAAAGCAGCCCATCTCCGTCTAAGAAACTCCAACCCTCATGTTTTTTTGAGAAAAGAAGCTGAACTGGTCCCTCGCTCTCTTTGGACTTTCACCCCATTGCCACGTCCTGTGGCAGAGCCATCAGCTGAGGCAGCTCTGTCCCATCTTCCTGGAGTGGCGGAATCAGGCTCTGCTCCCCTCTCCCTTTCTGCATGGCCCTGGGGTTGGCTTTTGGAAGCAGTGTGAACTTCTCAAAGACTCTAGTGAGAGGATGTGCAGGCCAAGGAGAACAAAAACAACCCTGGGGCTCAGAGACATAGGCCTCTCTCCATCTCTCTTGGGAACAGCGGGAGCAAAGCAACGGAGAACTGAGAAGCCACATTCACCCCTGTAGGAAGATTTGCAGCTCAGGCCAAATGAAGTATAGGACAGGTCAGACAGGAAGCAATTCAGCTGTGAAATGACTTGTCTTCAGGAGGCTGGCTGGAAGAGAGGCTGGATACAGAAGCACAAATCAGAGGAGGTCCCCCATGACTGGAGAAAAGCAAATACTGCATTCTTCTTCAAAAAAAGGCCAAAAGGTTGATCCTGGGAAATACAGACTGGTCAGACTCATCTGAGCCCTGGAGCGGGTCCTCTTGGAACACATTTCTGGGTACATGGAGGAGAAGAAGCTGACTGGCAACTGTAAATGTGGATTTACCAAAGGTAAATCATGCCTGAACAACCTGATGGCCGCCTTCTATAAAATACCTGGATTTGTGGGTGAGGAGGGAGCAGTGGAAGTCATTTATCTCTAATTCAGCCAGGCTTCCAACACCATCCCCTGTGACGTTCAAGCAAAGGTGTTGCAGTCTCAATAGGTGGACAACTAGGTGGGTAAAAAACCTGGTTGGTCGATCCAGGCTCGGGGGTAGTGGTGAATGGGTTGTACTCTGCTGCAGTGGGGTGCCTGTCCTGGGACCTGTCCTGTTTAACATGGTTATTGATGACCTGGAGGAGGTGATGGAGCAGACTCCTGCCAGGTTTGCAGATGGCACCTGGTTTGAGGGGGAAGCAGTCAACATTCCAGAGGGCAGGGCTGCCTCAGCAGCAAACGAACCTGGGAAGGAAGAGGCCCTGGCCATGATAGGGGCTGGGGACCTGCCAGATGGAGAACAGTTCTGTGGGAAAGGACTTGGGAGTCTTGGTAGAAGACAGAGCCAAACTCTTCACAGTGGTGCACAGGGGAAGGATGAGAGACAACAACCATAAGTTGAAACAAGAGAGGTCCAGCTTGAATACAGGGAAGATCTTCCTGTCCCCAAAAGCAGTCAAGCGTGGGGAAAAGTTGCCCAGAGAGGCTGTGCAGTCTCCATCCTTAGAGGTTTACAAGACCAGGTAAAGCTCTGAGCGACCTGGTTTGACCTCTTTGCTGACCCTGCTTTGAGCAGGAGGCTGGACTAGAGCTGTCCTGAGGTCTCTTTCAACCTGAATTATCCTACGGTCCTATGATGCGTGGTGCCCCATTTGTGTATGACATGTGTTTGGCCTGTTCCAGGTGCATATGTGCCACACATGTGTCCATGGCAAGGGTGAGCTGCAGGCCTGTGTCCTGTGTGAAGGGTGTAGCTGAAGGGGCACGAGGTATCACACACATGACGGGTGACGGGTGAGGACCCCACCGTGGCACGGGGCGCAGCTGGGGCAGTCGCTTCGAACGCCCGTGACAAGTGTGCCGGTTTTGCACGTACCGGTGAGCTCACCGAGCGTCACAGGTGTGCAAAGCGCGCTTGCGAGGAGCTTGTGATGCAAGCGCGCAGTGGGAGCGCGCGTGCGTGCGGCAGGGGAGCGAACACGTGGCCATAGTAGCGAAATGCGTGTGCAGCGTGCAGACACTGCGCGCGTGGGAGGGGGAAGAGTGGCGTTTGCGTGGGCTCGTTATTCACAGCGGGGCAAATCAGTGGTAGCNAACTAGCTTGCCCAGTCAGGTTAATTCACGTACTGCTGTGGGAGGGACAAGAGAGATAAACAATGCACGGGGAGACGGGAGGGCAGGGAGAATGGCTTAAAATGCAGCTTCCCAGCATGCCCTGGTGGATTAGTTCAGCATCTCAGCCCAGCTCCTCTTTAATTCTTATGCAAGGGGTTTCTCTGGAAGGGACAGCCTGTCCTCGGCAGCTGAACGCCAGGCACAGGGCACCGATTACAAAAGGCCATCTCACCACCCATCCCACGCAGCGCAGGGCGAGAGGCAGCTGGGGACTCGTTCCCTGCAAGGACTGAGGTTTTCGTTTCTGCTTCACTGTTGCTCAGCAGGGACCTCAGAACACGCTCATCTGAGCCTGCCATGGCCTCCCCTTAACTTCTGGGTGTGATTTGAAAGTACTGATTTGTATCTGTAAGGCCCCGCATAGGGTATTTCGGAGGAAGCACTGCACCCTGATGGCTCCCAGTTCCTATATCTGGATGTCTGGAGGCCAAGGACGTCTGTCCATCAGAGCTGCCATTTGGAGTCATAGGCAGTGGTACGAAGGTGATGGGTGTTGTGTACGTACCTAGGGAGGTACAATGTCCTGGCCATGGCTTCACTCCAGCAGCGGATGCAGAATGGGCAGACAGCTCTTCTAGGAACCACTCCCGGTTCATTTACCGTTCACAGTATCCCTGGCTGTGCAGAGAGGTGACAGGTTAAACCCACAGCAGCAGGTTAAATTCCTCCTTGTGCCACTGACTGCTTCGTGATCTTGGGCAAGTCACTTTGCCTTGCTGTCAGCTGCTCCTGTCTCCCTTTGCCTTCTTTCTGGCCAAGACTGGAGACTCTGTGGAACAGGAGCTGTTCCCTCTCTTGTGACTGCAAGAGCAAGCACAATAGGGCCATGGAAGAGCTGAGGGCTCTGGAGGCTTCTCCACGGGATAAACTATCAAAAAAATACAATCACTCAAAAGTTCCTGTGTTTTCCACAAATCGCTCTTCCATTATAACAGCTGACAATGCATTCTGAGTTCCTGAGACCATCTGACCGCTGCAGGAGAGCTGTGTCTCAAACACAGCAGCAGGGAGCGTGCAGCTTCATCCGGCCGGTACAACTCCACCAACGCACCTTGCACCTCTGCAGCAACCGCTGCCAGCTGCTCTCACCCTGACTTCCCTCCTCCACTGACTTCAGACTGCTCTGTCCCAACAGCCCCCACCAGCGCACCAAGCACTGCTGGTTCCTTGGGCACTCCGGGGATCCCAATTACTTACCCCCAGCACCCCAAATGCAGCCAGCCAGCCCGAGACTGCAGCACTCCGCTCTAGAGCTGTTTCTCATCGCAGCTCCCCACCACTTCCCCCACAGCCTCGTGCCGCGCTGGATGGGTCACATAAGTTTCTCTATTCAAGGCAGCCTGGTTGCTAGTGAGCACAAAACTGTGTCCCGGAGAGCAAAAGGCACATGGTGTAACCCAGCCGCCTGGCACTGAAGGATGGCTCGGCTTTGCTTACGTTTAATTAGCTCCTTCTGTGTTCTACCAAGTGTTCTGCTATAGGTCTGCATCACCCATCATGTGCTCGCACCCACTCTACAACTGATTCATTATTTTATCCTGGAGAGAAGCACGTGCAGGCTGCAGGTCATGTTATATATATCTTCAAAGTCTTCTCTGGAGCTTCTGCGTCAGCTCGTCCTCCTCTGTCCGATACCTCAGGAGTGGCTGCCAGGCCGGTGTCGGGTCCCTGATAGACATGCAGGGTCTGTTGCTGGGTAAGCATCTATTCACCTTTAAGAGGCAATTTCAGGCTCCTTATTCTCTTGGTCTCATGGCCTCTGTAACGAGGCTTTATCGTACAGGGCTTCAGCTGACTCTTTCAGTGACTGTAGCGCTGGGGTATTCAAACAACTCTACCAATGCACTACAGCCCGGGACCTGCGGATTACCAGGTCCCAGGTTTCAAGATGTGCTATTTAAAATCTGGGGCCAGCACCAAAATAATCCTGCTAATTTCAGACGCCAAAAAAAATTTTAAAGCTCAAATATCCGGTGTCTCACAGACTATTTCAGGATGGTGTTTGTGTTCATCCTGAATTTCTTTCCAGGCATCAGGGCAGTGAAATCACATGGCTCCTCTTAGCAACACGCGTTTCCTCTTTCCGTGCTGACCTGACTTTGGTAGCCAGTGACTTGGGGCCTGTGTGCCCAGGCTGCCCAGGGAGCAGAGGCATCGCCTCCACTAAGTGCTTCTTTCTGGAGGGAATGTCTTCAAAGCTAAGCAAATACACTAATGGCCTGCTGACTGCTCTGCTGGTGTTGCTTTCCCCAGGAACTGGAAGAAGCCTGGGAGCTGAGGCTCTGTGCAGTTTGCAAGCCAGGCTGTCATTACCTAATGTCCCGAGGGGGTATGAAAAGGTTGGTTGCCAGAGGAGCTTCTCCGGGCATTGCAGACCCTGTACCCGAGAGCCCTCACGCTGGTGAGGATGTGTTTGGGCAGGTCATTTCTCCACGTCCATGCCGTTTCACTGCCCCGTTCCCACTGGGGGCGAGCGTTGGCTGGCTGCCTGCGGCACGGGACAGGCAGCAGCCCCCTGCTACAGCCTTAAGTTGTGCGTGCCACACCGAGGGACTGAATAATAGGAAAAGGGGAGCGAATCTCACACGCAGCCGGACAGGGCTGTGAGGCACCAACCGAGGGGCAGGCAAGCAGCAAAGCAGCAACCAGAAGGACCTGACTCTGAAGGCAGATCATCTCTGCCTGACTTCCCAGGGCTGGAGCGGCTTTGCAAGCTTCTCCCCAAGAGGAAATCAAAGTGGTGGTGGGTAACCAAACTGCTTCTAAAGTCAGTGGCCGTTCTGTGGAAGCCATGGCCTGTCAGGCAGGTTGACCTTTATTTCAGGCTATGGGTGCAGGGCTGAAGGCGGGTGCCCGTCCTCTCAGAGCCTGCTTTCCCTCAGGATTGAAGGTTCTCACCCCCAGCCCCTGGCTCTGACCCACGGCACTGCCGAGGAGCCAGTTGCAGCCCCACGGTGTCACACCAGCGGTAGCCGTGGGCCAGGCCGGGGAGCTGGGACCCACAGGGATGCCGGGGCCCGCGGGGATGCCAGGGCTCGCGGGGATGCCAGCCTTGCTTTCATCTCTAGATGGTGCTCTGAGGCCGGGCAATGGCCGGGCTCCTCCGGTTCGCGCCATGCCACTCAGCCTCCCTGCGCCCTGCCGGCGGGAACATGCCGGGCCTGGGGGGGCTGTACCCCCACCCTGCTGACCATGGCAGGAGGAGAAGCCAGTGCAGCCCCTCCAAGAACCAGGTACAGCCTCAGCTCCTCCTGGTGTGACACCCCCACGCCGGGGGGTACCATGGCACGGGTGGCTGCACTGACAGGCTGCCTCCTCTTCCTCCCAGTCCCTCTGCTGAGCCCCCCCACCTGCCCCAGAGGGGCTGCCCCAGCCGGCCCTGCGCTGCCCCGCTCTCCCAGCACCCCATCCCTTCCCTCCTCTCCCCCTCCTGCGCAGCCGGCGAGCACCCGTCCCGGCGCTGTGGATCTAGCGCAGGCCGGTGCCTGCGGGGTTTTCCAATAGCGGCGCTCCATTAGGGCCCAGCTCTGCTCTTACCACGGGCAATGGCAAAAGTCTCACTGGCTTCACGGAGGCAAGAGCAAGCCCTTAATGGCCTGGGAAGGAAAGGCACTTTTTTTCGGAAGTTTTTTTTTGGGGTGCGGTGTTTGGTGACATTTGAAACCATGGGCACTTCATTGCCTGTCCAACAGCTGGGCGAGACCCCAGGCCCTCCTGCGAAGGCAAAGAAGGGCTGGTAAAGCTCAGCGCGAGCAGAGGAGGCATTTGGCCATGCAGAGGCCACGAGCCGGCATGCTCCTGCCTGCTCCGCTCCTGGGCAAAACCTGGGCGAAACCGAGCCGGTTGAAAGGGAACGTGTTTTTTCAGCAGCACGGACGTTTTCAACACCATTTCCTGATCACGGAAATCCAAATCCATTTTCTCCCCGTTTGAGATTATTGTTGTGTTTCTTGAAAATATTTTTAGTCCCAGTGTGTATCAAAATGTTTTGCTGAGCAAGTTCTGGGTGAGTTGAAAGGTGCCAATGACGGTTTCTTTTCAAAAGGGTTGTCCAAAAGTGTCACCAAAAATAAAACATGAAACAAGTTTCTCAAGTGTCATTTGAAACAACAACAACATTCATCTGAAAGCTGGGAAGAGTGACAGCACCGTAGTTAGTTGTCATGGGGTGGAGGAGCTGAACCAGTGCCTGGATCTTATTCATAGGGAAAAAGCCCTTCCTCTCCCCATTATCTTTCTGGTGGTTGAATAGCTTTCAATAACGAGCCAAGGAAGTAATTCAGAAGTAAGACAGGAAGAAAATATAGGTTGTGGGCAGATAAACAAAGATGCAGTGTCTTCCTGCTGAAAAGCAAGCTGCCAGCCCCTCAGGGTTAGGGGTAGGTCTTGGGAAAGCAGTCCCTCCATTGGATCCTGGAGGAAGGAGGGAGCCCGGGAGCGTTGTGGCTCGATGTGCAACACAGGTGTCTTCCCTGGAGAGCACAGGACAAGAAAGCATCACCTACCTGAAAGGTGATGCCCACACAGCCCGTGTGTTTACGGCTTGGAGAGTCAGTTTGCAGACTCCTTAAAAATAACCCGTCTTCTTTATAGCAAACAGCCTCCCAAGGTGGATTCTCCTGGTGAGCTTTCACAGGCTGCATAGAGTCCTCAGCCTACAGCCAGAGCAGCAGTTGTTGAGAAGGATGCTGCTGTCACATGGCGTTTGGGTGTATGTCACTGTGTGTTTATGGGATGAAGTTGTGATATAGGAAGGGTTGTGCCTGAGTGTGGCATGCACATGTAGGTACGTGCAGTGTGTACTTGGGCACAAGTACTTTGATTTGAGCATGCAGGTACAGAATTAACCGTGCAGAAGGATGTATGTGCCACTGTGTATCAGCAAAGCCTGTGGGCACTCATGCAGCTTGCAGAGGCAGAAGAGCACTTTTACCAGCAGGAATGACCGCACCATGCTGTCAGACGGGCCACGTGTGCCCAAAGAACGCGCCATTTTGGCAACATAAGCACAGCTGCAGCAGGAGTGCCTGACAGGCAGAGGTTTACCCATCATCTCTGTTCTCCTGCACTCTGGCTGCTCTTCTCCTTCCCTCTGCTCCCTCAGCCTCCTTCTTGATTTGTCCCCTGCCTCTCCCTTGGGCTCTCTCAACTCTCTAACAGTGTGATGGTGTTGCCAGCTTTCTTTCAATTTTATTGCGAACGGCAGGAGTTTAGCCGGGTTTTCTTCAACGCCTCATTCTCTGCTCCATCGTGATGACAAATGTGGCTGAAGATGACCAGCAGGTTCAAAGATACAGAGGGAACCAAGATACCAATGTGGCCACATGATGCCTGTTCCTGTAGCCTTATTGCAGTCTTTTCCCATCTTTCCTCCAAGAATCCCACTAGCTGAAGCAAGGGGTGGCAGTGCTGGCTTGTGTGCCACCTCCACTCCCCCAGCAGTGCATGCCCACGGCCCCGATGCACCTCAGCTCCCCCATCCTTGCCTGGGTCCCCTGAGACCTCGCTCCTTGGAGATGAGCCTCCCAAGAGCTAACAGGCTGTGGGCACTTCATCTCCACCAAGCGCTACCTCTGAAGGATGCTGTACCTCTGTGAGGGGGTGCCCAGCCGTGCAGGTTCCCCCTCTCCTGGGAGCCACCACCCCAGTCTGTGTCCTGGATACCCGTGTCCTCGCACAGAGTCCTTCTCTCTCGGTCCATTAGTTTGTTTCCACTGCCATGGCCAGTGGCAGGCACCCGGCTCTGAAAGCTGTATTAAAAGCCAGGTCAATACCAGCCCTGCTTATTCCCTCTGGGGAAAATAAATAAATAATAAAAGGAGGGAGGGAAGGACTTCATTAATTAGCAACAGGGAAGAGAGGTGAGACAGGGACCCATGTGGAAAAACAAGGCTGCTTATCAAGTCATACATGGGAAAAGCCAGGAGGCACCAGGATCCACGAGCTCCTGTCCCCACTCTGTGCCTGAAGGAAGGAGAGTGAGGCATCAGGAGTGATGCCTTTCCTTTCCCCCTGCCCTCTGCCCTGATGCTCTGCTCTTCGACATCACCTGTCTGCTCTTCTCTCATCCTCCTGCCAAGTCCTCTGTCCTTGGCAAGGCTTGCTAAAGCTGTCAGATCACTGCTTGGGTGCAGAGCAAACCCATGCAGGGCATCTGTGCCCCCGCAGAACCTGTGTGCCAGGATGAGAAATGGCCACGTCTGGGTCTAGACCTGCCTTGTTAGTCTGTCCCTGCTCTTTCTCAAATTTACTCCCATACTACCTCACTTCCTCATCTTCTTTTTCCCTTCCTCCTCTTCTGCCTGCCTGCTGTGCCTGCTTCTTCCTCTCACTCCCACTATTTCCTTCCTTCCTTCCTTCCTTCCTTCCTTCCTTCCTTCCTTGC
>VWZZ01004129.1:127474-156701 GCA_013399095.1 Psophia crepitans
CCCTCTGTTTCTTTCCCCCCTTCCTCTTGCTTCTTGAACCAATTCCAAATTGATATCAAGATGGTGTTTTTATGCTTTGTAGATCAGGGGTTGGGTGGGACATCGTTTCTTCAGCCATTGCCCCCATAGCACAACTGTTGGGTATCCAGAGCAGCTTTCTGAGCTACCTGTTTGTCTTTCTGTCCTCATGTCATCTACAGTTCTGCAGGAGTGATTCTGCTGCTCCTAAAGGAAAAATCCAGGTTATCGCACCTTTTGAGGAATGACAGAAAAGTGATGTTACAGGTCTAGCTCTGGTTGATGACCTCTTTCATTTCCCCTAATTCCTACTTGGCTCTAACGAAAAAAAATGGAGGATTTGGGGCTGGGTTGTTTGGTTTTTTTTGCTTGTTTGTTTGTTTGTTTTTCTTTTGAGCCTTACATCTAGAGCAGTGTCTTGCACGTCTCTGCCTCTTCATCGAGCGTATCTATAACCCTTCCCTGGGCAAAACTCTCGTTATCTCTAAAGCAAGCAGGATTGTTTGACCCATCCTACTGGTAATTTTAATGCAAATACTTCCCTACCTTCCTATATTTTGTATGATCTTCTCCCCAAGCAAATTCTCTAGGCCTCTTATTGTAGGTCTTTACCAGGGAGGCCCAGAACATGTGAGCCCTCGTGGTGGAGCTTCCAGGCACCAATGCCATACAAACAGCAAACAGCAGCACTAATAACTCTCATCAGCCTCTATATCAACCTGCAGCCTTAGGGTCTCTCCTTTGCTTCCAAACCTCCCCCTGGGATATTAGACTTTATTAAAAATAAATAGTTACAAATTCAGTTTTACAGCTGATGGCAGCAGGGAGAAGAACGGAGGAGGTGAAAGGGGCAAGTCGAGGGTCTGCTGTCCAGTCAGGTCACTTGTCTGTCATCCCGGCCACGCTACGCCAGGAACCAGTCTCAGTGTGCAAGCACAGGGCCCTGCCTCCTCTGCCAAGTGTCTCAGGAGAGGAGCAGGATGTGTTTTTTCAAGAGGACTGGGAGAACTGGGTCTGAGTCTGTGGAGCCGAGCTGCTTCTGGAGGTGACAGATGCCAAAAGCCAAGGAGAGCGCAGAGTAGGCTACACAGAGCGTCCTTGTCTCCTAGCTTGGCATTTGCAGTGGAAGAATATGGATTTCAGTTCTCATTCTGTTTTATATACAAAGAAAGAGTCATGTGCAACAAGCAATAAACATGCAAGTAAACCCCTCCCTTGAGACCCTTCCCCACTCCCTCCAGGAGTCCTAAACATTCCCATCCATCCTCATCTGGTCAGTGCTCGGGTATCGCTCCTCTCCTAGTGATGGTCATGACTCTTGACAGTCATGGGGCTTACCCACATCAAGAGGGAACAGAAAGTCTGCTGTTGCCTCAGCAGCAGAAACACTTGCTGCAGGTCTGTCCGTTGAGGGCACAGACTCCTGTCGCCTCTCCAGAGATGAGAAACCAGGTGTGCTGCTCTCCTCTCTCTGGGCACGAAAGGGATCCTAGCACAAGCTGCACACACTGGAAGAGTAGTGTATCCTCACTCCTCCTCCAGGCAGTATGACTTCACGGGAAAGGGAATATATCAGAGCAGCTCCAGGCCTTGATGTACTCAGGGGCTGAGAGGCAGTCACGGGAGGCATTTTGTGGTGGGCAAGGGACTTATCCAGCTACGTACGGGTGCAGAATGGAGGAGGAGATGGTGGGCGATGGGTGTGGAACGGGGAGGCTGGAGGGGTTAGATGGCCGACTCCCTGCGGTATGAGATTGTATCTAGGGGCAGAGTTGCCTGGAGCCGCTCCAGGTCCAGGTGGCTGCCAAAATCCATCATCTGGATGACGCCTCCCTCTTCTTTAGTGCTGCCCCCTAACACCACACCCACTTCGTCATCGTCTTCATCTTCATCTTGACTGACAAGAGCCAGCTCATTCTCATAGCAGAAGGCACTGGGAGGTGGGGGAGAAGGTAGGATAGTCATCTTGCTTTCTTGCAGCTCCCGGGCTGAGCAGCAAGGTGTTCCGGCTACCTCGTAGGTCTTGTGAAAGCGTGAATAATCCACTTTGTAGTGGTTCTTCTCCTCAAACACAACTGGTTCAAAACGGTGACCCCAAAGGATTTCACTAGCGAGGTAAGAGCTTCGTGCCTGCGTGGTCATGGCTGTGGCTTCCACCATCCCCTCCAGGATAACAACAATCTCAAAGTTCTCTGTCTCTAACTCCTCCTTGCCAATCCCATAGAGTGGGCTCTCCTCATCAATCTCATGAACAATAATAATAGGTGAGACCAAAAATATACGATCGAGGCCCACGTCATAGCCCACATTGAGGTCCCGCTGGTCCAGGGGGAGGTATTCCCCTTCCTCTGTCATGTAGGGTTTGATGAGCTGGGCTCGGACGTGGGCCTCCACAATGTGGCTCCTCCTCAGGTTGCCCACCCGCCACATGAGGCACAGTTTGCCATCCCGCACGGAGATGACTGCATGGTGACTGAAGAGGAGGGTCTGGGCCCGCTTCTTGGGCCTCGCCATCTTGGCCATGATGGTGCCAATCATGAAGGAGTCAATAACGCAGCCCACGATGGACTGGACCACAACTGCCATGATAGCCAGTGGGCACTCCTCAGTCACGCAGCGGAAGCCGTACCCAATGGTTGTCTGTGTCTCCACTGAGAAAAGAAAAGCCCCTAGGAAGCTGTTCACGTGCATGATGCAGGGTTTGAGGAGAGAGGGACTGCCTCCCACTGCCGGTGCATTGAGGTCGCCATGGAAGAAAGCGATGCACCAGAAGAGGAAGCCAAAGAAGAGCCAGGAGACCAGGAAGGCGGCAGAGAAGATCATCAGCATGTACCGCCAGCGTGTGTCCACACAGGTGGTGAAGATGTCAGCCATGTAGCGCTGAGATTTGTTGCTCAAGTTGGCAAAGTAGACGTTGCACTGGCCGTTCTTCTTCACAAAGCGGTTGCGGTGCTTCCGCCTGGGAGCGTGGCCTTTCCCGTTCCGGCTGTGCCCGTTCATGCTGCCCAACGCAGAGACCTTGTGTCCATCCTCTTCAGTCGAGACAATGCTGTACCTGGAAGAGAAGAAACAGGCATTTCCAGCAGAAATACATGAAGAACGGCAGCAACCACCCAGACAGCGAGGGTGGGAAACACGTGGGTGGCTCATAGGGCTACGATACCGTGGTGTTGAATATCACAACAGCACATTTCTCTGGTTGTTGCACCGTGGTGCCACCCTGACCAAATTGGTGGAGCTCGGCTGCAATATTTCCCAAGTCTTGCTGCCAGGAAGTTGTATCTAGCAAAGTCCTGACAGGGCAGCAAAGCAGGAGAAGCTTGTGGTGCTGTGATTCCTTCCAGCCTTTGTGGTGAGGTGGAGCCCAAGGCTTTGAAACCTGACGGGAGCTCGGAGAGCCAGGAAGCCTGGGAGCAAGCGCCTGCTGTCTGGCCACATTTTGGCCCTGACGTTATATAATGCTGTGAGTTTCTATTTTCTCCTCCGTTCTCCTCACTGATTTCATGGTGCGTCGGTGACAATGTTTATACACTTCCTGCGCTCAGGACAATTCTGTTGCCACAGCAACGTGTGTGGCTCCCAGCATCCCGCATCCAATGCCAAAGGTGTAATTTGGAGATCAACAGCCAAAGTGCTGGCAGATTTCCCTGGGAGAAGCTCCCCACACACTTTCTGAGAGACATTTTCCCCTCCGGCTCCCCTCCCTTGGCAAGCGGCATCGCTGCTGCCCCTTGTGAGCTGCTGGGTCTATGGTTGCAGATATTCCTTAAAGATGTGATGGCAGAAGATGCTCTGACCACTGAGGAAATCAAAGGAGTGTGCAGACCCATCAAGACCACTCTTCCCTCATGACCGCTGAGCCTGGCATCCCAGGACCTGTCAGGCTGGTAGCGCCTCTCTCCCACCCCATAGTGTTGACATGTCAGCTGGAGCCCTCCAGCATGGGCTTCGTGACCCTCGTCCTCCTCTCGTGAGAAGAGAGAGCAGGGGAAGCATGTGTGACTGGAGTTGTGACTCCTGGGGACTTTTGGGGACAGGGGGCTTCCACAGCACTGCTTGAATCTGTAATTTCTGGTCCAGAGCCACACAGTGCTTTGCTTCTCCTCTGCAGTGCTCCTCCTCTGAGAACTGTCCCCACGTACGATGTGTCTTGGATTGGAAAAGGAGAGAGGAGCCATGCATTGGAGCAGAAAAGGCCCTGGCAGATAATTTGAGACTAATGTACCAAAAAGCAGGCTGCGGGTAGGGTCTGAGGGGCCAGATGAGGAGGAACAGCCCACCCTGGGCAGCAGCAGTCCTTCAGAAGGGGGTTACTCACCGGTTGACTCGGACGCTGCCCATGGCTCGCTGTATCATCAGGTGTCAGGGGCCCGCGTGAGCTGGGAGGACGCAGGATCTCATGCAGCAGCACTCACATGGGACCGGGCGGCTCTGGGTTTCACCTCTGGTGAGCTGGGGTCCGTGCTGCCATTGTGGTTGCTCCTGGGCACGTACCTTGCAGAGAAGGATGAAGCAAAACCCGGTCAGAGCCTCTCTTGACAGCACACATCCCAGTCCCGGAGTGGGGGTCACAGGGCTCCCGCCTTTTGCTCAGGAGGGGTCCGGAGGTGTCTGCACGGCACCGTGCCACAGCCTGGCTCAGGCAGGTGAGGAGATGATGGATGCAGGCTGGGTTGCACGGCCTGCAGCCCCCACACTCCCCAGCACCTACCACCAAGAGAGGTGCAAGTCTGGCCGGCCACCACTCCCCAGACCAAGGGCACAATGGTTGAGCGGCTTGCGGAGCCCTTGCCCTGAGCCATTATATTAATATCGTAGCTTACACTAGGACGAGAGCTCAGCCAGGCTAAATACCTCGCGCACAAGGACTAACGAAGCACGGACATGCACAGCAGCCCTCAGTGTGCCCCATCAGCCCAGCCTGACCCAGAGGGGATTTATCCCCAAGGGGTGCAGAACGTTGCCCCTGTTTCAAAGGGGAAAAGAAAAGCAATGGGTAGAGGCAAAAAAGGAGAACTGATGGAAAGGAAGGGCTTAGGGGTAGCCGAGGAGAAGCCAGTTAGAGCAAACAGACCTTGTGACGTGCCCTGTGTACAGCATCCAAGTAGCGGCTCAGCAGCGGAGCCCTGGGGAGGATGTCCAGAAGATGTTACGTCCCAACCCCAATCCTCCCTGAACTGAAGAATGGGGAAACCGAAGACCCAAGAGGCGACCTATCCCGCCTGCAGAGAGCTGCTGGGAAGTGAAATACAGTGAGGGGGTAATGACTCACAGATTAGGAAGGGCTTTGTACACCCATGCTAATCCTGCACTGTAACCTTTGGATTACAGCAGCCAGTGTGGAGCGCAGGACGCAGACACAGCCAGATAGTTTGCTTCACCCCCAGCCTCACCAATGAGCAACCAGTGGTTGACATATCTGGGACAAATTCAAGGATTTTTGGGTCAAATCCAAGGTTTAGAGCTGCTTGCAAGTGGTCATGCACAGACAGGAGAGATGAACAAGTGATGTTATCAGGGACAGAAAAGCTGGTGAGAACCATCCTGGTCTCATCATCAGTGTTGCAGAATGGGGTTTCATGTGGCTAAGGTTGACCACCAGTTTTCCCCAGTGTAGCACAGACTACAAAGCAGCAAGGAATTATCTCCAGACATCACCTCTGATGTGCAAGCACTGCCGTTGTCATGCCTGGGATGAAGATTAACCAGTAGTCTCTCCTCCAGAGTCCTAAGGTTACTTGAGGCAGTTTAAGCTCTGTGGCAACACAAACATGGTTGAGCAGACCAGGGATATTATGGGACCAGGAGAATACAGCAACCTTGTAGTCCACGACTTGCCATATAGAGGTAAAAGTGAAGAGCTGCCTCAAAATTCCCGTCAGGAAAAAGCACTTTGGCACTGAACTCTGCCAGCACCCACCCCCTCACCAACCTACAGTGTCCAAGTCTTTAAGGAGGGTCAGTTTGGCCAGATACAGGAAATTTTGTTGTGCAGATGGGTAAACTACAGCAGAAACTGGGCTTGGTAACCTAAATTAACCAGAAATGCTGAGGGATGACCAGTTGATGAAGAAAGGTCACTTCATGCCCACAAATGGCCCCACTAGGATAAAACTAAGACTTATCTTCAGTGATTAACAGTGAGTTTGGACTTCATGGTCCCACAAGTCTTTAGCAGGTGACAAAGGTGGTCAATTTAGGCATACCCCTCTACACCAGCTCCAGCCAGGAGAGGAAGGGCATACTCTGCAAGCATTGCCTTCCTTAAGCCAGCCCAGATAAGCCAAGCTCATCCTTCACCAGCACTGACACTGATACCAGAGGAAAGGCACAGCCACAGCTCACGTGTGTATACTTCACAGCTTCCTAAAGGTTTCTGACCGCCACTACCACCCCTTTGTCCAGCTGCAGGAAGAGGTGCACAATTTCTAGAGATTTCGGATTTCTGGCCCAAGTAATGGCCAGCTCCAAAAGAAGAGGAAGACCGAAGGAGCGTCTGCCCATTGGAACCATGTCTAGTAGCACCCACAGCTCTGCTCTCACCTTCCCCAGCTCACCGAGAAGGGGCAAAGGGAGCAGATGAAATGCAGGTGCCACAAGGCCCGTGCTCATCTCCAGTTCGTGCTGAGGGAAGGGATGGGTGCACTGTTTAGGAACTCTGCATCCCATGCTCCTGTGCTTCCTCCTGTCTCCCACGCAGGAGCTCAGGTCAGCCATGGCTGGGCCTTGCAGCTCAGAGCTTGGGAAATGTTTGCTTCTGGCCCCACAGTGCCAGACCAGAGCCTCAGCAGCTAAAACTACATCACTACCTGCAATTTGTACTTAATCACAAGAAAAAGCGTTTCCACGAAGAATAAAGGCTAATGATTCAAACACACACATTCCAGCACGTGAGAGCAAATGGTTTTAGTACGGGCTGTAGTGGGGAACCGGTGGTCTTGGTCCATACACTCATCCATAGGACCCACACAGAATTTAGTTCATAGCTCTTTTTCTGCTTCAGCTTCGGAAACCTTGCCGGCAGATTGAAGGATCTCGGCAACAAAATGCAGGGACTCTGCTCCAGAGATGAGCTGTCTGATGGACCGGTTTGCACCCATCATTATTTTGTGGAGGTTCTGCAAGGCGAAGTTTATGTTGTGTTTCACAGCCACCAGGTCAGTCGTTTGGCCCACTCTCAGGTTTTCATTCTCCATCTTGGAGCTCTCCAACTCTCCCTGAAGAATCAAGATCTCTTGCTTCAGCTTCTCCACGTTGCTTTCTGCCTCCAGAGCCCGCTGGGTCATTAGCTGGAGATCCCACTGTGTCTGCTGGACAAAGGACTGTAGCTCTTGGGCTTCCCTCTCCTCTTTGGCCAGACTGGCCTTCAGCTGCCTCTCCAGCCTCTGCACCGTGCACGCCTGGCTCTCCAAGGAGCTCTGCATGCTCCTGACCATCCTCCTGAGCATGGCGTTCTCCTCCCTGAGCGTGTCGTAGGTTGGATGCAGGGACGGGAACTCCCTGTCCCCGATGGCCTCCTCGTGCAGCATGTGGGGCTTTGCTCCCCCGGCGCACTCTGGGTACCCCAGATAAGGGCCTCTGGTGTGGGCCCATGGGCCATCCATCCCCCAGTGCTTGCCTGCGTAACACTGGAAAGCATCCTGGGAGCCACACGGTGCCATACTGGCAGTTCGGAGCACACGCGACCCTTGATGCACAGGAAGGTGATAGGTCCCGCTGTGGTCTTCATCTTCGGACAAGCTGCCAGGCATTTCTCTGTTTCTGTAAAATGGTTCCTGAAGCTCCTGAGCTTCCGCCTCAAGCTCCAGTGCATGCTTGGTCGCCCTCTTGGCATATATTCTATTTTTCACTCCATTGTCTTTCCCCATGTAAGAGTGCCTGGGATTTAGGGAAAATGGGATAGGTTCCCCCAGATCCTCCACCTGGCTGTCACCCAAGCTGTCATGGCTCTTGCACTGGGTTGGAGGACATACAGCGTGGCAGAGGTAGCTTAATTCATCATCATAGTCATCACCATCTTCCAAGCGTTGAGATTCTGGGCAGACACTCTCCATTGCCCCAGAAATGCCAAGCAGCCATGACATTTTCCAGGATACTTTGGGCTGCAGCAAGTGGAAGGATCCAAATTATCCTCCTGGAGGCTGGGTCACACAGGCAGGTGACACTGACAAGCAGTGTGCCAGCTTCTGCAGCCTTGGAGACGCACGTGGAGGAAGAGGCAGTCACCAAAATCACTCCATTTAGATCACCAGGGTGTTCAGGAGGGAGCGGAGCGGAGGAGCAGGCATCTCTGTGTCTTTGCTATTGGGAGGACAGGAATCACCAAGGTCTGTGATGTCATCGTGTGACTCACTAGCTGCTGTGAGGTCATGACCGGGGAAGAGGAACCAATCAACTGCAAAAGCATTTTTTTGCCAGCAAAAGGCTGAGCTGGGTCCCCATGGCTGCAGAGCCAAGCCCAGCTCAGGGACGCTGGCAGTGGGCAGAGAGGAGCTCATGAAGCTACCTGAGACCTCCAGCATGCCTTAGGGACAGGGTCTGGCTGGCCCCAGGCAGGCAGCGTGGGGCAGAGGGGACAACCATGGCCTGCAGGCTGCCGCAGGTGAGCTGCAGGAGGGTGAGATGAGACCCAGAGATCTCAGGCAACGAGATGAAGCCGTTGGCCTTTTGGTGCCAGGGCTCACCCTGGGCAGAGGCAGGAGACATCACCAGCGCTTTGGCCAGAGGCATCGCGCCAGGCTGGCCGGCCGGCATGGGGTCCGTGCCACGGTGCTGCCGATCTGATTCATCCCCCGCTGCCAGCTGGCGCAAGGAAGCGTCAGTAATACCGGGCGCCACAAACTCCGAGCGGCAAGAGCCAGGAGACGAACAAAAATAAACCCACTTACCACTTCCACCCCAACACACCCCCGCAGCGTGCGGGGACGCCATGGGAAAGGCAGACAGGCAGGCAAGGAGCCCCGGGCTGGGGACTGCCGCTGCACGGGGCCAGCATTCGCATTAACCCCTCCCAGAGGTGCCACCCTGGGGTGGGGTGCAGCCACCATCCCTCCTCAGCAGCTGGTGGCCCAGGGCCATCGCGGACATCCCCGTCTGCAAAATGGGTGCCACCAGCTCGGCAAGGCCGGGGGCTGACCCAGGAGCCCGAACCCTACGCAAACTCCTTCCAAACGGCTGTGAAAGGGTCCCGTTGCTCCTTGGAAATGTGAAACACAAATGGGGTGAAGGGGGAAGGCTCAGAGGTGCCTCCGACAAAAAGGGGTGCCATTCCCACCCTGGGCAGGCACAGACCGGGGGGAGGAAAGCCTGGCCGAGGAGAGAGGTGCAAATCCTGGAGCACGTACAGAGACATTTGTTGGCATTTTCTCTGCCTCCTGCGACCCACACGTGCACAGAGGAAGCTGGGGAGTCAGCAGCAGCTCCCGGGGAGTGGGATGAAACCCCACCAGTGGGTGCAGCATGGGACACCCTGGGAGATGCTAGGCAGGAGAGTGTGATTCTGAGAGATGCCTCTCCATTCCTCCCGTCCCCAGCACACATGAACACCCACGTATCTCATGGCCTGAGGAAGCCCCCCGGCACTTTAGGAAGCCGCTGCGTTGTGGGCATCGCAGCCCCTGTCTTGCAGCGTTGAAGCTGTCAGCCAGGTGGGTCTGCAGGGGCCAACAGCCATCTCCTGCCCTGCAGCCTGGGCTGCCCTTCCCTCCCTCCCAAACACTTTCCCCCTCCTGTGCCCTAGACGAAGCAATGCCAGGGACACCGCCACCATGCTGCAGTCATCCCACCTTCCCGGGTGACACCACGCTCCAGCGGCACAAGCCATTGCACCAGCCCACGCTGCCACTGCTCTGACCCCGAGCAGATGCATGGGGCCAGGCCGCTGCCATCGCTTTCCGAGGGATCTGCAGGCTAATAAGAACGTCAGGGCGCATGGCGCTGATGCAATGCCTCCATCGCTCCGTTCCGGTACCCGGTGCAGTGCCTCGCACATCTCAGGCTTTCTCCAGCCCCTGCCAGAGCGGATCATATTTGACAATCCTTCCTGAAATTTGCAGTGAGAGAGTCTCATGAAACAGAACAGAAAAGTCCACGCCGAAGCACTCCCCCACTTCTCTTTTTATAACAACCGTATCTGGTGCTCTGGGACGTACACCGTGAACGACGATGATGGAAAAATCCCAGAGTATTTTTACACTCTTAGTCTTTGCTTTATCTGGAGTCGTCTGGCAAATGCTTCCCTCCTGTCTGTGGTCAATACTGCAGCCGCTGGCTGTGCCGCACGCCGTGCCTTTATTCCTCCGACCGACTGGGTATCACCGTCTGGCTTCGAGAGCAGCATCACGGACCCACGCTGCCAGCTCGGGCATGGTGACAACACGGCAGACATCTTCTCACCTCAGGGGAGTCAGGGTGGAAACACCCACAGCAGAGAGGGGACCCCTTTGGCTTTTTGCAGAGCCTTGCAGACCCACGGTGCTGGGTTTGTCCTCTCCATCCTCTTTGTAACTCCATCTCGCATCCTCTTCCTCACAAGCACTCCCGGGGCTCAGAGGGCAGCTCGGTGCCGTGGGGGCTGTCGCGCTGTGAGAGGCAGCGGCCAAGCTCTCGCTCCTCCGTGCCGGCAGGGCTGGGTGCTAGGCGCTGCACGGACACGCGCGAAGGCACAAGTCGCCATGCAGGAGAGTTTTTCCATATTAAAAAGGCAAGTGACATATGGAAGGTGAGGGGAGGAAGCTGTAATCAACTCCATACCATTTTTATATACACACTTCTGCCTTTTCGTTCAACAATTATAAATAGATCGAGTAAGTGCCAACAGTCCCCATCTGCCCTGCGAGGCATGATCCGCTGACCACTTTCTCTCTCCGAAAGAGGATTCTATTAACGTGCCTCTGCCCAGTTTGTATTTTGGGGTGGAGTGAGAGGGGGGGATTTTTCCCCCCTCCCTGTGAAGCCCTGGAGCCTGGGGATGGGTAATATGAAAACAAAACAAAATGATTTGAAGTTAAACCATCTCAGTGTGTGACTCAGAGCTATTCATAGCTCCCCGAAGCCAGCTGCAGCAACGGAGCCAGAAGGATTCTGCCCGTATTATTATTCCAATTACCATCTGAATTAAAAGTTTGAGCAGTGATCAGCCCACATACTGACGGGAGGGGGAGAGAAGAAAGCAAGAGAGAAGGAGAGAAAGAGAGAGAGGGAGAAAACACAGATAAAAATGGGATCCACACAAAGGTCCCCAGGATGACAAAGTCGGGAAGAGGCACAGAAAGGTGACAGCATCACCTCCTGCCTGCTCCCACACCGCCCCGGCAATCCCTGCTCCGGCTGCACCGGCCGGGCAACAGCGCTGCGAGGGTGGCCGTCCGCTCCCTGGGATCCCGGCTGAGAGCAGGGGGACACCACAGCGGGGCTGGTGGGACTGCCATGGGCGCTCACCCGCCCTCCTCAAACCAAAATGGGGTTGGGGGGACAAGAGGCAGGGGTTGGGGGAGGGCGGCCAAGCAGGAGCGTAAGGAGAGGATGCTGCTGGGGCGGTTGCTGGGGGCAAGTCCCCACTTTTTCTTGTCGAGTGAGGTAGGTGGGTGTTATTCTTCATGGCTGGCATCAGGGAAAATGAAACGCTCAGAAGGCCCCTGGCCTTCCCTCGCTGGTGTTCTTGGCCAGAAAGGAGCCGGGCTTTTGTGGAAGCCAGGGCACAGACCGTGTCCCATCTGCTCCCAAGGAAATGCTGGGGCTGACATCCACCCTGGCAGCCGTCCTGCCAAAACTATGGACTAGACCCTGAAGAGTTGACGCAAAACCCGCAATAACTAAAAATCCAAAGGTGCTGGGGAGTTCCCGAGGTCCCCACATCCCGGGCAGCTGCGGTGTGCTCAAGTCGCCTCCTCCAGCTTCTCAGCGTGACTGCACCAGTGGAAAAGGCACCTCCGCTAACGCCCCACCCCAGGAGCTCCCTTCGCTGAGCATCCTGCCCTACGGGAGCCTTGCCAGAAGGCTGGTCCCAGCAGCGTCCCTGCGCCTCCGTGTCTCTCCAGCGCGGAGCCCCTCCTGACCCCATGCCGGCCTGGCCAGGAGGGCTGCCCACGCACCGCCTCTTGATGGCTTTGGGCTAATTGGGACAAGGATCGTTATCAGCGTACAGGAAAAGGGGGGTAAGGGTAGCCAACGTCATCTGCCTGCCTGCTGCGGTTGCACTCCTGGGAGGGCAGGGATTGTCTGCGATCGCCTCTGCAAAGCGCCCGGCAAGGCAGGCGCCTGCAAATGGGCTATGAACGACAATAACAACAGCGACAGCAGCAAAGGGCAATGGCCAGGGCGAAGCCTGCTCGGCACCGAGCCCCCGACCAAGAGAGGCTGCAGCCACGGCCCCGCACCCGGCTACTGCGTGATGGCTGAGTTCCCAGCCTGGCCAGGCTGCCCAGTGCTGACCCATCAGCAGTAGGAAACACTAAAAGAAGGAACCCCCAAAACCCTTGTTGCTCCTCTAACAAGGAGCTTGGCGGAGCCACCAGCTTCCTGAGGTGGTGCCAGCCTCTCTCCTTTCAGTCATGCCCGCTGGGCTTCAGAAAGAGCTGAGGGAGCATCCCAGGTGAGCTGCAAGGCTGCGCTCCCGCAGAGCGCAGATCGGCTGCTTTGCTGCAAGCCTGCTGGCTGCAGCTTGCGCTCACCAGTTAAACAAATGCACCTGAGAGATGCCAAGCCCAAGCCCTGCCCGATGCCTGCGCTATGGAGGACCATCCCCCCCCTTCTCCCATCTGCCCCCCAGCTCCCCAACGTGGTGGGAGCTGCCAGCATGGACAGGCTCGGGTGCGGGGGGAGAGCGGGACACGGCAGCTGCATTTGCACGCTGCTACGCCTGCAATATCCCCCGCACCACTGTTACAGGTTGCTGTCCTACTCCTGCTCCTCCGGGCTGCGATGCTGGCTCCCGCTGGTGCCCTGCCTGCTCACCTGCCCCTCGCCCGCTGGCACTCCGTGCTGCCCGCAGCTTCTGCCTGGTTGTCTCCACCCAGACACGAGGCTCTTTCTTGGTGGTGGGAGCGACGGGAACAGGAGAGGAGAGGACTTCTGGGGCCGCTGGGTCTAGTCCTGTGGCAGGCACCGCCTCTTCGTAATGCCATCGAGCTCTTCGGAGGGATGCAGCGCCCGCCTGTCCTGCCTCTGGGATCCCCGGTGCCCTTCAGCTGCTGCGCTCACCGTGCGGCTGGCAGGACCGATCTATACAGCCCTCACTGCTCTACAGGGCTGCTTTGCCCTCCTCTGTAGCAGAGTCACTTTTGACATCCTCTTTCTCTAAGTCTCCTTCCAGCTGCCCCCCTGCATGGGTGCCTAAGCAGGCTGCCAGCAAGTGCCGCGGCCTGGAGCAGGAAAGGAGCGGGTGAGAAGAGAGGGGAGAGCAAAGATGAAGGCAGGGGAAGGGCGAGCAGGCAGCAGAGCGGCAGACGGAACGAGGCTGACAGCTCGTGGCACCAGTGCCGCTGGCCGGGGAGGGAGGGAATGAGGTGAGGAGGGAGGCATGAGAGGTGTCGGGGTCTTGTCTCCAAGCCTTTTGCAGGGCACAGAGTGGGGGACGCTGCCTCCCTCGTTTTCAAACAGCACCAGGCTCCCTCTGAAGCGTTTCAGGAGAAATGTTGCCATAGAAATAAAAAAGCCGTCCAGATTGCGAGGGGCAGGCCCACCGCCGTGGTGGCAGGGGCTGGCGCCGGCGCAAGCGGAGTGGCAGCAGGAGTCCCCGGCCGGCAGTGCGGGGCAGTGCCAGGCCGGAGGATACCTTGTCCTCCACCCTTTGCTCCCTCCTCTTCGGTGAGAGCAGCGCTGGTGCCGCTGTGCCAGCCTGGCCGGTGCCAGCCCCGGGTGGCACCTCCTGCCCAAGCGCACCAGTGGAAGCCAAAACAAGCCCTGTGGGCAACCTGCCTGCCGCCAGGCTCCCGGGAGGACCAGCATGCAACTGCATGGATGGGTCTTTGGGGCAGCTGGGACAGCGTCACACTGCGGCCAGCTCCCACCCCTCATCTGCCCAGGCCACCACACCACCTTCATGGCTGGAGAACAAGCCTGAGAGGTCTGAGGGTGAGAACCAGCCCAAAGGCGGCCCCTGCCCATCCTGGGCCCCCCACTGCTGGACAATCAGCATCTCTCCCAAGAAGGAGCTCTAAGACCAACTATTCCCAGTAAAGCCACCTTGTTTGTGGAGGAAAAGCAGTGCTGGAGCCTCTGGGAGCTCCACGCGAGGCCTCTCCACCCTGGTGAGGCCACGGAGGAACACGAACTAGCCCGACACAGCTCCGCAGTGCTGCGAGGCGAGCGCAGATGGCTTCGCTCGGTCCTTACCATTCACAGAAAAAGAAGCGCCAGTGGGAGGCTGGGGAGCCGCACACGTGAGTAGGGGATCGATCGCTAAGACGCGGGCATCCATCTATTGATCCCCGGGCGCGCTGCCGGGTTAAGCCAACCCAGCGCAATAACGAGACAGGACAGCGGGAACTTGCTGAGGGCAGATTGCCATTAACCGCTCCGCTCTGCGCCTGCACTGATGTCAGCACGCAGCGGGGACAGGTAGCCATCACCGTGTCCTCCTCCCCCTTGCTGGCACCCTCCAGCCGGTGATACCACCCCAGGAACACAGCTGCTCCCAGGGTGGTGGCCAGCAGCCCAGCTCGGGGTGGCCAAGTGGCCAGAGGGGCCAGGAGGGACCCATCCTGACAGCTAACTCTGTCCTTCCTGGCCACCTCCTCGCTTCCCAGCTTTCCCTGCAAACCATGGCAGGGGGCTGCGAGGGGCACGAACCGCTGGCCAGCCCCCCGCTAGTGCGGCACGGCATAGCACTCAGCACCCAAGGATGGGGAGAGATCGAAGAGGAGAAAGGTGGAGGAGAGTGAGCTTCACTTCCCTCCAGATCAGCCCTCTCCAGCTCACCCTGCCTGTTGCCACCCTCAGCATCCTTCCTCTTCCTCCCTATCCCCTGTCCCCGCCAGGCTCCCGTTTCCCTCCTAAGGCACGTATTCCCCCGTACTTATTATTACTGTCAGTGGCTACAAACAGGGGTGGCCACGTGCCAGGGTGACTCAGGCGTCTGTGGGCACCACTTCTGATGGCAAATGGAGAGGGGGCATGTCCCCACATCTTCGGTGAGATGTGCTCCCCACACACCCCCGTCCCCTCCCGGGCTCCGGGTGACCCCAGTCCCCAGGTTCCTCTCCACACTTCCCACCTCCCATGGACACCTCCTCCTGAGAAGCCGAGGAGGGCACGGAGCAGGGGTTGAGGGTAGTCTTGGAGCCATGTCACCTCCACCACGCATCCCCCATGTGCGCTGCCACCGTCTGCCCTTCGCAGCACACTCCCTGGCGGGGGTGGAGGAAGGAAGGAGTGAGGAGAGAGGCCCTGGAGCCGCCATTCGCTTTGCCATGGATGGACCTGGGGCTGGGTGGTGGGGATGGGAGAGTCTAGGCTCTTGGCAGAAGGATTTGGTTGTCTCCAGGCGATTTTCCCAGGAGGGAGGACATCGGGAGCTGAAGGCGGCACCAGGGATGTTGGAGGTGACCCGCCTGCACCATGCAAACCTGCCTGCTGGCTTCTGCCCTGGCAGGGACACCGGCCTTGCCAATGAGGAGCAAGGGTAGAGTTTCTCCTGAGCTCCTTCACCACACCCAGTATCCAGAAGACCCTTTGCATCCTGCCTGTCTGGAGGATGTTGGCCCAACACCAGCAGGATCGGCCATTCTGGGACTGGAAGAGTTTGAAAGCAAGGGACAGGGGGGCAGGTCTGGAACCTGGAAAGCTCCACAGGCAGCAGGAGGGCTAACGCAGCCGCTTCAGCCCCGATTGCACCCGAGTGCTTGGAGAACGGGTATCCAGCTCCGTTCTCCTCCAGGCTGCCTTAGGGAACGGGCTGGGACCATCGCCCATGCAGAGCAGGAGAAATGAACAGAGAGCAAGACCCAGCCACGGGCAAGGAGGCGCTAAGGAAACGCGGGGAGGGGAAAAAATGAAGAAGTTACCTGCAAAGTGACCAAAGTCAGGGCAGGGAGGGGAAGGGAGGGAGGGGAGGGAAGTTGGGGAGGTTTCCAGGTAGGTACCCACCCCTGTCCCTCAGCCCGCAGCCGCCCCGCTAGCCGTACGTGCATATGCCGGGCACACAGGCAACTTTATTATTCACTGGCACGCTCACATGAGGCCACGCATCTCTCCCTAAGTTATATTTATAGCTGTTCCTCAGAGCGAGCGCGGATGAAACAATACATTATTTTCCTAAGGAAAAAAAAAAAACCCTTCCCGGTCTCACGCCGGTGAGGGGAGCAGCGCGCCCCGGCACCGCCTCTTACCCGGGTCCTGCCGAGGGCTGCCGCCTGCTCCAGCCGTGCCGAGCCAGCATCAGAGGAAGGGGAAAGCGGCCGGTTTCTCCATCTCACCATGAAACGTCTCAGCCAGACCGGAGGAATCGGGGAGGTCTCTCTGCAGCCCTCGCTCGCCTCTGGTTCGGGGTTTTCCCCCCCCCCTGCCCCCGAGGAGCTACTTCTCCGCCGCGACCTGCTCCTCTCCTAACTCCGTCCTGCCCACGCCAGCGCTCTCCTCCTGCCTCTGCCTCTCCTCAGCATTTTTCGCTCCCGGGAGTGTCCATCCCACGGAGCACCGATGTGCCTTCGTGGCTCGGCGACGGGTTCACGTCTCCCTCTCCTGCCTGGCTCCCTCCTTCCCTGTTGTTACTTGCCCGTGCCCCTCACTGCCCCCCTGCCTTGGTCCCCAGATCCCCCCTTTCCCTTCCACTCTCCCTCCCTTTGCGCTCCGCTCCCTTTCCCTGGCTGCCTCTCCCCCTCGCTGATTGCTATGCAGTCTGTAGCTGAGAAGTCAGTAACTCTGTGGTAGGATCCAGCAGCTTTCCGCTACTTTAGCCCATCCTCGTGTGTGAGCTCAGAGCCACGGAGGCACCGCTGCGGAGCTGCCATGGGGGAGACGAGAGCGCAACCATCGGCAGCGAGAAGGGGACGGCGGGGCCGCTGGGTGCCCCGGGGAGGTGGGTCCTCCCGCCGGGCTGGCGCAAGGGGCTGAAATACCCACTGTTGGGGTTTTTTTTTCCCACCTGGATTTGGGGTGCTGGGCTGACACCTCCCCCCAAGAAAGGACCAGGCTCTCCTGGCTCGTGCGGAGCATTTGCTGTGGGGCATCACCTCTCCGCACCCACAGCCCAGCCTCCCCCTCCTGCAGTGCTGGGGCTGTCCCGCCGGCACGGGCCATGCCAAGGACGGGAGCACAGGCAAGGAGGGACCAGACCTCGGGGCTCCAGGGTGGTGCACGGCCACCTCACCGGGAAACCTGACCCAGAAACCTCCCCTGGGTCTCCATGGCTGGCAGCATCTCAGGGACTTTGAAGAGGTCACTTCTTGGTGGCGAGGAGAGGGGCCAGGGGACCCTGTGGCAGCGGAGCCGCCCCTTTCATGCAGAAGGGAAGCCAAAGACTGAAGAGGGCCCTGACCCCGCAGGCAGCGGCTGTAGGCTCCCAGGGACAGCCCTGCACCAGGCCAGCGGGGTCCAGCGGGGTACTTTCCATCTCGGTGTCTCATTTGCCGTCTCCAACATTAAAGCCTCTTCTGGAAAGTCAAAAAAGATCAAAAACCCACTTTTTGAGTGCCCTCTGGGTCTCAGTGCTGCAGCAATCATGACTGCCTCTCCCAAAACCATAATCCCAAGATCCCCTGGCACACGGATGCCCCCTTGCACAACGCGCTGCAGGGACCACCGTTCCCCGCTCGCTGCGGTGGTGCTCAGCCTGGTCTCACTCGGCAAAGCCACCCCAGGGGGAGCAGAGGGTGTTTTTAGCAGCTTTCCGCACAGATAAGCGGCTGCAAATGGGGAGCATGGCGCCAGACAGCTCACCCCAGCCCAACCACAGCCGCTCCCTGCTGTTCAAACCGGGGGTCCTGGGGAGCCACGGCACCCAGATGGAGTAGGACCAGGCGTCTCCCTCCAGCCATCCCTACAGGGACCTCTTCAGGTTGAGGTGGGGGCCTGCTTTCCCAAAAGACCCATCCCCAGGGACTGTGGGGCTCCATCCCAAGAGCTGCTGCCTGGAGATGCATGGGTGCCCTGCCGGAAAGCGTACCGTCCCCCTGGCACCGCAGCAGGTCTTTCTCCTCTGTGCAGTGAAGGGATGAAGACGCTGCTGAGACATTTTGCTCCTTCCTGGGGTGGGCAAAGATGCCAGACACCTGTGCAGGCACCCCTGCAGCCCCCTCGGCTTCAGGTTGGCCTTCACCCTCTCTGCATTTTTCTCCTCATCGCTGGCTCCCCCCAAGACCTCACCACGTTTTCCTCCACCTGGGCAGAAAGAGGATGAAGAGCTGCACCTTGTACACAGCGCGGCACCCTGGCGTGGCCAACAGGCAGCCAGCACAGCCTGGGCCATCAGAAGGGACATGGGGACATTGCGTCAAGGATGCCACCAGTCCCTCACTGTCCTTGTACCCCTGGGGTGCCATGACCCAGCCACCCCAGGCCCGCCGGCCCTGGCAGCAGGGTGGCTCACACTCGCCACCCCCGCCCGTCTCCACCGGCACCGTCTTTAATAAGAAGCGTGGAATATTTTAGCACCTATGGAAAAGCCACCACAGACGGTGGTGGCAGCCGTTGCCAGGGAGACGCTCCCAAAAATAGTCCCACTCCGCCAACCTTTCCCGGTGCTGCTGTGGGGATGGGGGAGGCAGAGGGATGGAAGGATGGAAGGGTGGGGGTATGGATGGAGGGATGGAGGAAAGGAGGGAAAGAGGGATGGAGAGATGGATGGAGGAATGTTTGGAGGGATGGATGGAGGGGTAGAGGGATGGATGGATGGATTGGTGGAGAGAGATGTAGGGGGAAGCAGGAGCTCCTGGGAAGCTGAGCTAGTGCTGTCTGACCTCTCTCCTGCCTAGGGATGAAGACAAGCACAACCTCCATGCCAGTAGTCCCTGCTTGGGCACACAAGGTCCCACTTTTCTGCCAGACCAGCTAAGACAGCATGAGCCCTTGAGGCTTCTCTGCCCTGGGCAGGTCTGACTTTGAGTGCTTAAACCAGACAACACAGATTTGGACTCCTTAGCACCTGCCAGGCTCCCTCTGCCATCCTCCTCAGCCTGTCCCATCTCTGTCCCCAGTGCTCCAGCACTGCCTTGGCCGAGCTGTCCCGGTCATGGGGGCAGAGGTGGTGAGAGACGGAGGTGACCCACAGTGTTCAGCCCCACCGTGTTCCCCAGGCCCTCTGGGAATGCCGAATCACTTCCCTCTCTGGGCCCACTCTGGGATGAATCCTGGGGGTCTGGATGCGGCCTGAGCCGCAGCCTGCGGCAGAAATGGAGGGGGACTCCTGGCCAAGCACCTCTGGGGTCAAAAGCACAGAAGCCTCGCTGGTGGCAGGGAACTAATGCTTTAGTGAGAAGGAAACCCCCTTCTCCCATCGTCTTGCGCCACTGCCATCGCCTTGCAGGACAGGCGGAGGTGGGAAAGGGCCCTCAACAGAGCTGCCGCCGCCTGGCCCAGGGGCTCTGCAGAAGGAGCCTCCAAGACCAGCGAATGCAGAGAGAGGAACCCAAAAATAGAACTAAAGGGGGGGGGGAGGGGGGAGAAAAAGAAACCCAACAACCCCAAATTCCCGTTTTTAATGCCAAATCCCAGCTCACTTGCCTCCCTGTCACCCTGGCGACATTCCTTGCAGTTGCCATGGCAACGGGAGGCATGGAGAGAGCATCACCATGTGGGGCGGTGGCAGCGCCCGGCATTATTTCGGGAGGCAGGGAGACACCCGGTGCAAGGCATTTCGTGCTGTGGCAGGGAGGGAGGAGGGAAGGTTTATTTTTACTTGCTCCCACTTCATGTGCCAGTTTTAACTTCTCTAAGTGTCCGGGTGCCCCTCGCCCTCCCGGCAGCCTTCCCACGGCCATGCCGCACAGGGATGTCCTGTGGGGAGACCCCAGCCCCACCACCGTGTCCCAGCTGAGTGAGCTCGGCTGGGCTGCTCCTGCGAAGTCCCCCTGACGGTCACCTCACATGGCGGTTCCTGGTACCACAGCAGGAGATAACGCCGTAGCTTGTGGCCGATCAGCTCTTCTTGGGAATGCGCGAGATGAAGAGAACAAACCTTTGCCACCCACAAAAGGCTTACCCTTCTGCAGGCAGCTTCTCTCCCTGGGTGGGACAAGAAGCTGTGAACGGGAGCGGAGGGACCAGAGGATGACTTGGGAGGGGATCCGTTAGCAGAGAGGACCCTAAGTCTGTTCCCCCAAAATCTACGACCCCTGGTCCACAGCTCAAACCTCTCTCTGCCCACTTGCAAAAGGACTTCAGACACCAGGGACCGGCTGGGCCACCGGGGCTGGGGGCTTGGCTTTGCATGGCCCTGCAGAGCCCTGCCGAAACCCCAGGCACCCCCACTCCGACGGCTGGAAACCAAACTTCAGCCAGTCCCGGCTCCTCTGCCGATGTTTGGTCTGACCTGCTCTTTTCCCACCGCACCAACCTGTGCCTCCACGTCCTGCCAGGGGCAGGCAGGGCCCTCCCCGGTTTCGCGGGGCCGAGCGGGTGTTTTCCAGCCCGGCTTGGGAAGGCGTTCGGGAAAACCCCGGTGTGGCAGGTGCTGGAGTGGCAGAGAAGGAAAACACGGCAGCCAGCCTAATGGGCAGAGAGAAAATATATGCAAATGTATTCAGAAAGGAGTTCGGTGATGCTAATAGACTTGTTAGTCCTCTCAGTAAGCACCAGGAATAATATTTTTATGCTTTAACCATTAAGGCTTTGACTCCAAGCGAGCCCATAAGGCCATGCCGATGCAGGGCGAGGCGGAGGGGATGGCTGCGGGCAGGCTGGGGACGGGGAGGGCAGCAGCCACAGCCGGCCGCGGGGCAGCAGCAGGCAGGGTCACCGGCCCCTGAGTAACCAGACCAGACCCAAGGCCAGCTGTGATTTGCTTGGGGATGAGGTGACAAATTAAAACATCCATTTGGTCATGTTAAAGCAGCTTTGTATTAGTGATTAGATAACGACTATCTAATGGTCCCGTCTCCATGCAGGGGTCCGCTCACGCGGCCATGAGACCTCCCCGCATAACCGCGGCTGCCAGGGCAGGATTTATCCCAACCTGGCTGGTCACCCGGGGCTGTTTCTGCACGTATTAAAACTTCCTAACCATCACTGCTAAGTTCCTCTCTGCTAAATCTATAACACCAGCAGTACCGACGTGCTGCTTTCACACCAGGCACGTCTTCCATTCTCTGTAACCCACTCGCAGGAATCCAAGATTAATATTTTCAGCAAAGTTTGTTTCAAACCAGCCCTTGGGAGGGTATTTTTCCTTTCCTCCAGGGCTGGGGGCTCTGCACCACTCTGGACTGGAGTCTGGTGGGGGGCTGCCGGGGAGTGGTTGTGCATGACCTGCTGTGGAAGTGGGGTGAGACATACAGCTGCAGTGGCCCGATAATTCAGCGCTGTCCCTGCTTCTTCGTTTGCTCCTGGAGACGAGGCAGAGCGGCAGGGAGAAGGCGCTGGAGGCGGGACGGGGCTGGGAAGGGCAAAGGGCAGGAGGCTGCCGGCTGGGAGCAGGACAGAGGTTAACGTCCCCGGAGAATGTCCGTGGAAAGCCGGAGGGCGCGTCCCCAAGGCCAGAGGATGGGGATCCCTTTCCCTCTGCCTTTTCCCCTTTAACGACACTTCCGTGTGTAACTTGAGACAAGTTGGGGAAGAAAAAAGGGGAAGGGAAAAAAAAGAAAAAGGGAAAAATAGCAGAGTTATTCCCGCCTCCGCCTCCTCCTCCCTCTCCTCCCCGGCCAGCCAGGAGCCACGTCACCGTCACCCAGCGCTGCCTTCGGGGCTGCTCAGTAGGCTCAGCCTGGGGCTCACCCGGGGACAAACCCCAACTTTTGGCCTTGAGCAGGAAGAGGAAGGCTCTGGGGGGAAGAGAAAACCCACCTTGGGGGAAAAGTAAGCAAAGGAGACGTCCGGCTTGAGTGCCTGGCAGGGAAACGGCGCTTGCGACCAGGGGAGAGGGGAGCCTCAACTTTTCTCTGCCAGAAGAGAGGGCTCCGTACTCGGGGAAAAAAGGAAGGCTGAGCCAGAGGAAAGCATCCTCTCGATCAAGGCTCCGGGGTGAAAAACTCCCTGCCCTCATCCTCCCTGCCTGCAGAAAACACCCCGCTCCCTTCCCTCCGGAGGAGCCCCCCCGGCACCATGAACGTCTTCCGCATCTTGGGGGACGTCTCCCACTTGCTGGCCATCATCATTCTCCTGCTGAAGATCCAGAAGTCCAAGTCCTGTGCTGGTGAGTGCTCTTACACCCCAGGGAAAGAGGAGGGACCTTCTTTGAGACTCAGCAAGGGGTGCAAGCAAAATGGATGCCGAAAAGGCTAGCGATAGCCCCCGCACACTGGCAGCCCTCCCCGGTGAGCTTTTCAAGGGAAGTCCTCCTCCTCCTCCGGGAGGTCTCCCTGCCAGGAGGAGAGGGCTGCGTTGGAAGGATGTGATGTGGCAAGGCGCACGGCCTCGTGCAGGTGTTGGTCTCGGCGTGGTGAAGCAAAGGGCAGGGCAGCAAGGCTGGAGGGAGGTGGAAAACGAGCACAAGAAGGTGTGGTGGCCCCAAAACTAATGACCACGAGTGAAAACGGCTTTAGGTTGGAGGTCCTACCAGTCAGCAGGCAGGTACCAGAAGGTGCCCCATCCCCGGGCAAGGGAATCAGGGCAGCGGCTTCCCGCAGGAGGGTTTTGCTCAGAGCTCAGGATTTCCTCCCCAAGAGACTTTGGGAGTGAGCTGCAGCACCGGGGCTGTTACCACAGGTAGAGAAACAGGACAGTCTGTCTGCATCTCCCTGCCAGCTATGACTAAGCTCCATCAGCATCCCCGGGCTGGTCTCTGATCCCACAGCTCTGCCCCAGTGCAGCAGATACCACGTCACGCAACCCCCTGGCAAAGTGGGCAGCCGAAGGGGGCAAGGGAGGGAAGAGAAGGGCGTTTCGATGACAGTAAGGAGTGAATTGGCCAAAGCAGTGAGCGTGCCCACGGAGCGCTGGCCCCTACGGCCCGAGGCAGGGCTCGGGGGCATCAGCAGCAGTCTGCCCTGTTACTTGGGAGACTCCAGCCAGTCCTGGGGTAGGTCTAGAGCTACCACAGCACCTACATGCCCGACCAGGCTCACAAAGCGATGTGCATATACACACCCACTTCCAAAGGCGGCGTAAGGGGAAACCACCATCCTGAGGGTCTTTCCTCTCATCTGCCTTCCCTTCCTTTCTTCTCGCTGCCGTGTAGGTATCTCTGGGAAGAGTCAGATTCTGTTCGCCCTCGTCTTCACAACACGCTATCTGGACCTGTTCACCACCTTCATCTCTGTCTATAACACCGTGATGAAGGTAAGGGGAGGGCAGTGAGGAGGCGGAGGTTCCCCTCAGCTCGCCGTGCTTTCTTGGGGAGGTGAGGGTACACAGTTGCTAAGTTTTTCAGCCAGAAGAAAGGAGAAATTCCATCTTCTTCACCTGTCATCAACACTACAGGGGGTTCTACATGGGAAGGGTGGATAAAAATGCTTCCTTTGGTGTCACTGGCCCTCCATTGACCAAAAACACCCTCGCTGCAGTCAGTGAGCAGGCTGAGCCCACCACATTTAGTACCACCAAACCAGGACAAGATGCCGTGAAATAAGCTCTGGGTGTCATCGCACAGCAGGAGCATTAACAAACGGCTGCCACTATGCCAGCCTCTTCACAGAGAGCCCTAGAGCGCTCAAGCAAGTGTGATCCCCAAGGCGGGGCAACCTTCAGCTGACCGCTGGAGTATCTCCAGCATAAGTCAATCCACAAACCAGTGCAGAAAAATCATTCACCACTATCTCACTCTGTCACAGCCCCACCAGAACCGAGTTAGATGATCTTGATTTTGGCAAAGCACAGAAGGTGTAATCGCAGGTAAGGTCTTACCATCTCCCTTCCCTCCCCAGGTCATTTTTTTGATATGTGCCTACATCACCGTGTACATGATCTACGTGAAATTCCGGAAAACGTTTGACAGTGAGAATGACTCCTTTCGCCTTGAGTTCCTGCTGGTCCCTGTCACAGGCCTGTCGTTCCTGGAGAACCACAGCTTCACCCCACTGGAGGTAAGGAAAACCTGAAACGGGAAAGGGGAGGGGGAGCAGCAGCCTGGCACCAGGCAGTAGTTAGCAGTCTGCTGAATATCTGAGATTTTTAACAGCAAAAGCAGGCAGGAAAGGCAAGGTTGGCAGGCCTTGAAGACCACACCATCTATAGAGCAGCACAGCAGGTTCATTTTCCCCAACTCCAGCAGCACTACTCATCCCGCTCGCACATCGGTGCTCTGCCAAATGAAAAGCTTTGGCTATTACCACATATTGACCAGCACCAAGCCTCTCCACTCCTTCATTTTGCATCTCACAGATACTTTGGACCTTCTCAATCTACCTGGAGTCCGTGGCTATCCTTCCTCAGCTTTTCATGATCAGCAAGACCGGGGAAGCAGAGACCATCACGACACACTACCTTTTCTTCCTGGGCCTCTACCGCGCTCTCTACATTGCCAACTGGGTCTGGCGCTACTACACGGAGAGCTTCTATGACCAGATCGCTGTAGTTTCCGGGGTCGTACAAACCATCTTCTACTGTGACTTCTTCTATCTCTATGTTACAAAAGGTGGGTAAAGGGGTTGGTATAAACCTGACACGCTCATTTGGTGCTCTGGCAACGTCTGGGGGAGCTGCAGTTTGCCACGCGTTAATCCTTACGCGGCCTTATTCTTCGCCGTGCTTGTGACACGTTTTCCACCTAAAACCCAGTTTAAAAAAAACGCAATGCAAGTGGGCATCTCTGCTCACAAGGCTCTAGAGGTGCACATGGAACAAAGTAGAAGTTAAACCAGAGCTAAGCCTGGTTTAACCCCGCCTTGGGACGTTAACAGTTGAGGTATATTCAATCCTACATACATTTTGAAAGATGATGAATCACAGGGAAAAAAAACCCAACAACTCTGAGGGGGAAAAAAAAATAGCTGTAGGCAGACAATGTACCTGAGAAAGCAACTGCAGACATATGGAGATAATATTAAGCCTCCTTTTTCTTTTGATGTAAAAGACGTAACATTCTCAAGAGGTGATTCTGTAGGAAGATGGGCATCTGCACGGAGAAGACACCTCTTTCCGTTTCCCAAAATCAGATGCCCCCTCCACGGCAGTACTGGGCTTTGGTAAACGGCTATGTACCAGCATCAACACGTGCATCGAGGGCACAAGATTTGGTAGAACACACCATGGTTTGCTGAGGTTGAAATATGCTTTAAAACACTTTTTTTTTGTTGAGGAGGATGGAATTTGACCAGATCTAGCTGAGGGAACAAATATTTTCATCCTCCTTCATGTTCCTGAACTGGTTTGCCAAAAGCAGGAGTGGTGGCGACCGTTTAGCGTTTTGAGGCACGGATCTTGGGTAGCTTCGTGCAATGCACCCGCTGACAGAGAGGTGACAGGAGCGCTCGGCAGGCGGCTGGCCTTGCCGGATTAAGATTTCATTCTGTCACTAAAACGTTTTTGTAGCCACAAAAGTACTTTGTAAAACTGCCATCAAGGTGCTCCACGTCAATTCCTTTTTTTTTTATTATTTTAAACTAACTCCCATTTTAGCTTCACTCAATTCCTGCGTCCCGCATCCTTCTGTGTTTGGTGAGAAATCCATACCCTTTGTAGTTGCGGGTGGTGGAACAAAAGGTGGAAAAACACAACTGCTGGCTTTCAGTCTCGCATCGCTAGTGATAAAGCTGCAAAATTTAGATGATACAGGGAGGCAGAAGAAAAAAAACCACTTTTGTCCCTGAGAGATCACAGCAGGAAAGGAATTGCCTTTTTTTTTTCTTTTACACAAATTTTCTGGATCATGGCAGAGAAAAGGTGACTGAAGATATGCAAATGCTTTGCAGTCATTTATGAACACCAGCAATATTATAGCAGGTTACATCTCTCACGCTCTCGCAAAAAAAAAACCCTTCTTTTCAAAACATTTCTAACACAGGAGAGCTCAGACAAAAGGGCAGCGATGCTGCAAAAAGGAAAAAAAAAAAAGCAAAGACGTGTTATATAAAGAAATGTATTTAATAAGAGTTCAGAGCCTATACCAAAGCACTGTAAAGGGATTTTTATAGAACCAGACTTCTCTTTATCTTGTTTTCAAAACTAGATGTGCTCCTTTCTATTTAACACAAGGGCCTGAAAGATATTCTGAAGAAGCTTTTAGCTCCCAAAAGCTTGTATTTCACAGAACAGACGAGGTTGGAAGCAACTTGGGGGGGGAGGGGGGTGTGGAATCATCTAATCCACCCTCCCGCTCACAGCAGCGTCACCCAGAGCAGGGTGTCCAAGGCCCTGGCCAGTCAGGTTTCGTGTGTCTCTGGGATGGAGGCCCCACAGCCTCTCTGAGCAGCCTGTGCCGGTGCCTGACCACCCTCACTGTGAAACATCATTTTCTGATGTTTCAGTGGAATTTCGCATTGCCCCGTCACCGGGCACCAGCACGCAGAGTCTGGCTCTGTCTCCTTTACTCCCCCCATCAGGCATTTATACAGATGGAGAAGATCCCCCTCGGACCTCTCCAGGCTGAGCAGCCTCTTATAGCGGATGCTCCAGTCCCTCAATTGTCCTCACGGTCTTTCTGGACTTGCTCCAGTATGTTGCCGATTCTAGGACTCGGGAGCCCAGAGCCAGACCCGGTGCTTGGGCTGTGGCCTCACCAGGACTGAGCGGAGAGGAAGGACCACAGCCCTCCACCCACCAGCGGTGCAGCTCAGGAGGCTGTTTGCATTATTTGCCACCAGGGCACAGCGGTGGTTCACGTTCAACATGGTGTCCACCAGCACAGCCAGGGCTTCTGCCAAGCCGCTTTCCAGCTGGGCAGCCCCCAGCACATGCTGGTACACAGGGTTGCTCCACCCCAGGAGCAGGATGCGGCGTTTCCCTTTACCGACCTCTGCCCGCCAGCCTGTTTCTCCAGCCTGGGACAGTCCCTCTGACCCAGCCTGGTGGACCAACTGCAGGTCACCAAGCGCACACTCCGCTTTTCCTCTGGTGCTGAGCAGTACTGGTCCCAGTTCCCATCACCAGTACCAGGCCACCAGCTGAACCTCACTGCTGACCACCACAAGGCCGGGGCAGACGCTTCTCCAGCTGCCCCACCTAAGCCATGAGAAAGACTAACCATGGCAGAGGAAACAAGCGCCTTTCAAACAGAGGTGGCCCATCAGCTCCAGCAGCCACTTCCATCGCGTTCGTGAGCCTGGCCCTGCCCTACCGAGCGCTCCAAACAGCGACTCCAGAAAAAAGGTTTGGTGAAACAAACTATTTAATTCTGCAGTTCCTTCATAACCTTCTCTTTCTCTTCGCGCAGTGCTAAAAGGAAAGAAGCTAAGTCTTCCCATGCCCGTTTGAAGACCCTTCCGCAGACAAGGCAAGAAATTCCCAAGACGAAGCTCTGAAGATCTCAGCTTCCCTTTCCTGGCCCTTTTTGACCAACAGACGGCTCAGCCGCGTTTCACTGCGGTGCCAGGAAGCCAGCGAGGCCTGGAAAGCTGGCGCGCTTGTCATCTGTATGAGACTTTCCCCTTTCGTTAATTTTTTTTTCTTTCTTTACTTGAATTTGGTGCTAGTAAGTAGTGCTGGCCAATACTGAAGTAGTACAAATTGTTCTCTCCCAGCTCTTCCCAGCATCTACCTCCAAAAGACGCCTCCACCTTCACCACGAGGCAGCAAGGCAAACTGTGGCTACTTTTAGTCCTCTGGCCCTTTAACAAGTGCCTATGGAAAAGGGAACACGGCAACATTAAGCCCAATACCACAGGCCAAAGCCACTGACCGATTTCACAGGCGGCCACGTCTGACAGAGCAGACACTACCAATTTTAACTCTGTATGAGCCAACATCCCCCTCACTCACCTCTGCCTGACCCCCTCATTCAACTCAAGTCCCCTGACATTCAGGAAGATTACACTCCCTTTGAAGGATATCAGTCTTCCAATTCCACAGATGCTCACACGCCCTCCCCGCTCGCTTTCAGTTCCTCAACAAACGGGGATCATTTCAATTGCAATTCAGTGGGTTGCCAACAGGTGTTTCCAACTCCTTGAATCTGACTTTTTTAACAAGAACTGGGAAGAACGGGGGCAAAGACAGTTTTATACTCGACAAATAAAGACAAAGTTCACAAAATTATTGACAACAGTGTTTTTATTTATACCTACAAAAGAAAACAAGATGGTATCAAAAGGACAATTTACAAACTAAGAATAGTAACATAGCTCTTAGTATCCTGTGTCTGAACACCACAGATCTATGAATCTCTCAATTCAAGTCTTAATACAACAGGAATGTGTTCAGAGACCAGCAGGTGTGTGAAACAAGACGCTGATCCCACACAAAGCCACTAACCCTTCCATTGTCCAGAGAAGTCCAAACAGTAAATTCCCTTGGGAAGTGGGAGGGGAGGAGACACCCAACAATTCATCTGACACTCCCACAAACTTTTACAGATCAAAAACAACGCAAACGATACTAGACGCAAATGCCTTTATCAACAAGGGCCCTCCGGCTGGTGCACGGAACAGAGCGGCGAGCACCAGGTGGGACGGGGCAACACAGGCCACGGTGCATTAACGCATTCGACAGCCTGGGTAACACTCTGAACTGAACCGAGACCCCGGACTTCAGCTGACCTCGATGGCAATCAAGCACTGCAAGACTCGGCGTAGATGTTTACGTGTGCCAAGTCCCCCGAAAAAAGAAGTGAAAGCTATAGCAGACTGTAAGGCAGCTTTGGCGGTCCAGAGACCTTTTTTAAAGCCAGTCGGTGAGATGTCCTACTCCTACACCCCTCAAATACGTTTCTGCATTGAACTCACAAATTTTTTTAAACAAAAAAAAAAACAAAAACCCCCAAAACACCCCACCCAAACCGAAAAAACCCACCCCAAAAAACCCAAAAGCTCTACATTTGCTTGTGAGGGAGGCCAAAGACAAATCTGTCAGTGCCTGGATAAACGAAATGTTTCTGGCTTTCACTTATCACAAGCAAAGGAACTTCCTGCCCCAAGCACTGGAATTAGAAGATGGGATGAGGGAACCGAGGTTCTGGGAAGATCTCTCCCTTTTCCCTCTGTGTCAGCAACCTACCTGTGTACTGCACCATAAAAAAAAAAAAAAA
>VWZZ01004129.1:156726-175301 GCA_013399095.1 Psophia crepitans
AAAAAAAAAAAAAAAAGCATTCATCCCCCAAAGTTTTACTCTGGGAAGAAATTAAATTTAAAAAAAATCACTTCTGTATAAGCAAGCTCTTTTCCTGGGCTACTCAAAGTTCCACTCTGCTACAGGAGGAGCGGGCTGCCTTGTTCATCCATATGCAAGAACGCCAACAGAAAAAAAAAACAACCACCCAACCACAAAACCCTGCACTCTCATAACGCAAAGATTACGCCTCTCAAACCAGGAGATGTATCCGTTCTTTTGTCATGTTATCAGATCAAGAGCAGCCAACTCCTGTTATCATCTACTGTCTCTGAACCGTCTGGTATTAGAAATAACAAGTCAACAACATGCTTCACTAAAGGGGAAACCCCCCTCACACCCACCTTAGCGTGTAAAATAAACAAGTTTTATTTACGTATTTACTAAAATTTCACTCTTCTCTAACATTTTCTAAAACACTACCTACCTGCGAGAGCTCAGCTCAAAGGGACCAACGGAGCAGGGAAATGCACTCAAAAGCCAGGAAAAGCAATAGTCAGAGCAAGGTACAAAAGAAATAAAGCTTCAGAATCAAGATGCACTAACCAGCTCATTGCTTACCTCATGAAAAGGAGATTCCAGGCAATCTCCTCCTCCTCCCTTCCTCCCCTTGCCCTCCCCCCCAGCCCACCCTACTCAAACCTCTTAAGTGTGGAAAACTCAGCCACATTTTATTCAGCATAGCGGCATTCAGAACATTCCCCGTGGCAAAGGGTAGGTTGGTTGTGAAGGGACAGACAAACGAGATATGCTGTTCATCATCTCAGTTCTCTGGAGTTTCTGTGCTCTCAAAGACAACTTCTCTCAAGAAACCCAACAAGAAGCATTTGAGAGCAGAAACTAGTTTGAGAATAACCAGGCTCCACACATTTGTGATGCTGCAATTTAACAATCGTAGGGAAGAACTTACAGCAGTGGTTACCTACAGTGACTATCTGGTGGTTGTCAGGTATCGAGTCCAAGACAGGTTTGGTCTCGGACAGTGGGGTGTTAATCCTAGCTTCCCTACTGCAGGCTGTACCAGAAGATGGGGCCACTGCTTCCAGAACTGCAGAAAACGCCAACAATGTACCTGGGTCATTACTCTGAACACCGCCCAGCTCAGACAAATGAGCAGAGTTTTCCTATAGAAAGTCACCTACAATAGATTACAAGCAATAATCGTGAGCTATTAAAAAAAAAATTAAAAAATTAAGATTAGGAGAAGTGAGCATTGCTCCCTTGCATTTATCATTTTAAATGAAGTGCTTTTTGGCTCCCCAAAGTTTCCCACCTCTCTTGATACTTTCTGAAATTAAGTTAACATGTTACAGAACAGAAACTTCCTCCCCTCAAAAGCAAGTTTTCACACAAACCTTAGACACCAAGATGATCGAGCTGGGACCTATCTGCCTTATACCCATTTCTTTTAGAGAAAATAAAATTTCCAATTTCCTCACATGCAAGACAAAAAATAATAAATTTTCCAGTCAACTATATATATCTCTCAAAAAAAAAAAAAGAAAAAGAAAAAAGAGGACAGGGTCAGTAATGTGGACTGGNGGTGGATACTGGTAGGTGGCAGTCTGTCCCATATAGCCCATCACATTAGTGGCAGGGGGCTGCGGAAACTGTTGTGACATGAGCGGCTGTGGCTGCTGGCCCGAGCGCCCCACCATCCCTGCATACTGCTGTTGGGTAGTGCTCTGTGAGGTTCTCCCAGCGGTGGCAGCTGTGGTGCTGGCACCATAGCCACTAGCACTGTACTCTGCAGTGCCATAGCCACTCGTGCCATAGGCAGCTGCTCCATAGCTCCCTTGAGTGTAACCATACTGGCTCTGTGCTGCCCCAAAAGCAGAATTTGGGCTCCCGTAGGCACTGCCATAGGTCTTGTTGGCTCCGTTGGCATAACTGTCACCACGCTCACGGTCTCTGAAGGCACCTGAGTCTCTCCGGCCCTCTTTCACTCCCCGGAGCCTCCTGTCACACTCTTCCTGGTACATCAGGTTAGGGTTGTTTACTGAACTGCTCGTTCGGTAACGAGAACGACCTCCTGGCGATGAATATATTAAGATTTAGTACCGTTAACAAGTCTTAAACAATGAACTCTGGTACAATTATGCCACCCTTTCTCCCCCTTCTACATCCACAACTTTGCCCACGAGGAGCGAGTTCTCTTCACTGTACCTTCCCTGCAGAGCTGTGCATACGTCTCTTCATTTTGTTCAAGGTGCAACCACCAAGTTCAAAAAGGGTTCTTAGTGCAAGTAAAAGCAATTCAGGACTAACTTGGAAACACAATGAAACTTAATATTCCTTCAGGGAACAGGATGAAAACTAGTCTCAGTAGTCAGTGTATCCCCTCACTGATTTCAATTTTGCAGGTGGATGCACACAGTTCTGCTGCCTGTGCTTAGGTAGGAACTGCAAAGAACTCATTAATTCAAGCAAGTTAGCTCTGCGAGGAGAAAAAAAAAGTAATTCTACAGCTAAGGTAATAGTGGACTACCTCTCTTTTGGACAGAACTACTACATCTACATAATGTGTTGAGATCTCAGGTACAAACCAGCTTTATTACTCATCAGCTGTTTGGTATCTTAGACTGACCCTTACTACTTCCCGACCCTTGTCATCTTCCCTCCCTCCAAACGCGGAACCTATTCCCTGTGTAGCCCTTTCCCCATGTGCCTTTACCTCCACCACCACCTCCTCCTCCTCTGTGGTCCACAAGCTGCATCAGTTTTGGATTGATGGCTTGATTGGCTTCTTCCAACACTTTGATAAGCTCCCTGGCTTGTTTCAGGTTTCCTGGTGTGAAGAAGGTGTAGGCAGTACCTTTGTTGGTACTACGTGCGGTACGGCCAATACGGTGCACGTAATCTTCAGAGCTGTTCGGATAGTCGTAGTTTATCACAAATTTAACATCTTCCACATCTTGAAGTGCCCAGGTGCGAAGCACAGTGAAGGGGTGGGGTTGAGGAAAGGGGAGAAGAAGAGAGGACGTGCCAACGAAAGGTGGGGAGCACGAATGCAGGTGACAGTAATAAGAAAAAAAAATACAAAGTTAGTAACTGCAGGGAATAAACACAAGACAGACTCATCCCAAAAGAGTAGAAGATTCCAATTGCAGATCATCAGGAACAAAGATCAGTGTCCTGAGAAACGGTGGTAATTTTAAAGCAGTTTTGCCCTGCACTCAAATTCATCCTCCCCAGAATGCATTTCTCTGTCTTCATGTGTCAAAGACACTGACACTTGTGAATGAGCTAATTCAATTTCTTTTTTTTTTATTTTTTAAAAAACCCCACAATCTGGAAAGTGAAACTGCCACCATCAGACAGAGCAAACTGGGGCGGAGGAAGGGCAGAACTGCCATGGTAAAGCTTGTACTCTGTTGGGAGAAGTCTAACAAATAATAACGGTAACTAGATCACTTACCTTCCGCTTGGTAACATGAAATAAAAGACAATCTTAAAAATATTTACTTTTACAGTCCTAACACAGTGAACTACATTCCCTAACCTAAAGCTTAAGACACTCCAATTACATTAGTATTATTCAGCCAACTTATTAAAAATTATTCAGACCTAGAATATCTTCACTCGGCTTTCTAGTTACCACCAGAATGCATTGCACTAACATTTCACCATGCTGTTCCGTCCAGTTCTGGCAAGCTTTCATAATTTGGACGATCCTGAATTCCATTAACAATTCCCTACTTCCAGTGACAGATGGAAGCAGGAAATGAAATTCTCAAAGTTGCTTTATATAAAAAATATCATTTAAAATCAGGAGATCAGAACTGCACACCTTTTGGAAAGTCAGACTTCGTATGGGACAGAAACAGAGTAAATGTTAGCGTAACACTTCAGTGGAAGCGCCTCGAATACCAAAAGCACCTATTTGCTATAGTATTCAATACCTTAAAAAGCATGGTATTACAGTAAGTGCCCTAACAGCTCATTAAAAAAAAAATCTGCATTTTAAGAAGAATATTCTGAAAATATCCAGGATAAAACACAGATTTTTGTGATTTTTTTTTTTTGTTGTTTTAAAGAGAGAAACATTCTCTGTTTGTTACCAGACCGATGCACACTCCCTCCTCCTGTGGGAAACCGCTGCAGCCGATCCCGTCTCTTTGCCTTTTATTTTTGGCGGCCTCCTTTCGAAAACTCCGCCCTCTGACACGGGACCACTGGAGCGCGGGGAGCATGCATCAAGGGTCCATGGCAGCGAGAAGTCCCCACACACGCTCGCTCTGTGAACTGGCTTAGACGCTTCTCTGTTGCCCCATTTGGTTGTGAAGCGCCGGAGAACCTGGGTTCAGGTAAAAGTTTCAGGTCCTCCAACGCTTTTTGTCCCCTATTTGGGGTTCTTACGGGGCAATTGTCAAAAAAAATGAAGATAGAAAAATGACATCCAAAGGGTCAGACTGCATCTATTGCCCAGACTGCATCAATTTCAAAGGGGTTGTAGGAAAAATAAAAACAAGAGGGTTGTAGTGACAAGAGGGGGACTTGATGTCTGTTTCTTATTACAGCAAAGGGGGGGCTCCTCAGTCTTTGCTGACTCCAAAGTCCTGAATCACACCAAAAAAAGGGAGTGAGAAGGCAGGTTTCACAGGGGGCTGCGCGAGTCTCCAGCTAGGGTCCTTGATGCAACAGGGTTTTTTTTAAAAAGGGGAAAGTGAAGTGAAGAGAGGAGTACATATGACAGATTGCATCTTCACAGCCAGGGTTGTAACTATAGTCTGACAAGCTGCAGGGTACACAATCCTCAGTCAGTCCCGTTTTGCACATCCATCAGTAGCAAAGCAACTTGAATTATCACAGAAGATACAAGGACGTGCTTTCCTGGCAGAAAGCACAGGGAATTGTAGCTACCACTGTAGACGGAACTGACTTGACTGGGGAGGAGCGGGAAGAATGGGAAGACAGGAAGAGGAAAATGCAAGGCTGTTTTCTGGACTAGAAAGTGGTCCTGGTAGAGCACGCAGCTCGCTGAAGAAAGACGAGAGCAAGTACAAGACTCTGCTTCTCCAGTCTAGCATGCTCCAAAGTCTTTGTGCACACTCTCAATCCTTCTGCACTATTAGAAGATAACGTAGCAGGATCAAGAATTGAAACTGTACGTAATTGTTGACAGCTACCCGGGAAACATTCCCTTTGTCAGACCATCGGAGTACCCTATGGCACAGACAGTCTCCGAATATTAATCAGGAGAGATATAAACTAGCAAACATGCTAGTCTAGAGAGCTATTTAGACCATCAATGTAGATGTGCCCCCACCCCTGCACTGAGAATGATCTGCAGCTGATATCAAAGCTTCTGTTAAAGAAAACAAAACAAAACAATTCAATGTTTTTAGTTTAATAGACTGAACAAAAAAAATAAAGTTTAAAAAAAATAAATCAGTGCAGAGAGAGGACCTCACTCCAGGGAATTACCACAAAGAAGTCATTATGGGACTCAGAACTTACCTGGAAGAAGCTTTTTTGAAACCAATGTTCCATTAGGAAGAGGGAAAGCCCTGGTGACTCAGCCAAAAGGCGCGCGCCCCTGTTTTATGTTATTTAGGTAGAAGCCTTCACTTTCCAGGATCTTGGAGGAAGTCGTCCAGAAGTTTGCCAGTTAAGTGACTTATTTTAAGAAGCAGCAAACTCAGGGCCCCAAAATAAGCAGAGATGTTGTTCAGTAACAAGAAACAGACTCTGGAACCTTTCCCCCTTAGCTCAGGTGAAGTGGAGGATGGGAAGTGGGGAGACTGTTTTCTGAAGTGTTATCCAATTCAGTAGTTTTGGGGGGAGTGTTTTTTTGAGGGGGGTGAGGCTGTTTTAAATGTCTAGGCAAGATGCACAAAGAAGCTACCAGCACATAGCAAGCCTGTTTAAAAAATGCTGCTAGAGAAAGCAGCTCTCTTTCATACAAACTGGTTTCAGGCCTCAGTCCCTTCTCCCAACAGGCCCAAGTTCTAACTGCACAGGTCCAGACATGACCCTAGAGGGCAGAGACTGAAGTCCATATAATCACCTCTCCGAGGAAGTGTTGGACGCTTTTTGAGGGGGAGGGGAAGGAGGGGTGAAGGTTGTGTGAACAAAGGCTGCCAAGCCTAGTAATGGTCTGCCTGTATTAAAGTGACCACGTGATGCACAGCACAGCCACCCTTTCAGCATACGAAAAGAGAGCTCAGATAACTGAGATGTTTAACAGCAAGAGATTTTTCTGAGCTTATCTGCAATGACTTGCAGTAAATTTGTCTAAAATTTACTGCAGTGAGACATCGACCCTGAGTAGTTTATCTTCTACTGAACTAAGGGAGGGGGCAATATTCAATGTCCATTATTAAACTCAGAGCACTTCAGAAGTCATCCTCCTCTTCTAGAGTGGACAGATGTGCAAGGACTGTGCTTAGCACACAAAGCATTTCACAATACAAATATGGTTCTTAAAAAAGGGGGCACAACTGATGCATCCAGACAGATCATTTTCATACCACCAGAACAGAGCTGTGCAATTTTGATTCAGTTACGCATTTGGGTAACACGATGTTAAAGGCCATATAGAATCTCAGTGGTCCTGCCTAGAAGGAACACAGAGGAGGGAAGGTTATATGTCAAGACCAAAGATCTGGAGCAGTGCTTTCTCAGACGTGAGCACATCTGGGGGGAGGGGGGTAAACATGCATGTACACTGGGGTTGGTATGTTCAAATCTGTGGTGTGTCATACGGGGAGAATATTAGCTATTTGCTGTTGAAATGCTCTCCCACAACTTCCTACTTGAACTTTATCTGACACGCTCTGAACTGAGAGCAATCCATCCCTATCATCCAGCAACAAAAGCTGGATTTGGGGAAGAAGTGAGTGTGGTGGAAGGGTTGGGTTGCATAATTGGACGTCTCTTCTCCCTCTTGGCGATCGATTGGTCATGCCTAGGCCTTGCTGCAGACCAAAGCCTGTTCATTAGGAGCAGGAAGAGACTTTGAATATGAAAGAAAAAAAAAAGATTAATGTTAAAAAACGTATTTCACATGTGGGGGAAAATCACGCTTTGAATTTTTTTTTTTTTAAAAAGAAAACATATTTCAGTCCAAAGAAGAAAAATATGCAGCAGTAGGCAAGAGTGGTCTATGTGTACAAACCTAGCCCACGAGATGCAACGTCGGTAGCAATGAGGATAGGAGCCTTTCCAGAACGAAATTCTGTAAAACAAAGCATGCTATGAAGTAAGATTTTTCAAAAAGGTAAAGTTACCTGAACTTGATTTACACCAAATGCTCATTTTCCAGAATCTAGGTAAGATGGGTCAATTTCAGAAACCCCAGCAAGGCAGGATATAACGTATTAACTATTTTTCAAAATCCAGCTCTCTGGGTTAAACAAATTTTCAATTGTGTTGTCAAAAGAAAAGTAGTAAATACAAATAGTGAAATTAACAGTACAAAGGCAAAGGAAGTTCTTTCGAAATGTATCTATTAGGTAAAAAGACAAAAGAGGAAAACAAAAAACACTCGAGAAAGCTGCAGGAAGGCACGTCTTGCTAAATTACGTACAGCAGCCCAAGTTATTCTCCCCTCAGTGATGGACTCACCATTAAGCACCCAATCTCTTTCTGGCTGACTCTTGTCTCCATGGATACACATAGCTGGCCAACTGCCAAACAGAGATGTACATTAGTATCGACAGACATTACATACATTAAAGGCAACAGGAAATATTATATTCCCTGTCCTCCTCTGTCCTTTATCTACCCAGCATATATACCGGTTTGTTTCTTGCATGCTGAAGCCACTACCTACATCAACAATCATCTAAGCCACAACACATTTGCTGTATCGATAGAGTCCTGAACAGTGTATTGGTATTCTGATACATTAAAAGCTGTCCAGCTTACAAACACTCACTCTTGCACTAATGCTTTGATAGACTGGAACCTTCTGGGAAAGTGAAGACTGAATTTGGCCAAGAAAATAATGGACAAGTTGTTCCCAGCCATAGCATCATGAACATTTAAACCTTGCTGCTTTTGATTACAATTTCTGTTTCCCGCTACAAACAAGGGGAGGGAGGGGGAAGCTAATCACCCATCTCTGCGCATCCTTCGAGTGAGATCATCACATCGTCTCTTTGTCTCCACAAAGATGATCGTCTTGTTTTCCTTCTCTGCCATGATTTCTTCCATCAGTTGTATCAGTCTAAAATAGACATGAGAGCCAAGATGTATATCCACATATACAACAATAGAGGAGCACTCTCTCAACTTACACTGTTGTTATCTACACATCCACGTAAATAAGTCAGTATCACACAGAATTTAGGTCTGTTGTCCAGCGGTATGGTTAGAATATATGCAACAGATTAGTTAATTACAGGACTTACTTGTTTTGTAACAGTCAAATATTAAGTAACTTCACTATGCAGAATTCATACTGGGCTTTCAAAGCAATGTAGATTTTTAAGTACAAGCAAAAAAACTGAAACAGTAGGAAAATCAGCTTACTTGTGGTCTTTCTCACTTTCCATGCATACATCCACTATCTGCAGGATATTGTGGTTGGCACTCAGCTCCAAGTTTCCCACATTGATCTGAACGTAGTCCTGCAGGAAGTCCTCGGCAAGCTGGCGCACTTCTTTTGGCCAGGTGGCACTCCACATCAGAGTCTGTCTGTCAGGCTAAGAAAAAGGGAAAACAGATTTAAGGTACTGGACTTGGAATGGGAAACCAAAGGAGGCTGTCCTTTTACAAGGTTCACGCACCCTGATCTGGTCAACAATTTTACGAATTTGGGGTTCAAAACCCATGTCCAACATCCTGTCTGCTTCATCCAGCACCAGGTATGTACACCGCCGAAGGTTGGTCTTTCCTGCCTCAAGGAAGTCAATCAAACGACCTGGTGTAGCAATGCAGATCTCCACACCTTCAAAACAGAAGGAGGAAAAAGAGTAAAGCTCTTCATTTGAATGTCAATTGGTATTTTTAGTCAGAATGAATCACCTACCAGAGCAAAATTGTGTTTAAAAAAAAAAAAGCACCACCCTCATTCGTATCCAAGATTGAGTCATTTCAGTAGAAGCCCTAGTTTCTTGTAATATTTTTTTCCATTCTGAAATTACCGTTACAGTGCCATTAGAATAATAAACGCAGTATAGAAACTAAAAGCTTACTGTCAGAAAACGCCAGCAGAGAGCTGCCCAAAAATTAGACGTAAAATAAGCTTCTACTCAAGCCTGACCCACCTTCACCCAGAATTATACAGTCTAAGGAGCTCTCTAAAAAAAAAAGAGTGAACTCCAGCTAAACTCCCCATGTTAAACAAACACGAAATGCTCCTCTTGCTATACAAATTACTCCTACCTTTTTTTTTTGCCTTTCTTAATATGTAAAGCCAAAGCATGGGCTTTAATACGGAGTAATTATGCACCAATAGTGACAGACAACCATCCTGCCCATATCCCATATCTGTTAGCATAAAACCAGAATTCAGATACTCAAACTAGTATCAGGTATGACAATTTATACTTTTCTTAGAAGGAGGCACTGGTTTCCACCAATTCCGAGGTGAGTCCTTCAGTGTCACTGAAATGTCCACAGAAGGCAAGTTTAAGTAAGCAGTGAGGTGAATAAGAGCAAAACCCATGTAGCTTTTTTGATACTGCACTTACAAATGCAGAGTATTTTGTGGCAACCCAGATACTTTTGTCTGTGTCAACCTGGACTCCTCAGAGCTGCCAAAGCTGGGCACACTTCTAGTTCCTAGAAAACTCATGTAAGAATTAAGACTTCTAAGGCAGCCATTAATCTGCCAGGGAGGCTGAAGAAACTGCAGTCTCCATTGTCAATGAGGTACTCCTCCAAAATAAATTCACTAAATAGCCAAAAAAACACAGCTGAGGAAAAAAAAGGTTTTCTGGACTCTTATCTACAACCACTTTGCTGCAGAAAATACTAAGCGATCACTCAAAGACAGTAACATCGGAAGGAATGAAAGCACTGAACCTGACCACATGCTCTAACCAAACCACTCTTTGCAAGCAGAACATCTATTTTACAGCACTACAGAAAGGTGCAGAAAACACCACCGAACGGATCCTCCCAAGGACTCTTCATGTAACTTTTGACCCTTCCCCTGAAGATGCTACTTCTGAATTGGAATGCAGTACCATTTTCTTGAACAGAGCCATCCCACAGCCTTCTACCACACATACCTTTACTCCGTTACTGCAGTTTTCAATAATGACTCTGCAAACTGCAGTGGTAAGTCAAATTTTCTCATTTCTTGAGTAGATCTGTATATATAAGCTTACCTTGATAATACTTCTTGCATCATTACACATAACTATATTTTTTTTAATCTATTCATAATGAAAGCCATGAGCATATTCCTGCATTTGAAACTGTATATAACTAGCCCTTGACATGAAGGTTAGGTCACTTGAGCACTACTGTGTTACAGTGGTTACTGTAGAACCATGGCTCCTCCATCATTCTTAACTCCAGACCCTTGCCAGGTACAGGAAGGTAGTTACAGAACATTATGGTGTTCATGAACAAAAATTGAGCTTAGTGTGTAACACCAGTGGGGAAAAAAAAACACACACAAAACCCACTGTCTAAAGAAGTTTCTATACATTCAGAAATCAAGTTTGAAAGTTTTCTGCCCAGGCTTGTTCAAATAATCATTCTTTAAATTTGTTGCTACTGCATTTCCTCAAAATAACCTGTTCCCCTTCTGGTAAGTTTCCTTTCCCCCTTCCTATGTTCCGATGATCTTCACAAGTGGAAAGTTCAGAGACAAAATGGAAAGGACATCTAATATCCAAGTAAGTCGCTACACAACAAAGAAGATAAATACTACACGCACTGTCATTGTAACTGGAGAAAGAGACAGCCACTCATTCATCCAAAACCCCCTCCAAACCGGTCTTAAGAAGATAGTTTTATTTTCACAGGTTTTCTCCAATACCATCTCCTCCAGAAACTGCAAACACCTGTTTGCAAACACAGATTACCTCTTTCTAGATCTCTGATTTGGGGACCCTTGGGTGCTCCTCCATATATGCAGGTACTCTTCAGTCTTGAACATTTGCCATAATCATCAGCCACTTGCTGCACTTGCTGGGCCAACTCTCTAGTAGGTGCTAGAACCAGACACTGCAAAAGGAATCAATTCAGGATAGCCGAGCACATCCCTAACTTAAGGCCTCGACAGAGATACCATAAGCAAAGTTGGACCATCTGCTTTATCAGCTAAAACATTTCAGTATCTTTAGACTATGTCAGCAATTGCACAGAATTTCAACTAATGAGTGGGATGTTCACATTGTGGTAGTAAACATTTCTCTACTTGCTATTCTGATATACCAATTAAATAAAGCACACATCTCATTAACGATACCATGCCATACACACAAAAAGGAAGAGAATTGACAAGCACTTACAATTGGGCCGTCCCCTCTCTCCAAATATGGCTGGTGGTTGATGTGAACAATTGCAGGCAACAAGTACTGAAACAGAAGAACTTTGCATCAAGACACAGGGCTTCAATATTGAGTGGCCATGATCACCTGTTATGACAACTGGATCACGCCAAGAGCCCACTTAATATAACATCCCTTCAAGAAGCCAACACCTGATGTGAGGGACAGCAAGAAACCTTGGCTATATACAGATTAGGGTTCTGCAAACCCAGATACTTGTTAACTAACAGAATGTAAGATTTTCAGAGCTGCTGAACAACCATACCCGCTTTGACATGAGCACAAAATATAGTTGCTCAGCACCTCTGAAATGCAGGCTCGTTTAAATTTGGAGTCCAAGTTAGTCAAATCGAGCAATGCTGACTCTAACCAACGGTTTTCATAAAGGATAAAATTCCTTCTTAACAACTGCAGATTAATTATACCTTGAAGACTCCACCATTTTAACCTGCATAATTGATAAAACAAATATGTTAAAGAGCACATACCCTTTTTAAAATCACAATGTAAGCATAAACCAAAGAGAAGTGACTAAGCATCCAGAAGAAAGGCACACAAAATACAGGCCTGTGAATAAGACAGGCTATTTGAGTTGAGACTTAAGTCTCACCCATGATGCAATAAAGCAAGCCTTAAAAACATGTAATCATCTCACTTTATGCTTGTAGTACTGACAAGTCCAAAGGGTAAGTTCTGCAAAGCTATTAGGAAAACTAAATAAATAAATAAAAGGAAAGAATACATACTGCTAGGGTCTTCCCAGAGCCAGTCTGCGCAATGCCCACCATATCACGACCACTGAGGGCTAATGGAAAGCCTTGGCACTGAATTGGAGTGGGTTCTGTGAAGTTCTGGTCCATCAAGGCATCCATCACATACTCTTTAAGAATTTAAGAAAAGAAAAAGATGTCTTAAAGGATAACTGAGGCTTCAGAAGATCTTTTAGAAAACAGAACAGGCATAAACAGTTACTGGCTTTGAGTTACTGGCTTTGAGTAATCATCACTTTAAAAAGCAGCAAAATACTTACGTGGAAAGCTACACTGGTGGAAGGCAAACACAGGCTTGGGGCAGCCCTCCATTCCTCGAATTGTTATCTCTTTTTTCCTTCGCAATTCTTCAACTTCATACTATTTATGTGCGAAAAACATGCAAAGACAAATGTCAAATTCAGCACAGACTTAAAGTGCATATTTCTAACTATTAACTCACCTCACACTTCTAGGTAATAGCTTCAGAGAACTGAATGGAAAGAGAGGCCTGAAAAGGACTGCTTTCCTAAGGATTCTGTCTTGAGATTAAGCTATCACACCATTTCCACAACATTCAGAGATATGAGCTATGCAGTCTAGAAGGACTAATGTCTCTTTCTTCTTCCAACCAGCCCCTTTTAATGAAAAGTGTATTAATACAGTATTTTTAATTTTACTCTTCTTCCAGAGGCCAGAAATTATGAACAGCTTCAAAGTGATTACAAACATGTTTGACGTAGCAATGCTGAGAATTAAACAAAGTAAGCCACAATATACTGCGAACAAGTAGGATGCCAGTCCCCTTCCACCAATTAACACATTCCAGATGTGGTTAAATACAGAGCTCTTGCTGGATAACTCGCAGCTCAGAAATGCTGCTTGCAATCTTTTCAGAACCAGCATTTTTTCTGCATGAAAGAAGCCCAGGCAAAGTTATAATGATACCCTAGGATTTCCTAATTTTTTTTAATAATGGAACTCCTTAAAATATTTCTGAAATTTATATCTACATAAGCATAATATTAGGATTAGAAAAAGTGGTTTATCTTTGTCTACATTATCTTGCAAGTCCAACTGCATTTTGCAACATGCTTCCACAATTCATGACCTTATTCTAATGCTCATTAAAAATCAACAGAAAGATATACATCAACACAAAACATGCACTTTATCTAAAGTAATAAATTTATAATTTGTGAGACTATCTTGAGCTTGAATGAAAAGGTAAAAAAAAAAGAAAAGAAGCTCTGGGAAAAACACGAAAATCCTTTTAGTTGGCTAAGGCAAAGACAGCTACCACAGTTAACGCTAACTGTGGTTCAGTAGTTAGAGTTGCTGTCTCTTTAAAAAGCCAAAGATTCCTTCAGTTCCTTTATGCCGCCTAAATATCTCATTAATATTTCACATGAAGATTTTTAAGTCTATGTAATTGAGTAAGAACATTTTGTGTGTTTCCTCATGTTAAAAAGGAAATATCTTCATTTCTAAGTATAAAAAAAATATTAAAGAGGCATAAATACACTCTCGTCTCAAGTGGGGTATGACTGGGAGACTGTATTCACTCTATAGATACAGTAAAGTACTGCATCCCTCCTTCCGCCCCAGTGTAAGAAGGACATCGTTTTAACATGGCACGTTCAATTACGGGGGCAAAGCTAGAGGCTGGAGTACAGATAGTACAAAGGAGGACTCAGAGCACTGGATTTGTTTACCTTGGCAAAGAGAGAACTAACATGAGAATTTAACTGCTACTTTCAACTACCCAGTGGGTCAATATAGCAAAGATGACGTTGCAAATAATTATTGGGCAGGTGGGGGCAATACCATGAGAAACATTAAGCCCTAGGACAGCCACCCAGAGAGGACATAAACTCTCCCCATCCCTGGGGATACTCAAACTCCAAAGAACACTAAGTAACCCGCTCTACTTTTGTAGTTAGCACTACACTGAGCAGAAGATTAGATTAGACATCTCCACGGCCTCTTTCTGCCTGAATTATTATGATAAAATATTCTTTCAAGTGTTTATCATATATTTCTACCACTCTTATTTCATTATTTTAGGTTCTTTCAAGACCACCTCAGTACTGTAACTCTCAAGCCCTCTCAGTCTTACCTACACTGACGAATAGCTAGACCAAACAAGCATTTTGATGATGAAATACAAACGACCAAATAAAATATCTTATATAAAACCAGCTACGAGCTGGTAGGTATGAAGTAGTTACGAAGCATCACCTTTGCTAATGTTAAATATTGAAGGCAACTTGAACTGGTATGCTGCAACGTATACACACACCAAACAAGTTCAGTGAAAACACAGTTCCATTAGACTCTGACCCAGACTTCCCGGGACAAGTTTTTCCACTTGTGACATTTCCTGTTGTAGGTAAAATTGAACAGACAAGATCTGAAAACTTACTGGAGTAAGCCTGGCCACTTCCGGATGTTCCACGTAAAAATTCTTCTCAAACTTGGGGAGCTCATTCAAATCCCATTTTTTCTTACGCAAACGTTCCCCTGGATTACCAAATTTCTTTGGAGGAAGAGGACCTCCACGACTTGCTCCAAACCTGGGAACATCAATGTCAGTTATAAACAAGAGTATTTAATTACTCTGGAATTTGCAGGTTTCCTAAGCATTTTCCATCCTTTTATTCTGTCCTCAAGTTCACAAATAAGCACAATATTCTAGTAAAAGTCACTCTTCCTCTCTCTCTCCCAATCACTATGATGGCAAACAACTTCTTAAAATAAAACAAACCTGCTCTAAGTCATTCTAAACCCAAAACCATTTTCGAGTTTCCTTCCAGTGCAGTTATCTGTAAGTCACTGCCTTAAAGCTCCTATCTCTAGATTTCTACCTCAAGGTTCCCTCCCTCGGGACAACGCTGTGGGTACAGCTACAGCACTTATCTTCTCTTTAAACTGACAGTACACTTCAAACATGGTTAGATGAAAGTGATGAGAAAATACTCTCATTTCAAGTTCCTTGTATCTCTCCCAAGGTTATTTTTTACATCAAAATAGCTACTTCACTGTCTCCCCCTCTATGTCTTCTCTCCTTCCTTATCAAGCAGTATGCTACAAATGAAAAACAAAAGAGTGAAGAACAGAGAGTGAACAAGTCCCGCCAAGCCTGCAGGTCCACCTGTAATTCTGGAACGACAAAAATTAAAACTAAAATAAAATAAAGTATGTTTTTAAAGCGGAGTCTTACAAAACATGGGGGGGAGGGGCAGAAATACCCAGGAAAAATCATATGCTCTCTCAAATGCTTTTGGTGAAGACTCCAGAGAGTATGAACCTAATGTTTATTCTGCTAAAAATTTCCTAACTAGCAGAACTACTCAGAAGTTACTGCTCTTTTTATCTAAGTTTTCTTCACTCAATTAAATTAATACACTTAAGAAGGTTAATAACTATAATGACTGATGCATTAGACAAAACATGAGCTTCTAGCAATCATTTGTAAGAGTAACGTAAAACTAAGTGGCATAAAATGTTTATTTACTGTAAGTATTAAAAATTATATATTTCAAAATCCCACAAAAAAGTTATAGCACTCATTAGTATCATACAAACACAGCAGAAAGTACTTTTTCAAATGCTACCAGGCCAAATTTTCCCTAATTCAGATTTTGGTTAATAAAGCTACAACTTTTGCAAAACACGAATTCATTAGAAATGCCCATTTAAAACAAGATTTTTATTTAGATAGCAAACCCACAGTGTCTGCACCTTACCCAGGCAGAGCACTAGTCAATAAAAAACTGTTAATGAAACAAACTGAAAACAAAAATCCCAAAGCAATCTTCTTAACACTAGTAACTGCGGGGATGGGGGGTCCTTGCTAAAAAATAAAGAACATCCAAATAAATTTCTGAATTACCTTAAGTACAAAACTATCTGTTCAGACATTAACTCCGTTAGTTCTTTAAATCACTTCCCGACTATAGTGATTAAGAGATCAAAACAATCAGAACTCAAACATATTAGCAATAAAAAGGGGTTACATTTTTGGAAAAGTTAAGTACAGCAGCTATAACTTAAAATCTGCTAAGTAAGTTTAAAAATGTTTGCATTGCTGCAACTGTTTCATTAAGTTTCTTCCCTCTCCTACAAATATCTCTTATTTTCCCACCCGTATGCCTCTTGCATCCCCCAGACGGCCTGCATAATCAGCGATTTTTCTCATATGTAAAGACTGTGAAACACAACTTCAAGAATTAACTTAAAAGTTACATTTTCTTTCATAACCAAGTGAAAAGCAATAGTACAGATTTTCATTTACAGGGTCATTCATCTTTACTGAAGATGTCTGCTACTGATCATGCCAACTTGAGGTCAAAATGACAACTATTTCTGTATCCAAGTAGTTCTAACAAAACTCACACTCTCACTGAAGTCAGCTGGAGTTCAAAGGGTCAATGAGTTTCCTTACAGGGGAAACATATGGAAGAACTGATTGCAAGACTGGACACTGAAACAGCTGGGTACAATGAATATTTGCTCCACAGCTATCCAGAGGGAAGAACTGATGTATTTTACATAGAAGTCATATAGTTTCAGTTCTCTCTTCCTACACACAATATGGCTGTAAGCCGAGCTGAAAGAAGTGAGCCCTGCAACAGTCCTCAAGCATTGCCACTGCAGAGTTTTATCTGCTAAACTGGCAGTAACTGACACTTTACATTCCGATTACAAGTAAAATGAGATTTCAATTCCAGTTAAACTGATTTAAATCTAAGATTATTCCACTGATTTGCCAAGAGTTCTCTTTTCAAGTGTAAATCCAGACTGACCCAAAACATTCTTCTCTAATACTGCTGGTGTCACAATTTCTGGGACAGAACTGATTGAATTTGTTAAACTCCAGAGCAAAACAGTACAACCTTCCATTCTAACTCACCTACAACTCGTTCCTGACAGGAAGAAAGCAGAAAGCCTGTATTTATTTAGCTTACAAAGAGTCAGCACTGACAAGGTGATAAACTTTCAAATGGCACCTAACCAGCATGCTGGGTAGCCCAAAATATTATAGAAGTTATTTATGCAGTATGATGGGTGTTAGTGGTTACAAATATTTTCACACCTCAAATAGCCGTGTGTAACAAACTAAATCCTGATGCATTAAAGCTTCCAGGATATGCCAAGAGAATGATTTTCCATGCGTAAGTCCAAAAACTTCACAAAGTGGCTCCTTTTACTTATGCAAAACCCCTGATCTAAAAGAGAAGCATCTGCCTATAATCAAAGTCTTTAAAATGAGATTACACAAATTTTAAGGCATGCCAAGTGTCGTGACAATGCTTTGGACAGTATTCTTTTAAGTAACTGTATATAAATGTGCATACACAAACTCACTCACTAAACTCCAAAAACAGCTGGGGTCTGAACTATCTCAGACTTGCCAAAGTATTTACTTGAATGTTCTTGTGTTAAACTGAGCTGGAAATCTCATAGTGGAAAAACTCCAGAACCCTCCTCACCGTGAAAGTATCTTTTAATTTCAGAGCGCGAAATGTGAGTGTAAGATAAAGCACGGATACAGCTATCTCTATCCGCAGACAACAAGAAACTCAATGTTAAAATGCACTGCAACATATAAACAAATATTGCCGAATCTTGCAGCGGGTAGGGAAAAGAAGAAGGAAGGGGGGTCGAGGGAGTGCATGGAACAAAAAAGAAAGAAAAAGAGAGGATTCATTAACTCAGATCTAGTCTGCCATATTAAAAATAACAGAACCCACATGATACGCTTATTGTTAGTTCTTGAGAAAGGAGGGCCAACCTCTTGTGATCTAAAGGACAGAAAACGCCATTCTCCTAAATTAGCTCTAACCTCTTTAAAAAGGCCTAGGATGAATGTCTTAATACTTTCAACCCTTAAAAAAACCTCAACTCTCAAACTAACTATATAGTATAATGCCACTGCATTTATTGCTGCCATCCTTAGGAAAAAAAAAAAAATAAAAAATCAAACCCGCAAAAGCTCTTCCTTTAAACAGCAGAATGAAGAGTATGAAGCACTAGGCCTCTGCAATGCCACACAGACAACTCCTGTCTGACTGCTACGTAAGCTTGGTCATGCTCCTTAAGAGTCCTGGGCCATGTTTATTGAGATTACCCTCCCGAGAATGCAAGTTCCCTGCACGGCAGCACTTTTCAATCTCATTTCCTCTCACGATAAGCCTGGGAGGGCAACTGAGAAAGATCTTTGACCAACTGCCATCTTTCTAGTAAGTCCAGAAGGAGCAATGACAACCAGAAGGGCAGAGAGTCCAACCACCCCTGCCAGGGCCACCAAGACCTTCGGGGCTTGGGG
>VWZZ01004129.1:176558-192317 GCA_013399095.1 Psophia crepitans
CGGGGCGAGGCCCCTTGGGCCTCCGCGGTGGCTCCGGCGAGGCCGCGCGGGTCCGGCGGGTTTGAGTTTTTCCTGCGCTTTTTTATTTTAATTTTTTCCCCCCTGGCAGATTGTGTTGGCGCGGCGCTGTGGCAGGAGCGGGAGTGACTGCAGCCATGATGTTTGCGTTCACCCACGTAGCAGGAGGCCGGGAGAAAATGGCTTAACGGACCCCTGCGTGGGTCATGCCGGCAAGCGCTGGCCTCACGCTCCCCTCCGCAGCTGCGGGAGGTTCTTGGCAACCTCTCCATTAAGTAAACAAACTTTGCTCACTGTGGGGTTATTGCAACCGGTCAGAAAAATGATTTGAAGTGCTCGAAGGACGCCAGGCACGGTGCGTTCATGGCCCAATTCCCACGTCGGCCAGAGACTCCTAGGGAAGACATAAAGTAAGCCATGAGGCAGCTACGTGGCATGGGCCATAAATTCTCCCGTGCTGAGCGTGTACTTGTAGCAGCTAGGGACGAGTGGCCGGTTGGTGCGTCCTGGCACAAGGAGCAGCGTGCGGTGGGTGCGCAGCCGCCAAACCCAGCTGTGGTCAGGCAACGCCGTGAGTCCTCGCCAACACTGGTGCTCGGTCTGGGAAAGTGGCACGTGCAAAGAACTAGATGTTACGTTAAATAATGATGGATGATCCTTTCAGGGCTCTCACAGATCAGCCAACCTCTCTGCCTTTGTCTCTGGACTTCTCTGTGAAAAATAGCGCTTTACCTCAGGAAAATTATCAAATAGAAGATGTTAAGAAACCACTCCAGGAAGCGGTTTCCTCTCCAGCTCTGTCACAAGGTAAAACCTGGCTTCATGGATGAATATCTGGTCATCGCTGCCTTTTCACTTCATCTCTTGCATGCATTAGTTAACCGAAATGAAAAAATTCTTGTCTCTGTGAGAACAAGCTCTGTAAGGAACAAGCTCTCTAAGCAGACACCAAAGTTAGACCCGTTCTAATCATTTTTATACAAGAGGACAAAGTAAAACCTTCCCTTAAGGTGTCTGATACATACATCTAGCTGCTTTTTTGGCTCCCCCCCGCTTTTTAGTAATAATAATTAATATTCTTTAACATTCTTACTTATATTAGGAGACTGACAAGGCAATTCTATAAAGTTTGTTTCTTTAGAGAACTAGGTTTTAAAATGTTGGATTGCATCCGGTTTATTTCTCTATGAAAGATCAGTGAGATTATTGATGGCAGGCTTTGATTCAAAGCACCCAGACGTAAGCAGAGTCCTGTTCTAATTCATAATCTTTATTTTTAACATTAGGAAGAACAGTTTTAAAACATTACCTCCAAAAAGTAGAAAATGCTAAATAAAAATATAAAAAAATATCTAGTCAAGATAAAAATGCCTAAAAATGTATTTTTAAAGTAACTTATTCCTCTATGGTACATGAAAGTCCATCAAGTTCTTTCGCTGTTCCTCTTGCCACCACCTTTTCCATCTATATATGTCATATTTGCAATTGAGTCTGTTCCAATTCTGTTCCATTTTGCACTATTACATTCTACCACACAAACTCTCTTTGAAAGAAAGAAACTAAAAAAGAGTATATTAATCTCATGTGAAAGGACAGCTTTGATTTTCACAAAATACAGGAAAAGGATTCTCTGAACAATTCACAAGTTCATTTCGTAAATCTTTGCTGAAAGTTCAGTTGAAAAAATAAGACTCTAAATGACCCAAGTTCTATTAAGATCAATAAAACTGAACTGTACAGAGTTCATCCTAGTGGTCTCCCAAAATATCCCAAATGGTTCCCAAAAAGATAAAAATGCAGCTTGGCAGTCAGTGACCTGGCACAAATCTTCACCTCAGCCACCCAGGTGGTTTTCAGCCGCACATTTACATCGCTTCTCTGCCTATTCTTTGGCATCCCCAATCCCTCCAGCAGTTATTGCAAATGTGGCTTCGTTCTCAGGCATCTCAGGGCTGGGGGGGAAAAACAAACAAACAAGAAACTTGTTGGTTTCCCCAGGTCAAAAGCAGTTGTGAAACAGTCCCAAAAATATTCCAAGTGTAAACAACTTGGAATACTTCAACGTCTTTATACCTATATGCAAACGGTAGAATGTGATCAGTATTATCAGATCTCTGGGAAGAGAACACAAACACAAATGGAAAAAGGAATGGAAAAGGTGCAGGAAAGGGAAAGATTCTGTACGCAAACTCTCATTTCAGTTTCTTAGTTCCTGACCAGAAACAGCGCTCTCCCCATGCAGTTCCACTACTGTGAATTTTAATGACTTGTGTCTGCCGCAGCTTACCAGCTAAATTGATACTAATTGTGTCAGCAAAACTGAGTAATTTAACAGCTCTGGAATTTTCCTGCCAAAGGACCACCCGTATTACCAAACTATTTGATGGTCGTCTTTAAGAGCTGAGCATCTAGGGACATTTATGACAAAAGATTATGAGATATGCAAGACAACTTTAAGTCTGTTAATTAGCTTGTCCTTCCAGATTTTCTCTCAACTTACATCCAGAAACGTGGATAGTTTGAAAACCATGAATCAGCTGTCAGGCTGTAATGTTTCAGTACCGTGAACTTTTGTCACCTTACAGTTGCTCATGACACAACTTCCTAACTGTGACAGAAAGGTGATTTACCTGTCGTATATCTTTGCAATACGCAGCTCCCCTCTCCCCTTCCTCAAACTAATCCTGGTAGTCGAAGCATGAGCAAGGATGTGGCCCCCAATGGGCTTTTTCGGGTCTGCCTGAAAGCTAAATTAGCAAGAAAGTTGTGATGATTCATCACTGTACGAATTCAATAGGTTAATACCATGATTAACTGTCAGATGAGGCATGCTGAACTCAGTAATGAATAATAAATAGGTAAATATATGAAAAGAGGACTTTAACACGCTTGCCTCAAGATAGGGTGTTCAAATATTCGATGCTGGCATAATTTTCCTCTCATTAAATTCAAGAGGCTCAAGAAATACACACCTTAAACTTCATATTTAAGGTGCTTCAAAACAAAACGGGCTGCTTTTTCGATACTACTTATGGCTTGTTCTCTTCATTCAAGTCACAGTGAAAGAAGCCATCATGCCAGGCAGCAGATTGACATAAAAAAATCTCATTATGAAAACTGAGAGAAACCTATAGGTGCCATCCATGAATGATTCATCATACCAGAGGGACCAATGACCAGCCTGAACCTTCATTTCAGTGCTTTTTGCTCCACACAGTCTCGGTTCTCATCTCTGTTGAATATGTAATATAAAAGAGAATAATTTTTTTTTTATTTTTTTTTAAAAGAGAAGAGTATCTTACGTCATGGTTGCTCCTGGATCAGCGGTCATCTGGTTGGTCACAAACACAGCCACATTATATTCTACAATAGAAAACAACAGAAGGAAGGTGGGCTATATCCAGTTAGAATTCCAAAATATTCTCCCATCCATGCTAAAAGCAAGGCTGCTGCTGAAGCCGTTCAAATTTCAAATGAAAGAGAAGCAAATATTCTTTATGTCTGGAGTTAATCAGGAGACAGCCTAAATCTGCTCCTGCGTGACGTCAGCTGTAATACTTAGGCCAAAAATGAAAACTTTTTAGAGTTCCACTGAACAAGACTTTCTCAGTTACCATCTTCTCTGTTGGCACCCTGCCCTCAGTCCCCTCTCTGTGCTTTTGTCTGTTCACCTTTTCTTATTATTTATTTATTTATTTACTGCACACCAAAAAAAAATTACTCATTCCTCCTCAACATTTTTGAGCCATTCCAATGAGGAGGAACCCTATTCATCCTGTCCTCATCCTTTGGAGCATTGCAAAGTTCTGGGAACATGCCAATGGGGACGGCTTTTTTATGTCTTTGCACCTTCATCTTTTTTTCTGTTCTTCATGTTTCTTGTGTATTTAGACTTTCAACATTTGGGGAAGACAATTTCAGTTACTGGATATTTGTCCAGTTCTACAATCTACTCTCTCATTTAGGACTTTCCTTAACAGTAGTTCTAGGAACACTCTAAACGTTGAATAGTTCTAAAGACTCCTTAATGTGTCATCCTGAAATAATATATCGGTTTGATCTTTCTGGTATCTGACAGAGGTGTAAAGTGAGGAAAGATTCCCGGGCCAGTGCCTGATTGATAATACACTCAGACTGCTAGGTGGTGGTGCTACCAACAGCTACCGTTTCTGTAACTCCAGTCCATGTTTTCCAATTTTTGCAATGTTTCCCTTACCTTCTGATATTTTTTGGAGCCTTGACAGCATCTGAGCCAGCTTCTGTTGTCGTTCAGCCAACTCTCCACGACCACTGAAATCCACACGGAAAAGTGCCATTATGGAGTCAATGATCTGCATTGTAATTATGCTAGATAAGTAAATATAGTGAAAGAAAATAGGAAAACGTACTCTGAAAGCAATAAGCATACAAAAAAAAATTATTCTTGTACCAATAGCTTGAAGATACCAGCTTCCTCATGGAACTTGGCTGCTACATAGTCAAGCAATTCCATCTGATGTTCACCTGGTGGGAAGTACAGGTGCCAAATGAAATTCGGACCAGAAAAAGCTTGAAGCAACAAAAGCCTGAATTTTAAAATTCCACTTTAAATGTCTGCACTGTTTATATTTTCACTGCCAGCAATTTTAAACCCAGTGCCCAGTAACAAGCTACCTCTACAACAACCAGCAGTGCTTGTGCTTCTGCAGGTTCCAGTTTCCACTTGCCCAGCTAATAAAACTTCTTTCTGAAAAGCTTTACAACAAAACTATGCATGAAGGCAACATTTTGTTGTGTTGAGAACTGAAAAGCAATGTAAACATTTGAATTTAACGTTGAATTAAATGACACACGGAAATTGTATTAATTATATTATTCATATTCATATTGTACTCTCAAAGTCCCATTTAAAACTTCCTTGAAGTTTTAATGTAGTGTTTTGTGATGGAGTGTGTTGGGGCTCTCCCTGTAAAGTTTCAGTCACAAGATTATAGAGAGTATATCAACAGCATTCATAGAATTAACTTACATTCTAACTAACACACAATGGCGTCTACATTAATCGCTACTAAGATGCTACGCTGACACCCGTCATATACATGGCAGAGTTCACTTCATGTTGCGGCAAACTGCAACGCTTTATTCCTTATGCAGTGCAGCTGAACTGGGATACTTACACTGAGCAAGTCTGCTCAGCATACACCACCAGAAACAGAAAACAGAAGCAAGCTTACGACTTCTTTTGTTAGCAGTAAAACATTCTTTATGATCCTCAGTGGGCAATCCCAGTTAATAACTGAGAAGTATTAAAGCAGGAGCCTTAGAGAAAAAGCACAGCTATCGTTTCACTTGCAATAGTGGTCTTACTAGTATATGCACGCGCGTACAGCACGTTGTCAAGTACTGCATCATGGTCAACATTGAAGCGATCAGCAATGTCACGAAGACGGTCTGGTCGGCTGACATTAGTCAAAGTTAAGGATTTCTCTTTGTACAAACCATGCTCTGAAAATAATAAAACTCTGTTCCAAAACAGAACTATGGAAAAACAAAGAACAATATTTATTTTGGTCCTAGAGAGGACTGAATTTTTCTCTTCACACTGTCCCACGTACCCTAAAGATAGCTTAGGGCTCATGATGCTAAATGTTTGGTGTTAGGGTTTGAGGCGGGGGTGACATATGGATATCTGTGCTTTAGGAATTTAGCTGTGAGCAAAACCTATTTATACACAGTCTATCACAGATATGAAGTGTTAAAAATAGTCTGTAGATTAATTTCTCTTCAAGTCAACAGAAAAGCTTCTATCACCTGTATCATTATTAAGAAGGCATATTAGATTTAACCCAGTTAAAATAAATTCTGTATCTGAACTCTAATTTTTCCAGGTTGGATTACATCAAATGACAGAGAAAAAAAGTCATTGCCTTGTAGCCCACTACATACTGTGTTCTCCAGGCTTTCTGTGTCAGTCATCATGTTTTACAGGTATGAAGATACCTGGAGCCTCCTACTTGCTTATAAGAAAATGAACTGTCTTTCCAGTTCATCATACCCACAGCTTTTAGCAGTTCAAAAGATACAAAGTGTTTTCGGTATCAATGAAGATAATCTTTCCACCTGTGTAGCCACTTGGTCCTGGAAGCTGAGCTGTCACTACAGTGAATCACAGAAGATCAAAATGAAAAAGCAGGAGAAGTATTTTCTTCCTCCCTCTATTATTTTTTTTAATCATAAATTGGTTTGGGTTGGAAGGGACCACAAGGATCATCTAGTTCCAACCCCCCTGCCAGAGGCAGAGACACTGTCCACCACACCAGGGTGCCCAAAGCCCCATCCAGCCTGGCCTTGAACACTGCCAGGGATGGGGCCTCCACAGCTTCTCTGGGCAACCTGTGCCAGAGCCTCACCACCCTCACAGTAAAGAATTTCTTCCTAACATCTAATCTAAATCTACTTTCTTTTAGTTTAAACCTATTACCCCTTGTCCCGTCACTACACTCCCTGATGAACAGCCCCTTGCCAGCTTTCTTGTACGTCTCCTTTAGATATTGGAAGGCCACGACTAGGTCTCCCCGGAGCCTTCTCCAGGCTGAACAACCCCAGCTCCCTCAGCCTGTCCTCATAGATAAAATACGACTGTTTATCCATATCACAACCACCAGTTTTCATCAATGTGGAAATCAGGAGTATCTGAAGGCTTGCTGCCATCTTGAGAAGAAACTCAAGCCACTTTTCTCAATCAGAGATCAGATGAGATTTAATTAATGGGGTCAGAATTGTGTTTTGCTCAGTACCATCAGTAGATCTGTTATTTCATATTGAAAATAGGTAAGGATATTATTAATAAGTTTTTACACACAAAGCATCCTCTTAATCCTTTGCCCAAATTAACAGTATTGATTTAGTAGTGGTTTTTTCCAGCTGTAAATCATATGATAAAAAGTCTTTGGATGTGAATTTTCCTCATACATGAATAGTTACTGACTGTGGGTTTAGTGTCTTTGGAGTGAATAAGCTAAAATACTCAATTCATTTAGTTGCAATCATTCATGCAAAAGGGTATGACTCTGCTGACCGTTAGACCATACTAAACAGAAGAGGCTTTATTTTTCCAGAAGGTGCCATAATTGCCTTTATAATATCAGGTTCATTTAAGGGAATGTTTGCCTCCCCAGTGTCTGCTAACTATATTCCAGCAGCAGTAATAGTTAAATTTGTTATTATTTACTACTATTTACACATGGAGAGATATTGCTGGGAAACCAGAGTCCTGCTGTATTTGGCACTGCCCGAATACGGTGACTGCCAGAATCTTTGTTTATCCAGTTACTGTCAGCCAGTAGTATCCTTTCAGTGCCCTTTCAGAATGTCATATTCAGCAAAACCTCTTGAAACCAGGAAATTAAAAAAGAATCTTGCCTTTGCCCTTTTCTGACCAATGCTTCTGTCTACCTGTAACCCATATTTGTGCTCTGCTTTTCCAGATGCTGTGTTTCACTGGTTTCTCTAAGACAGTCTGTCTTCTCCCTCCTTATGGCAGAGCTTAATTGATGTGTGCAGTATTAAAAAGTAATCATTTATGAGTTCTCTACTCAAAGACAATTAATGGAGGTAAGAATCACCAAGGTCTGTATCACTGTATTTCTAGAGATAAAAGATTCTGACTTGTCTCTATGTGTTTAATTCTGATGTAGTTGTAAAGAATGGAGAAGACATGGCTGGCTGTTTTAAGGAAGTACACCTACCACAGAGGGTGTGAGATAGCTGGGTTTTGCCTGTCCGAAACTCTGTTAAATAAAGAAAAAGGAAAAAAAAGAAAAGTCAAGGTTTCTTTTTCTGAGTTTCCCAGATTCAGGAGTTAGAAAACTGCAGTTAGAAACACTTAACTTACAAAATTCACCTCTGTCTCTACCTTTTTAAATCGTTTAACCCCAATTTATAAATCGTATTCTGTGCAATAGAAATGTGTTACATGAAAAGCAAAATCTGAAATGCTTTAATTTGATTGTGCTTGACTGCTAAGGTCATTTATTCTTTTCTGTGTACAAGTTAAAACCACATGACACATGTGGAAAAGTGTTACTTGAATGAGGCAGGGGAACAAATGGTTGATTCCACTGACCTGGCCCAGTTTCATTTTCAGTAAAATGATCAAGAGAAACTTGTGAGTTTATTAATCTCATTATATCAAATTATGTCAGTCTGCAGTTTATCTTTTCTAGAGTACTGTGTTTTATGAACTCTTATTGTTGTTGAAGTGTAAACCACAGTAGCTTAAATGTGATTTCAAAATCTTACATGAAATGCAATGTATCCTAAGTATGCATAAATAAAATATCTTTTGTGGCAGCTTTGTTACTGGAAAGGAACACAGATTGTATCAGGGAAATCTTTCCTATGTGACACGTTAGTATCAAAGATGCTATGTTGTACTGAATCAGTGTGCCCCAAGTGTAAAGATTACTCAGCTCAAACTTAGTCTGCAAGCAAATGAGGAAGAAAACTGGGAAAACACTAAAAGAAGTTAATTCTTTCTTCTTACCCTTATGCAGGTACTTGTCTTTATAACTGCAATGTGATAAATTCAATGGAAGCAATCCAGCTTGATTTAAAATCTAAACTAAGTTGCAATTCTTTGTTCAGTAATACTCATTTAAAGTAGTTTTCTCACCTCCAAAGGCCTCAGTGATTGCCATGCTTTCAATCCCACCACCCAGAAGTTTACTGGAGAAAGGGAGAGGATTATGATACAGTTAAACCCACAAAATCACAAGAGGAAAGTAAAAAGGAAAAAATTTTGCTACTTTAAGAAAAATTATTTCTGCCCTAATGTCCCCCACTTGATGCATTAAGTGAAGGGCGCTAGATGATCACTGATTCGTAAAGAACTGTCTCAACCTTCCTTTCTGTGTGCAAGAGAAAGACCTATAGAAATTATTACTGGAAATAAAAGCAAAAATACTTTTGAAAAGATAACATTCCATAAAAATAACTCAAGGAAGGTCTTGTAGACTTATAATTTTGATCTGAGATCTGCAGGTTGTTTTGACTAGCTGAAAAAATGACTGGATGCAAATTCTGTTTATTTAAGACTGTACAAAGTCCAGTTTCCCCTCAGGAAAGGAGTTGGTGGTGTTTGGTCTTTAAGCCAGCACTAGCTTGAAGTGCAAGGTAACCCACGTGTCCTAGCTGAACATTTGTGCCTTGTATTTTTTGTGTCTCATTAAAGACAATGAATATGATTATTGGAACAATTTGGACTAAGGAAGGATTTAAGTAGAGCTTACTCAAATTCCTGGCTGCCAGTAGTAATGTGAAATACCATCTTCCGTTTTTCACTGTACTCGAAGGCAGTCAGGAAGCCTGGTTCCTAAGGAAGACCAAAGAGAACATGAGAGGTTTATTTTAGCTTGAACCTGAAGGCAAAGTGCAATATCCCACATATCTTTTCTCCACCCTAGCCTTATTTACACAGGTTGGTTATGAAAAAGCACCACAGCATTTGTCTGCTTGCTGTGGAGTATATAAAGTATTAGACCTTTAGAGTAATGAGCAGAATAATTTTCAAAATTATCTTCATGATGTGGTGAAAAAACCTGCTAAGAGAAACCTGTCACAGTGCTTTGGAGAGGGCGGCGTTAAGTTTAAACCATCAGGAAAGTGATTGACTTACAATAAGCTTGTTTGCAGCTTCTTTAATCTTGTCCACTTTGGCCTCTGAAAGCCCTTTTACATTGCACAGTGCCCGTCTTGTGGTCATCTGGATTCCTTTGATGGTGCAGATCCCAACTGACTTCAGTTTTTTAATATCTGCTACATTCTGTGAAGAAAGTTCCCTTCCATGAGTACTTGTGTGACAGTTAACAACTAGAAGGTGAAGTAGATCTTTTAGTTATACATTCATATGCGTGTGTATTTTCACCAAGGAAGGAACAGATTTACACTAAACTCTTCATTATGTAGTTTGTGACATCAGCAACAGAAAATTTTGAGTAACACTGGTGTGAGGGATCATGGTGCAGAGATGTCCTGCTGCTTTTGAGAGAAAGGCGTCTTGGGTCCAGTTGTATTTACTTGTCCCTGTCCAGTGCCAGTCTTTCCACATCCAGGCTGGTAGTAAGGAAACAGTACGGATTATTTCGGAGAGCATGGAGCCCAGCTTAGTACACCCTGTAACATCCAATCTGTCCTTGGTCCCTTAGCACAGATAATCTGTAAACCAGATAATCTGATCGTGGATAATTGGGAGCTGGCTCGCAAGGATGGTTGTAAACTGACTCTAACGGCTGTGCTGTTTCTGCCTGTTAACAGTATATCCAGTTTAAAACAAGCGAATCCTCCAGATCTGACTGACGCTTTGGCTGGAATGAATTTACTAGGGTTTTTCATAAATTGGGTGCAGCAATGACTTCAGTCAGCGCCCTACTGACACATTTTGCCTCTTTCTCACTTCATTTTGTGATTCTGACATCACTGGAAACTTAAAGGCAAGCAACAGATTACTCACAAGAAAGCATACTATGTGAAAGGTTTAGGATAATACTTCAGTTTACCATTTTGAGCCAAGTTTTTTCTTTGAAAAAAACCTCTGAACTGTATGCATCATCTATTTATCTAGAGTGTGTGGGTGCATAGGACATAAGAACGGAGGGGGACTCTGTTAGAAATTAGTCATGTTCATTGGGAAGCTTATTTCTCATCCTGTGATGAGTTTTTTTGATTATTCCATTAATAGACACAGATGAGGTAAAATCATTTACGAATAAAAATGACTTTTCCACCCAAGAGAATAATCAGCAATACAGAAAAGATTGAACTGTTTTACAGTGTTTCTCTATTAAGACAACATACTACTGCTGCAAAGATCATTTTTCTAGACCAAAACTTCAAATGCATTACCCCTAGGATACATGCCTCCTTAGACTACAGTTCAGTACTATGAAGTGTTCAGCGGTACTCCTGGGTCAACATACTGAGCCCTTACACCAGCCGCCTGTGCCAACCCTCTACCTTACGCTGCAGACCTGTCCCGGTTGTGTGCCTCTGAGGTGGAAAAGGAACAGGCTGAGGATTTAGAAAGAAAAAAACTAAACCACTTTTTTTTTTTTTTTCTCCTGTGATAATTTTTGGACTAACTGATTCACAAGTCCAGTTCACAGGGTGTGCCAGAAGAAAGGGCAGGAACATTCAGCAAAGGTCACGGGGTGACAGCACCTTAATTCCTACCAAATGGTTTTGAACATCAAAACACAGCCTAGGTGTGTTAATCTGACTCGCTTTGTGGCCACAAGTCAGATCTAGTAAATATTTCTCTCTATACTTCTAGGAAAAAAAATTCTAAACCCACAAAACTATTTCTTTAAGCAAATGAATTTAACAGATGTGGGTCATCGTACATTCACACAAAGATTTTAACTGGCGCAGCTGAGAACAAAAACTTCCCCTGGGTATAGGAATAACCACTTGGGAAAAGGAAAAGCTAAAGGAAAAGGAAAAGGGGAAAACTTGTATTAAGTCAGAAGAACAGCCTAGGTCATTATTCTTTATTTTCAAGATCTTTCATATCTTAGTATCACTCTCTGCATACCACGCCTCATTTAATATTGACAGGCTGGTACAGCTCCCTTTCAGCTCACGAGTTCAGCCTCTTTGGTCAACTTCTCCAATTTTTAACACAAGAATTTGTGTATTTGTCCTGTGTTGCCCCATAGTTGGAGCTCCCGACCTCATGATCATTCTTCAGAACACTCTTTAAAACTGTCAATCAATTCCCAATAAAAAAAGCCGACAACAATCACACTGCTGACATGCGGAGCCCAGTAACTACAGTGCTGACTAATGCTGTCTCATTGTGCCTATGTCCTCCCCATTTGTATCTGTCTGTAGTCGTTTCTCTTAAGAGTTACATCTTACACTACTTCAGGCAAACCCAACTTTTTATTCTGCTTCTGTAACACTCAGTGTAATTAAGGTTCCAAACCATCAGCCAGACTCCTGGATAAACATATAATAATGATAATTCAAATAAATAGGTGGTGTTTATGTGGTGATAATAAAAATGATGATGATAACGATCACAGGAATTCATATTTGACACAGAAAACTAACCACTTATTTCTCTAGCTACTATTTTCCTCACTCCCACTCTGCCCCCTTCACCAGAACGCTGAAAATAGTATGGCAACGATTGTCACAGTGTAATTTCACAGGCATAGAAAATGCAGGAGTAATTACAAAGATTGGCAGGAACAGGAAGTAATCTATCACACAGTTTTCAAATAAATTAGCAAGTAGTTGGGTTTTCAAGAGTGCTGGGTGCTAAATACTTAAAATATCTTGCCACTTTATTTAGGAATCTGATGGGAATGAGATTTTCTGAAAACCTGTTTTATCACCAAAGGCAAAATTTTTCTTCACATGACTGATTCAGAATTTATTGCAAGGAGGAATTTCAGTTATTCGTATCAACCTGTATACGCTTTTGGAAATAATCTTACAATAGCTTGACATGGACAATTCTGTGTGGTAAAGTCATTGCTAGTACTTACAATTCCATGCTTCTGTAGTAGGTCAATATCCTGAAAAAATGATTCCTAAAAAAAAAGCAGAAAGAAAAAATAGGTTTTGCTTTTTCTTGTAATTACATCTATCTCATTGTGTGTCCGTTTCAAATTTGTAACCATGTAAATTATTTGCCCTAATAATACGTAACATGTTGGACTACCGAAGTAAGCAAAACCACAGTGAGCCAAGGAGGCCTAAACATTTCCTATCACCTTCTTCATACAGTTCGTCTTCACAGGCAAGCAATCCTCTGCTGTGCTAACACAACTTGTGTTATGATCATCATCTTCTTCATTCTTTCCACCACAGTTCCTCAGTCTTTTCAGGCTGATGACCATTCCTTGGAAGCATAAAATTAACTGATAGTCCCCTTGCATTTAATATAGACATGTAAAATGTAAAGAAATAATGATAATCCCATTAAAAAATGTGAATAGCTTTTAAAAGGTTAATGAAGAGTACTTGAAGAGCCAGGGACTAGGAGAATGAGATTTTCTTGGTATTAGACTGGAACAAAATTTTAAACACACTGAAGTCCCTGATGGTCTTTGAGGGACCTCCTGTCGGTCTGCGGATTTCATAACACTATCAAAATACCTTCAAACAACATTTGCTGCGCATACTTTTCAATGAACCATAAATTTACCTCATCATCCTGGTATCCCAGTTCTTCTTGGACTACTTGATCCTCCATGGCCTTCATCGTGAAAGAGCAGGCAATGAAGTATTGATCGCCACTGGGAAATGCAAACAAAGATTGGGGTGGGAATAAATGAATAAATGACTGTAAAAGGACTTTTAAGAAATCCTTGAACTACAGAACTTTCTCAGCATGCCATCACATATGGATTTAAACTCAGGTTCTGTTTCCAACTCTTCATTACCTGACCTACCAGACCAAAAGTAGAAAATCTACTGCATTACTCTCAGAGAAACCAGTTTGGCTAGAAAGGGTTCAAGAGGTGTTCGGAAAAGAGATCTCATTCCCCTGTCAGAATCTTGGGTCAGAGATGAGTTTGGAGGTGGGAACATTTAAAATGATTTATCATTAGTGGAATTTATTCTGGTAAGAAAGTTAAAGGCAGTCTTTATTTTGATAACAAAGGTCAGCAGAGTTGCAGACAGAATGGGTAGTGGAAAGGCTATGCTACATCTTGGCTCCCCCATCTTTATGTGACAGAAGAAGGCCCCCAAAACAGTGCCGTTGAGAAGGCTAACTCCTTATCCATGTATCTTGAGAGCTGACTATAAAGATGTATTTGTTTTCAAGTTCTTGCTGGAGTTCAGAATACCAAATAAATGCTGAAGATGTGCAAGTAGCACCCATAAGAAGAGAATAAAAAAAGGCTAATAAAAATCTGAGCCTTTTATTATGCAAAAAAATGTATACAGAGAGCTTATTTCATGGTTTTCCATGGTTTGCCATGTCTGTAGTCTGCTACAGGTTCACTGCCATTTTTATGTGACTTCTTATAAGCAAGGCCTAAAGCCAGAATAGGCACGTAGTATGGTTAAATAAAAAGCGAAATATGACCTCCTTAAATGTTATGAATGCAAGAAAAATGAATACAAACCAGTTTCTTAGAAATATGATCTTATAACCTGCTGTGTAATTTTTTGTGAATTTGTGAATGGATAGGTTGCTTCTACCTTAATCGTGAGTTTGCCTTCACTGTTCTATCTATGGCCAATCAAAAGTTTTGTAAACTACCTCACCCAGCTGTGTATATATGTTTGCTTGCTCGTCCTTGTTAATGAAATTCATGAAAGGTAAGACAGGTTTGTTACGATAGGAGATGGGCTACCTCTAACAGAGGATGGGATAATTTACACTAATTATCTGCAAATAGCTTTTTTCTGTTTCTGCTAAATTGATACTTAAGGTCTGCCTAATTTGCTTGCAAGAGTCTTGTATATAGAGGCTGGGAGAAATAAAAAAGACAATATTATCATTTTAGAATGAGCTTACTTGGTTTTGGAGTGAAAATACAATGGACTCATTTCTGTTAGTATTTAATGGAAATATTCCTATAAAATCAGTTGTTTCTGACAGCATCAGGATATATTTAATTTCTATTTCAGAACCCTGACAACTATGGAACGAGAAATCATGCCTTCACATCATGCCTAATATAAATCAGAAAATTAATTACAGTAAATCATTAATTAAAAAATACTTGAAGATATTTTAAAAAACCCTTAGCTTCAAATACTGAAGAAAAAAAAAAAGTAATGCAAAAGGCATTACAACCATATTACAATCCCCTTCTCCATTTAAAATATTCCCCTGAAATGCTCATAATCCAGCACTCCAAGCACAGCCGAGCCAGTCATGGGATCGTTCTCCCACTCCCCATCCTCAGGCAATTGGCGTCTCACACCAGAAAAACAAGGCAGACCCAGACCTGTGCCTTCCCGCGGGCTACGAGGGAAAATGGAGAAATTATACCACACCCTACCGAAACTTTTAGGGATGAACAAAATCCTCCTGTTTAGTCGAGGGTCCTGCTGTTGCTGGTCTGTTGGCACACCGATGGCCCAGAGGATTTCAGCCACCGCTGCCTGCAATGAACAAGGTGAAAAGGTGCAAGTCTGAGACAACACGGCAAATCCATGAAGAAATGTGGATCTTTGCGAGGAAAGGCAAACGCTTTAGTGCCACCTCGGGTGCCCCGACCCTGTCGGTACCACCCTGAGAGCCACTCACGGGACAGTGAGGAAGACCTGTGTGTGGCTCTCCTTGCGACAGAGAGGCTGCTGTGACAGGGACCCAGCCCCAGCGCGGGGCCTTGGGTTTAACGAGCGGGTGTTGGTCTGACAAACATGGCAGCTGACTTGGCTGGAGCCGAGTTTGGGCCCCACGTTAGGGGCAGAAGGCAACCTGACCTGCCCCGAGGGACACCGTGGTGGAATTCCACATCTATTGACTCAGAGGAAAATAAATGATTAATCGCGTATCAACACACGCATTGATTTGGCTTTTCCTTGCCAGCTGCCTTTTCAGTGGATGTACATTTCTGTTCCCAAAGGGTCAGGCACCACAGATTTTCCCTCCCCTGTGGAGCGCCAAAACTCCCCGTCAAAATTACAACGATAATTAAAACACAGCTCATCCCCGGGCCCCTGCGGGAGCTCACAGTACCCGAAGCGGCCAGGGACCCGAGCTGCGCCGGCCGCCTCCTCCTGAGGGAACAG
>VWZZ01004129.1:192381-211719 GCA_013399095.1 Psophia crepitans
CCCGGCCGAAATGCGGTTGAATTATTGTCTTCAATTACTTTCTCTTCTCATATTTATCAACTACTATATTCACCATCTCTAAGGAATATTGTATTACCCTTATTTTACAGCTGGCAAAGGCAGGCCTAATTAAAACCACAGCGTGGCATTGTTTTGTAGGGCGGTTCAGTTCAACGCAGCTCAGCTTTATTTTATTGGGGTGCCACACGCACATCTTCCTAAATGAGGCACGCAGGGCCAAAACCTGTCAGACAGCATCCGTTTCCGAAAGCTGGAAGAGAAGCGACCTGCCTGATGTCACTGGAGAAGAAAATGAGGCTGAGTCATACGCATGACTTAATCTGCCATTTTAAAACGATGGAAGAGGTGCTTTTTAGGATACGAACACTTCTACAAGTCTGCAGCGTTCTTGGCGATGGCATTCAGAAAGCAATCGCCCGCATTCGCGTGCCTCTGGCCGCGCAGTCGGTACGGGACTGGGTGTAAAGGAGCGGTGGGAGTACTGCGAGCAGGAGCTGCTGGCTGCCCCTCGGGGCAGGGGTTCAGGCGGCAGAAGGGACAGGAGCAGCGCCTCAGCCTGTTAAGAAGGCACTTGTAAAAACTTATCCACCCGTGGGAGGTTAAGAGCACACACAGGTGCTAGCCAAGTCAGGAAAACAACCAGCAAAACGCACAGCCCCTAACCATCAGCAGCACACCACAGGGTCACCATTTCAGACATCAAGTGATTTATATAAGTACCTGAAGCCTAACGCTGGGTGCTCAAGGCTTTGTCTATGCAGAGGAACTGGCTGGCACTGCTTTTGAAAACTGCATTATTCCGCAAGAGCTATTCCAGAAGAGCACTTAAGCAGACAGTCCTTTGAAGACAAATTCTTTCACAAAGTATGCTTTTATTCCAGGACAGAATGCACGCGCAGAGAGCGATCCTGGTGCTGCTGAACAGCCCTGCAGCAGCTAATGCCTCTGTAAACAACCTTCCCTCCATTACCCTTCAAGTTCATAAAATTGTTCTCAGAGGGGTCAACGAATGAACAGAATCCGAAGATCCTTTCCCACCCCAAAGTACTACTTTGGGCAATAAATTACATTCTACATCTTCAAAATGCTGTGTGACCGTTAACTGCTCATTCGGTTTCCAGCTGACGTTGTGCAATAACCCCAGGTGCCCCGTCACATTACACACCAGCCAAGTTGAGTCAAGGCATCCCGGAGTCTGCTCCTTCCCGCTCACAGGCTCTGCTGCTGACCAGCACGCCTCCAGCTGCAAGTCAGGCGCTGGCAGTAAGACCCACCACTGTGAGATGCACTTATCACTTGAGATCTTACCCCGATTCGGACAAGACACAAGTCAAACCACTGCCGTAAAAATACTAAGTATCCAGCTGATTTTTCTCATCCTCACAAACCATTTTAATCCATGGTTGCAGTAGGGAAGTCACACGGGGCTTTTTTTTTGTTGTATGGTTGGTTTTGATTCAGGTTTATGTGGATCAAATGGACTAGAGTCAGGCATGAAAGCTCATGCCTCCTCTGAACTTTCAAGCTGGCAGCTTGCCTGTTCTTAACCAGGACAGAATAATCTGATATTTGGCCTTCCAGAATATAACCCATGAAAATTCAGCCTGGGATATGAGTGTACATTTATGTCTGAATTGTTTTGAAAGAACTGTGCCTTCTGGTTTCCATAGGAATGCATTTCACTTACAGTTGATCCCAGACTAAAACTGACATACCTGAAATCTTCCCAGAAATGCAGAATGCTTCTGGGCAAAGATGCAACAATTTCTTCATATTCTTCATTTCTCCCTCCTCTAGCAGCAATCGTTTGTGGGTTTTTTTCCCTGTAAAGTTGAAGATGTTGGGGGAGAAGGGAAAAGAGAAGCAAAGAACACTGCGTATTTCAAAGGCAGTCCAAGTATTACCCAGGTAAAAACTTTCTTCTGTCTCCTACAACAAAGGAATATACAGAGAGAGAGTTAAGCACCAGTTTGGAAGTTAGGTTAGCTATTACATCCCCCAAATTATCCAAATCCACAAATCATCATAACCTTGCAATGATGTCTCACTGTAGCTACTCCCTTAGACAAATCAGAATTAATGAGCTCTGCTTCCAAAACAAAGTCTGACAGAACTTGTCTGTGAGGAAGCGCCAGGCAAACAGTTTCCACCTCAGTCAGTCACAGGGAAAGGCCATGATGCTTTAATGTGCCCCATGGAATTTGTACTAACTGCACACGTCGGAGCTCGCTCCCCTTTCTCCACGCCTGAAAGCTCTTCTGAGAACCACTGTTAGCTAACAGGTTATACCTCTAGCGAAAGAAACGATTAGTGTCTTGGTTTTGGCAGGGACAGAGTTAAATTTTCTTCCTAGCAGCCAGTATAGTGCTGTGTTTTGGATTTAGGATTAGAATAATGCTGATAACACACTGATGTTTTTAGTTGTTGCCAAGCAGTCAAGGACTTTTCAGCTTCTCATACTGCCNCGGTTCTACATGCGGGCTGTGGGGGGGGGGGGGGGGCACCCAAGAAGGTGGGACACACACACAGCCAGGACAGCTGACCCAGACAGGCCAAAGAGATATTCTATACGTCATGTCCTGTTTGTAACTGGGGGATGGGTCTTGCACAGCCAGAGAGACCTGAAGTCTCTGGCAGAAAGCACCCAGAGAGACTCGAAGTCAACTCCATGGGTTTTGGAGTAGGGGATACAGAGGATCGGAGGCCCACCATACTCCAAAAAAAGAGATACTGGCAGCATACAAAGGCGTTCAAGCAACTTCAGAAGTGATCGGTACTGAAGCACAGCTCCTCCTGGCACCTCGACTGCTGGTGCTGGGCTGCATGTTAAAAGGGTGGGTCCCCTCTACACATCATGCAATTGATGCTACGTGGAGCAAGTGGGTCACACTGATCACACAGCAGGCTCAAATAGGAAACCTCAATCACTCAGGAATCTTAGAAGTGATTACAGACTGGCCAGAAGGCAAAGGTTTCAGAGTATCACCAGAGGAGGAGGTGATGCTGCTGAAGAGGCCCCACCACATAATAAACTATGACAATTAGCAGAATCAAATTCAGGTTATTAGAACACAGTAGGATGAATCCACACATTTTTTTTGTACTTAAGAAATCATTGATTATCTTTCTGCCGCTCCTGGTCCAAATCCCACATTGACCCGCAGTGTCTGGTACACTTCTTTGAATGCTGTGTCCATCTTGTGAATATGCCTGAAACCCTGTCTGCGTATGTCGGAGCAGATTCTAAGTTTTATGTAAAGAAAACAACCTTGCCTATGTTTTCTCTCTCTTTGGTCAGAAGTAAGATGAACTGCAAAAGCTGTACGCATACACTGGGTCTCAGGATAGGACTGGCAAAATAGCAGAACAGCCAAGCTTCATGGTTCAAACTGGAGTAGGAAGAGGCTGACATTGTTAAAATGGCATTACTGGAACAGAGAAGGTACTGGGAGACTGAGAGATGTCTGTGTCCCAGTCTTGAGATCCTCAGGCAAAGCCTTGAGAAAATACTCATACTACACCGTTGGAAGTGATCCTGCATTAAAAAGACACACATTATGCCACTTCTAATTTACCTTGAGTTAATGATTAAGATTACGGTAGAGGATTAGAGATCTCCTTCTGCACATCAAGATGTCCTGTCCAGACCCCGGTCCAGCACTGCAGCTCTGGAGGAAATGACGAATTAAAGGGCTGTGCCTATTGATATTAAAAGAGGTGCCAGGTCAAGTAAGGACCACAACAGGTTGGATGTGACTGAGAAGAAAAGATGCCAAAGATAACATCAAAACACAGACCAGAGAACTCAGGCGTGGATATTTTTCTATATGAAAAAGAAATAATCTGCAAGTACGTCAACTGTACAAACACAGTGATAGCAGTGCTTATGATAGCTTGCACCACAAACTTCTTTTTCTTTGTGATCATTTTAATAGGTGATTGTGAAATAAGTAATTTTTCATATATAATAAAGGATGACATGATTAAAAAAAAATAAAATGCCGACTGGAATAAAGAAGGTGCTTTTAAGCTTTGCGAAGCCTAAATCCAGTTAGAGGCTTTCTGGAGACATGCATCACGACATCAAATGCAGAGTCCATCAAAAAGACATAGGAGGTAAGAAAAGCAGCCCCTTTTGAGTATGCATAGGGAATTTCTTATTTAAGATAAGAAAAGCAAACTAGTAATAAAGAACAAGAGGACTGAAAGAGATTATCTAGCTCAAAGCAGAATCAGCTAAACTTGGCAGATGTTTATTTGCCTGGGGAGGCTGTGAATTTTCTTGTATCAGAGGTTTTCTGAGAAAGAACCAATTTCAGTGCTTGACTACCCTTGCCATTACCCTTGTTTTCCACCATTCACTACGTAATGCAATTTTATTTGTAAAAACGCGCAATATACTTTGAGCTAACTTCCACTTTTAAAAGGTCCGTAATGGGGACTCTAATTCTTGCATTCTTGTATTTTCTCCTCCAAAAGATAAAAAAACCACCAGCATACCCAGTTCTTAAAAAAATTTGCTGAAATCTGACGTATTATCTGGTAGCATGCACAGCTTGTGCTTACCTGCTCAGGGCTTTTGAGGCTAAAACCTTGTAACCACGTAGCCCTGTAATACAGTATTGCCATTCTCAGTAATTTTCCACAAGCTTTGTGTCAAATTTGCAAGGCCTGAGGACTGAGGCTTGTCAGGCTTGGTTTGTTGGAACTTCTCTCAACCCTTCTGTACCTTTGGTTTAACTTGCTTAGCTGTGACAGCAGTTTCCATCATTGAGCACGTCTATGGCTAATTTGGTTTACTTCTGTTTATCTGTGTGTGGTACAGCCATCATTTTTTATCAATAGCAGTAACAAACAGTTATTCTACATAGAATGAGAGATTTATGATGCAGCATAGAGAAGTGCAGGCCTTGTGCAAAAGCAGAGGCTTTGAGAAGTGGGGACACAAGGCGGTGCAGAGGAGTACAGGCATGCAAACGTAACAGGCAAGGCACAGGCTTGGCACTGGAGACCTCATGGCTCTGAACAACTCACCAGTGATCAAAGAAACACTGACCTGGAGGTGGATAAAACCTGTTTTAGGGGTAACAAAGAGAACATAAAAATAGTAACATAAGTAATAGATACCACATACTGTAAAACCAGACATAGCATGGTGTTGCAGACCAGTGAAGAAAAGTAAATCTGTGCTAGCAGTCATATAAAAATGACACCAAGTGGATCCTAGAGCAAGGAAGGAGAAGCCACCAATGTGAAGATCATATTCTCCCAGCAAAGGACCCCAGATGCTGACAACTCTCCCATATCACCCTCTCCCCCTGCCCCCAGAGACCAGAATGAAGCCACCAACCTTACGACCCAGAAGACCCGTGGAAGTGTGAGTGAAATACAAGGAAAAGGGGTAGAAGCCGAGAAGTGTATGTGTTACCGTTTCACAGAAGTCCTCTAACTGCATTATTTTTCTTTCTGTGAGCTGTATCTGGATCAATAATAATCAGACTCTTAACATTTCAATTATACTAACAATAAATTATTTGCTTTAATTACATATCAGGTGGGCTTCCTCTTTGTAGCAGTGTGTCACTAATTATTGGCTGACATACCTACTTCTTAATTTCACTGCTAGCTGATAAGTTAGAAGAAACTCAAGGACTGCCTGAACTAACAAGCAGATCAGTAGCAAAATGGACAAACATGGATTAAGTGCATATCCTGGCTGTGGCCAAAATTCAGTCCTTTACATTCTTCACTGAATACATTTCTGAATTATGCTAATATACATTAAAAAAAAACACAACAAAACACCAAACCAAAACTATTTGAAAGTGGTTTTTTTCATTTTGTAATACAATAATTCTTCCTGCTTGGGAGGCTGGTGCCATGACATTCTGCAATTTATCGATCTCTGCACAAAAATATCTACTGCAAGAAATTAAATGCAGTTGGGGAAATATATTACTCTGAATCATGAAATGTATACTTTGGAAGATACAGGTCTTTTTTAAACCAGGAGAGCTTTCTAAAGAGCTTTTGCAAATTCCAAAATAACTATTCTTGGCTAACACTACATACACAGAGTTTTGTTCTGATATAAGCGCACATTGTTCTACTTTAGCTTAATCAACTTTATCGTAAACAAGAATAACAGACTAATTATGAAACAAGACTGCCCACATATGTAGCTAAGTGGGAGTAGTAATTGCAGTTAACTATACCTTTGTTCATTTGAATTGACCTCCAAGGTCAGATAAAAGTAGGATGAAGAAAGCAATAGTAAAGTTTATGTCCTATGAAATTGTTATCAAAGTCAGTGACACCACCACCGACAAGCTTGCATTTGAATTAAAGCTCAGTCACAGACGTGGTTGAAGTCCATGGATGAATTACCTTCATTTCACTAAGTAAAACAGAGGAACTGACTAAATATTCCCCCGCTGGCAGATGAAGCTCGAAGCTACCACCCAAGCGAATGAAGTACCTAATATGGCCAGCCAGGCACTTGAGGTAGGCCTGATCAGGCTAGAGAGCATGGCCAGGCTCACGTGCTCCCCCTAACGAACATCTCTTGTCACAGATTCACAGAATCACAGAACAGTAGGTATTGGAAGGGACCTCTGGAGATCATCTAGTCCACCCTCCTGCTAGAGCATGATCACCTAGATCAGGTTGCACAGGATCACGTCCAGGCGGGTTTTGAATCTCTCCAGAGAAGGAGACTCCACAGCCTCTCTGGGCAGCCTGTGCCAGGGCTCCGTCACCAGCAGTGTAAAAAAAGTTTCTTTTCACATTGAGATGGAACTTCCCGTTTTCCAGTTTGTGCCCGTTGCCCCTTGTCCTGTCTCTGGGCACCACTGAGAAGAGTCTGGCCCCTTCCTCTTAACACCCACCCTTTAGATATTTACAAGCATTGATGAGATCCCCTCTAAGTCTCTCTTCTCCAGGCTGAACAGACCCAGCTCTCTCAGCCTCTCCTCATATGAGAGATGCTCCAGCCTCCCAGTCATCTTGGTAGCACTCCGCTGGACTCTCTCCAGTAGTTCCTTGTCTTTCTTCAACTGGGGAGCCCCGAACTGGACACAATATTCCAGACGTGGCCTCACCAGGGCAGAGTCGAGTGGAAGGATAACCTCCCTCGACCTGCTGGCCACGCTCTTAACACTCTCCAGGATACCATTGGCCTGGGCCACGAAGGCACACTGCTGGCTCGTGGAGAGCTCGCTCCCAGTTAGCCAGAGCTTTGGTGCGAGCCAGCAGGGCATTATGCTCTCCCTTATCTAAATGGCTTTGCATTTCTCCTATTTGTATTCACTCTGGTGCTCATCTGAACAGTAAAAAAACCAAAAGAAGAGGAAAAAAAAAAAGATGGGATCAGGCAGGGAACAACTGCCTCGGCAAGGTGTTGGATCAGTTTTGCCATTTGGTTGACTCTCACCATTCCTGTAGGCAGAGGGACTTCACTGGGACCGAATGCAAGTACAGGAGGTAGAATTTGCCTGGCGGCAGCTGTACACATTGGAGTATGAGATGGGAAAAGAGAGAGAAGCAACAGGGATTATTGCTTTAGGAGGAAGCTGAGGCAGAAAACTTGATTTAACTGCAATAATTCATCACAAAGGGAGTTAAAACAAGAAAATTGCTAACGGATGGGTCTACCACGCTGCAGAACAAAGGACTGTGTGTGTATTCTTCACACCAAAGAAATTCTGACTCCTAATACAAACAAGCTGGAAGTACTGCAAATATTGTCTTAACTGTTACGGCTAAGAGTCAATGCTTCTCTAATTTATTCACACACCAACATTGAAAACTAAGCAGAAAAAAAACACAAAGCAAAGCTGCTTTATCCACAGAACATAGAAGAGCAGAGTTTTCAATGTTACAGCTAAAAAAAGCATAATTCATGGAATGTTTTGGGTTTTTTCCCCCCCTAATACATTCCAGCTCACAGAAGCTGTGTGCCTCTGTTGTCAAGTAGGTTGAATAATAACTTCGAGTACAGTGCTCCGTTTTATACTCAGGACAGAATTTTCATTGGCACGTTTCAGAAAGAAGAATGTATTTAAAGTGCAGCTAATAAATTTTTTTTCATGTCCATGTCATAGCAGAATTCACTGGTCACATCAAAGAATGGCATTTTAGAAGACAAACATTTTTAAACTCACACTTGGAAGAAGTTCAGCACCAGTGTTTCCACATAGCCTATGAGTCTGGAAAAGTTAAGGCTTTCTAGCTCAGCCCCTCAGTTGGCAGCAGCTTTTATTTTAAGCCAGCCATACTGCAGAACTGAACATGCTCTTCTTTTGGCCATTTTTCTACTCTTGGCTTTGCCTCCTGCTTCTGCAAGTAAGTTTGTATGTAAAACACAGAAAAAAGTCAATCTTGCTGCATTTGTATTCCATATGTTTGCCAGGCTAGTGGCCAGAGGAGATCATAAGCAGTTTGTTTTTCAAACCCTAAAACTTGGATAGGCATTGACTGCATCACCACACAGTTATTTTTAGCTTAGAATAATATTTAGAGCTCTCAGGGAGTTGTAATTAGCTTTAAAATACTGTGTTCCCTTGATTCTTCTACACATAGACCCTTAATTTTCAGTAATAGTCCAGTTAGCTCAGAGATTCATTAGCCTGAGTATTCTTGTTTTATCACTTGTTCCCCTTTCCTTGGATTATCATGTTTCTTTATCAGCCCTACTGGATCTTTTTCTTAAAAATTTCCTCTGTCCATCTCTGAAGAAAGCTTATAATAACCAGTTCAGCAAAAACATAACGGGAGATGTTCTAAGTGACACATACTTGTCTCTGAAACTCAGTGCAGGTGCAAAACTCCCACTCGGTTCCATACATCCCAGTACTTGCAGACTTTCTTCCCGTTGTCTGTGGTCTGTCCCCGCTGTCATTTTCCCACTGGATTATTAAGGCAGCACTTCCTGCTTGAAAGGCCAAGGCAATCCTAGACAGAGAATAGGTCAGAGCTTCCGAGACCAAATTTCACACACCATCTCTGTCCACAGGGCAATTAGACAAGTAGGGAACCAGATCGACACTCAAATCTTCAATTTCAAAATAGCTTTCAGCATTGTAACTGCAGCCATGAGATGTTTCTAACTAACCAGCCACTGTTCCCCACCCCCAGCTACCACAGTCCTAACGGAGCAAAAGCAGATTGGAGATAAGAAGCTGGTGAAAAAAACAATCATCTTTCATCCCAGATATTTGTAAGGAATGACCAAGTGGCCTTGAAGGAACTCTCTCTAAACTAAGAGTCTGCTCAGGAGCCTGAACTATCTGGGTGGAAGACTTTTCTGGGTGTTGCTTCAGGAGGAATTTGCAGACGTTTGATAGGAACAAAAAAAAAGGCAGGGAAGGAAGTTCCAGACACAGCTAGAATAAGTATGCAGTATACAGTTTGTCACCAACGCTATACTGAAGTTCCTAAAGAGCAACTGCTAAAGGAGGCCTGTTGAGAGGCGCACAATGCCTCAAGAACTGTCATCGTTAAGAGACTAAAAATCTATCCAAAGCACTAAGGTTTGGAAGCTGTGCTTGTCAATACTTCAACATAACAGAAGTTGTTTCAGCTCTCTTAGAGGACCTGCCTCCAGGGAAAGGAGTAAAGTCCTCTTACCCATTCTTCTCAAGAAGACATAAAGTTTTAATGGGGGGCAGGGAAGGGATCTTACAGGCTTAGGGACAGAATCTGTGGAAAAAAAAATTACAAAACCCCCCCAACGCTGTGATGTGCAAAGCAATCCCACTTCTACACTCCCTGTACACGAGCAACTGCCCTTAAGAATCTCTTCTGTATTGCAGAGCATATGGTGGATGCCAACAAGATCAATTACGTCAGCGAGAAAAACTCACTCTATCTACCACTTCATCTTCCATCCTTCTCCAAACACTGCATCACCTCTCTAGGATGAGGTGCTATTTTTAGTCCTCTCGTTTTAACCATATGTTGACACTGCTTCCAAACACTTCTTATCCTTCTCAAGCTTTGCATATTCGGTCTGGAGGTTTGAAATATTAAATATCAGCAGTCCGGATGCCCCTCACCTAGCACATGTCAGTGAATCCAGCGCCTAAGGAAGTATTTGCCCTACTTCGACACACACAAGAGGACACATGCAAGCAGCTTGGATGGGTTCCAGCTGTCTAGCACTGACAAACATATACACACACACTCCTGCATCTCGTATGGAGGGTGTGCTCCCCATTATAGCATAGCAAAGGCCTTCAGAACAACAAGCCTGCAAAGGCTAGGTAAAATAAATAATACTTTATCCTTCCCCCCACCCCATTCTATACCTGGGCAAGTCACTGGTTTATATTTTACCTGTTTGGACTTGAAAGACTTTGCTTGTTTGACGAGGCTGGTACCTGCTAGAAGCTTGTCCATGTCTCAGTTCCATCAAGAAAAATGAAAGGCAGAAAAAAAAAAATAAGTAACTGACCATGTTGGTAGGATCAATGCCTTAATTTTCACGTATTCTCTTTTAAAAGTCTAACCCTTCCACAAGTGAAACATAGCTGTTTCTAGTGTAAAATACAGCAGCCACTAGTGTCAGCAGCACCACACTGCAGTCATGGGAAAAGGAATAAAAACATCCTCTGCTGATGAAACGGCAGGAGAAATTTCAGGGTCATAGAAGGCAATTGCAGGCTTGCAAAATAGCTATTACACCAGGGTCATGTCCTTATCTAGTAAAAAGTAACTGATGAAACTCTTCCATAAAATACCCAGCCAAGTCAGCTAACAGAAGCAAGCATGGAAGATTTCTTCCCTCCAGATTTATTGATTCCATGAATTGTCTTAACAAAACTAATAAAGTGCAGCACGTTCATATAGAATCATAGAATCATTAAGGTTGGAAGAGACCTCAAGGATAATCTAGTCCAACCATCCCCCCACCACCTATTACCCACTAAACCATGTCCCTAAGTACCACATCCAACCTTTCTTTAAACACCCCCAGCAGTGGTGACTTCAGCACCTCCCTGGGCAACCCGTTCTGATGCCCGACCACCCTTTCCGAGAAGAAATTTCTCCTAATCTCCAACCTGAACCTCCCCTGGCGCAACTTGCAGCCGTTCCCCCTTGTCCTGTCACTAGTTATCTGCGAGAAGAGGCCGACCCCCAGCTCACCACAACTCCCTTTCAGGTAGTTGTAGAGGGCAACAAGGTCTGCCCTGAGCCTCCTCTTCTCCAGACTAAACAAGCCCAGTTCCTTCAGCCGCTCCTCATAAGACCTGTGCTCCAGCCCCTTCATCAGTTTCGTTGCGCTTCTTTGGACAAGCACCAGGGCCTCGATGTCTTTCTTGTGGTGAGGGGCCCAAAACTGGACACAGTACTCGAGGTGTGGCCTCACCAGGGCTGAGTACAGGGGTACGATCACCTCCCTGCTCCTGCTGGCCACACTACTCCTGATACAGGCCAGGATGCCGTTGGCCTTCTTGGCCACCTGGGCACACTGCCGGCTCATGTCCAGGCGAGCATCAATCAACACCCCCAGGTCCTTTTCCTCTACACAGCTTTCCAGCCACCCCGCTCCCAGCCTGTAGCGCTGCCTGGGGTTGTTGTGGCCAAAGTGCAGGACCCGGCACTTTGCCACATTAAACCTCATCCCGTTGGCCTCTGCCCAGCGATCCAACCTGTCCAGGTCCCTCTGCAGAGCCATCCTACCCTCCGGCAGATCGACACTTCCCCCCAACTTGGTGTCGTCTGCAAACTTACTGAGGGTGCACTCAATTCCCTCATCCAAATCATCAACAAAGATGTTGAAGAGGATGGGCCCCAACACCGACCCCTGGGGAACACCACTCGCAACTGGAGAGTGTGTTTCAATGTGCAGACATGGGTAAAAACCAGCACTAACCTCACATGGTTCACAGAATCACAGAGGTTGGAAGGGACCTCGAAAGATCATCTAGTCCAACCCCCCCTGCCAAGGCAGGGCCACCTAGAGCACATCACTCAGGAACGTGTCCAGTTGAGTTTTGAATGTCTCCAGAGAAGGAGACTCCACAACCTCTCTGGGCAGCCTGTTCCAGTGCTCTGTCACCCTCACAGTGAAAAAGTTTTTCCTCATGTTAACCCGGAACCTCCTATGCTCTAGCTTGAACCCATTGCCCCTTGTCCTATCACTTAATGACACTGACATGGTTACTCCATTTCTCTAAGCCAGTTTTATACGCAAACTAGTCTATCCCAAATATCCACTCCCTGCATAATTACTCAGTGAAATAAGTTTCCCCCTTGTCACTCCACAGTGACAAAGCCACACTGGCAAGGGGTCATCTTCTAACACTCTGCAAAGGCAAGACCCTGGCTGTGGCGAGACAAATTGATATGCTGGCAGTATCACTTTGATGATATTTAAATACAAGCAAAGACAGGAATTCCAAAGAATAAAAGTGGTCTGGAGCCTGGAAGGATTGCTCTCATAGTGTATATTAAAAGAAAAAATACACCAAACTTGATGTAGCTTGGTCAACAGAAACAGTAGTTGTTGCTTCCACCAGTTGACAGACATGTGACAGCATAAACTTTCATTACAAAAATATGTAGAAATCAGCAAGATTCAAGCTGAGTAAATTGTGTGTTACACAAAGAGAAGTCCTCTGCAATACAAGTAAATATAAAAGAAAATGCTTGATGTACATAATTTCAGATTCTGAGGAGAATAACTTGCTCTCCTGCCGGCTTGTTTTCCAGGACTCTAGTTTTTAACAGGCCAGGCAGACCTTATGACTGATCATCTATTTCTTTTTCCGCCCTCTTCAATGAATAATTGAAAAATAATTCACTTTACTCCCAAAACATTTGTAGAGAAATAGAGTGACTCTATCATTACTGACTTTGAACGTTCTCACTGGACTCTGTGTTAGGCTCACATTCCCAGCCTCCTATCCAATGCAGTCTCTGTGTACATTTACCACTACCATTCCTTCCACCGTTCATACTTCTTTCCATGCTACTTTGCCCAAATATCCTTCTCTTTCTTTCTTCCTTCTGCCTTACTTCATTTGCTCTCTGTGCTTAGAACTTTCCCCTTCTTTGTGTGACAAGTAACCATCTTTTTCCTTTCTCCTTAAACCGCTAACAAAACCACATCTAATAAAACCCGATTCATTTCTATCAGACATTTCAGAGGAATCTGCTACTCTGTACCCAAGTACGGTGGTAATGTTCTTGCATTAGTCCATCATCCAGGTCATTCAGGTCCCAACAGTTCAAACCAGAAATTCAATCAAGAGGCTCACAATTAAACAGCTAAAGCTTAAGCGCCAGGCACCTGCAGTTCTCATTGACTGCAAAATAAATGCTTACAATGCAGCATTTTAGAAAATGTCACTACCTGTCTAGGTGACTAAATATCAAATTAGGACATTTGTTCAGAAATGCCAATTTTTTACTGACTTGATTCTCTGTATTTGCAGGCTGTTGAACACTGGCTCACCTCTCTCAACTTCGATTACAAGCTTTCCCGTGTTCTACACAAGGCTTGACATACTGACACGATCCCTGACAACAAGTTATCAGTACCCGTTGTTTAATCTTGGAACTGAAGTAGCACATTACTTCAGCAGTAAATGAATGAATGAATTGTGAGAACAGCCTGTCTGCTGACCCATGAAAACAATTTAGCTTTCTTTCAGACTGACAAGATTTAAATCTTCAGAGACTCAGATTTTCATCTGCTTTTATTTCCAAAATGAATCCAATTACATAGATGCAAAAGCTGGGAACTAGTTCCTAAATATGACACCTCTTTCGTCCCAGTAATGTTAAAAATACAAGATTCTTCACAACAGTTAAGCACTTGGTGCGTAAGTCAAAGTTAAGTGTCACTTTCCAGTGCCACGTTCTTTGCTTACTTCTTTTCTAAACGAAGTGCCTGCAGTACCTTGGCTGGAGACCACAATACAGACAACAGGTGCCGCCTGTGCAATGGTGACCTGCAACGAGTGCGAATCCCTGAACGACAAGGTAAGTGTAAAAGATGCTTGTGAGACATGTGATTGAAATTAGTAAGAACTTAGAAAATCAGAAGATTGCTGATGACTTCAAGGAATTCTTTCTGAATGGTTAAGAAAAAACTGCTTTTTCATGTCATCTGACACACTGATCAAAACCAACCCCAAGCCCAAACTAACAAACTTGTCAGTAACATGAACAAAACGAAGAGGTCAGCAATGGATACTTTTAATGAAAACCTTAGCTTCTGTGACACATCCACTTGCTGGTCACGCATCTTTGTGGACATATTTTAATCTTACATTCTCATACAGAGTGCTTACCAGTCTCTTCTGGACTGCTTGTCTTCTTGAAGGACTCTGGGGAAGGGATGCAGAAGGAAAAAGACAGTCCGTAAGTTTAGAATCCAAGACTTCGAAGCAAGTTTACGCAGAGAGCACCCTCCGTACAGCTCATTTTGCCTGAACATTCAATGCAAATTCAAAATTTGTACTTTCGGGGTTCTCTTTCCCTTGTGAGCCAACAAAGATCCTGCTTCACTGCTGATGGACACAGGCCACACCAGTGCAGCCCAAAGGCCCAACATCTTGTCTCCAGCAGCTGCCAGCTGTGGAGGGTGACAACAGAGCATAAGAAACGGACCCCATCTGGAGAGATCCTTCCGCTGGTATAGCCTCCCTGCACCCGCTAATCGGGAATCTATAGACTAGAGGCTTAATATTTCAGCACTTCCTGAAAAGGACACCTGAAAGTGACCCACAGAAAGAGATGGCTGCGAAAGTAGGAGACAGAAGAATGAAAAGACAGACACAGAAGCAAGCAGAGAGTAGCCAGGTAATAGGAGCAGAATGAAAAAAATATTTACAGAACCTTTCACCGCTGCGCGGGCTGCGCATGTCCTCTGAACCTTCAGTCTCCTGATCACCAAGGACAGCCTCGTGGCAAACTGTCAGGAAGCGATGGATTCTATACAGAGCATTCAAGCAGCAGAACTGCCGGTATGTTTGCTTAAACTCTTTAAGGTGAACAGTGATTGGAAAACCTCTTCAGAGGCCTGGGAACTTTGTACACAACATCATGACTTCATATATACTTTTTTGTGTCTTAGAACAGAGGATACATGGTTTACACATTAGTACACATAAGAAAGGCCCAAGTAAACAAATGTAAACGTGTAGAATGTATATGTGTGACTTCAGGGAAAGAGAGCAGAAACTGAGTTTGCAAGGCAAAGGATAACTCAATTTGCAGCCTACAGCTTTTCCTGACAGGAGCAAAACCACTCTCACCTATCACCAATTCTGAAATTGCATTGCAAAACTGTGTCTGGGACTCATCACCAACAAAACGTGATCTTGGGAAACTGGAACAGCAGCAGATACACAAGGCTGGACTCAGCAGTGAAAACAACCCAAACCAACAAACACCAAAAACCAAACAACAACTAGGGCTTATGGAAAGAAAAATGACAACTCTATATACTTTTAAGTTAAGAGATCATGGACACACTGTTCTTTTGAATAACAAAGTCTACCTTTCAGCTAAAGCAACGACTGCAACTTTGAAGAGCCAGTGATTCAGGAAAGAAGTGCATGATTTGGCAAAAAAAAAAAAAAAGGGGGATGAAAACATTTCTCTTTTCCCCCTTTCTTTAAAGGAGGTCATGATAGCAAAAGAGAACAATCAGACAGACTGTTAGTGCTGACATTTAGAACTTTTAGGAGACAATAAAAACCTGCTGTGAAAAGCAGAAGAAAGTTATGAACCCAGGAATAAGTAAAAAAAGAGAGAAGGCAGAGGTGAATCAGATGAAGGCACATTCTTTAGGTGAAAGACAGAGGGCAGATGCGAGTGACTAGAAATCAAAACGTGCTTTACTCCATTTTATTGTTTTACTTATGTTATTAACAGCTTTACTATCCAGAAGACAAAGGCGTGAACTTTCCTGGCTATCACGTGGTGATTCAATGCAGGGATACCACCCACGACACGCCAGTATCCTCAGAAGTTACAGCACAACTGGATATTAAGATTCCTGCAAGAATCAATTCATAAATGCCTGCACAGCACTCAGAAAAAAATCTCTATTTATAGGATACCTATTAGTTTCAGATTATGCCTGTGGGGATGGTTTTCTCCATCTCATTTCACTGCTCTTGTGTTTTCTTTGCCTAGCTATAAGCACTTTAATGAGGGCCTCCTGGTGGTGGAATCTGCAACAGTCAAGCAGGAGGAAAGCATAATTCTTTGCAATGTGGTGAAACAGCTGTTCTTCTATCTCTTCATTTGGCTATAAAGAAAAGAAGAAACAAATAGAGAAAACGATATGTTTGCTACATCAATAAAATATAGGCGAGATATTTATTTTAATATCTAGGATACTAAAAGAAGGGACATAATTAACTGCAGAGTACTGAGGCAACAGGAATTATCTCACTGCTGAAGAAATTAATTAGACATGGAATTAATTTCCATATGCAAAAAGAAATTATTCTGTAGGTTTTAAACTCTGTTTCATTTAGCCCACCAATCAATGTAGCAAGTTTCAAGCAGCAATAATTACAGTAAATATTCTCTTTGACATCAGAGTAAGCCTGGAGTAAGTCTACTGAATTCACCAGTCAGTGGGGTTTTCCTGTATTTATTAACATAACGGAGTACAATAATAATCCTACGGTGTATATGAAAGAAGGCATGAGAAACACTGAGTTAAAAGCAGCTCTCAGACCATCTAAGCTATAGATTCTGTACCGCTTGTGAACCAAAAAAGCCGAAGAAGGTGCTCCAAATTAAGCTACCAAGAACAGCTTGGGTCTATTCCAAAATTTCCATGCTGTCATGTGCTGCAGCCCTATCTTTCACCCTGTCACTCGCTCAGCCTTCCACCAGCGTTCCCAAAGATGTCTTCATAAAGAGGTACGCAGTTTCCTTCCACAATGACTGCAATACGGAGGTTCCTCGCTGTTTAATGAGCTTTTGCAGATCCTAAGTGATATCTCTAGTTATTGTACAGGGGGAGGGAGAGAGTGTGCTAGGTGTTCACTTCCCCACAAAGTGACAGGCACAGAGGGACGCACAGCGCTCCACCGTAATGCTTTTAACATCACTTAAAATCATACGTCAAACTACCCGCTTGCAGGAGAACAATGCAGCGTGTTGAGAGGCACCGCTAGAAACAGCAATGGTCGGCTCCTGTCTCAGTATCTACCTGATGTAAATGGAGAAACAGCCACCCAAAACTGCTGCCAGAATAGCCTGGCAGGTTGGTGCAGTGAGGAAATTTCGCAGCATTTTTCGAGGAAATGGAGTCTGGCAGCAAATGAAATTTAGTGCAACCTGTGCAAAGGAAGAAATTCCTGAAGCAAAGCACAATGAAAAATCAGATGCTGAACCTCTTTCTCTTGCTCTCAAACTTCTGGAGAAGCTTTCTGAACTCTCATCACCAGCCCTACCAACTGTGAATGTATTCACATATCTATTAGCATCTGTGCAGCCAGCCGTCAGGCCCACGGAAGTACGCGTTCACCTCACACGCCAAGGCGGTTGGGATGGGATGCCCGGCTCTTTCCGAGTCTCTGCCTCTGAGAAAGGCTGTCAAGAGATTCTTTCTCACAGAATCATTGTGAGACCCTGGGCAGTTCAGTTTTACAACAGTTATCAGGTATTACTCGCGCTGCTTAGTGCGAGGGGAGCTCAAGCACACAACTGTGCTGAAACATACAGGTTTCTGCTAGGAAGGTGAGCATCACTACCCCTGTGGTGCAGGTTGGGCACGTCCTGACCAGAGCTTCTTAACAGCTGGTTTTTTCCCTGCAGTTACACGCCCCTGACATATTTCTAAAGGAAACATACGTGCTTTTGAGCATCTCAGGGAGATGCTTCTCATCTGCTGCTCTTCAGTCTGAGCATTTGTTTGGAAAATCGGATTTTTTCAGTGCATTTAACAACTAAAAATAACCCCAAAAACAAACCATGAAAGTGAGTGTTAAGAGCTCCGTTCCTCACTGCCCTGTATGGTCCTAAACTCTTAGAAGCACCTAGGTTAGCTGCAGGGTTTTTTTCAGTTAAAAATTGTAATTCTATGTTCTCTCAGTGTTTCTTCCAAGGTTCTTGCCCTCATTTCACTTCTGGTCCTTCATCTTTTCATCCTTCTTACCCAGTTTATGAACACACACACATGGAGATATTAAACGCCAACAGAAGTCACAACTACTTCACAAAGCCTTTGTTCAGAAACATGCAAACTTTCATTCTGCTTTTCAGGCTGTTGGTTCCCCTGCACATGCTGTAATCCCTTTAAAAAAAAAGTTTTAAAAAAATCACTGATTTCCAGTACACACAGGGTCAGAAGGCCACTGTTTTTAGCATGTGTCCTGGAAGAACCAGATATCGCTTAACTGGACTACCAGAAGACACTGCAGCAGCAGAGATTTTTCTTGTTTACAGTCACCAGGCTGGTACCGTGGTATCTTTCCAATGCTTACTCTAAGTGAGCAATTTTCTGGTTCACTTCAGGCAGGGTGCCAATTAAGCACTGAGAATGAAAGACTGTTAAAGAACTTTTTTCGTGGAGTATTAATATATGCACCAACCAAATTAAAAGGTTGGTGATTCTCTTATTTTCTCCTCTCTTCCCTGACGCTTCTGATTATCTGCACACACACACCCTCCTCCTTTTTTTTTTTCTTTATTGTTCTCCTTTAACTAAAGTCAGTATCCTAATACCTCATTAATCTCAAATTTTCAGGAAAGCCTCCGTCTCCTCAACAAAAGCTCTTCTAATAATGAAGCATGTAATTTCAGATCACTAAATTCCATCAGATTGGGGAATTATTTTAAAACTTAGACAAGGAGTAGTATTTTGCCTAATATATATATAAAAAAATGGGTGATGTGAGCTACATACCCCTGCCATTCATTCAAAATATTATCCAAGCCAACTACCAAAGCCACATCCCATGGAATACAAGCCAGCAAGTAACACGGTAAAACTGAATCTATCCCATCACGTGCCGAGAAGGGAGGACTTTGCCACATGCGTGGAAAATGAGGACACGGGCCCTGCCTACTGAAGAACTGCCTGGGCTTTTCCTTCCACCTTCTAACCACCGCTGCCCGCACCCGGGGAGCCCAGGACTCCAGGGCTTCTCCACTTCTTCTCCCCACATTCCCAAGGAAGGGGGATTCTCTGCCTCACGACACTTCGTTGTTTATCTGCAAAAGCGATTTTAAAAAAGCCTTCCCACCAACTCAAGCGCTTTGGGGATCGGCGGGCAGACCACCGCCGGTGCGATGCAGCCCGACCGCGGCGGTAGCCCCATCCCCGCAGCGCCAGCTCCT
>VWZZ01004129.1:229126-260252 GCA_013399095.1 Psophia crepitans
GGCGGCGGAGCGGAGCCGATCCCCGATGGGGGGCTCCCCGGTACCGGCCTGTATGTTCGCCCCGGAACCTGGGTCTCCGGGCGGGGGGTCTCGCGTAGCGGCGGTCGCCTGTCCCCTCCGCGCTGCCTTCGACGCCGAGGACGGTGAGGCGCTCAACGGCGAGCCCGAGATCGACCTCACCAGTAANCCCGTGGGGCTGCGCGGCCGGGCCGGAGCGGGGCGGCCCGAGAGCCGGGGCCAGTCCTTCTCTGCTCCGCTCCCCTCGCCTGAGGAAAGCGGGGGGCCGAGGGGCCCGCCGGCCTCAGCCGGGGCGGGGTATCAGCCTGGGGCTTCCCCGCGGGCTGGCGCTGGGGCCCGGAGGGGTTCCTCCTCTCCCCAAGCCCGCCCGTCCGGGAGCGGAGGGCCGGGCGGCACAGCCCGCCGTGCCGAGGGGAGGCGGCCGGGAGAAGCGCAGTGAAGTTGAGCTACGAGGAGCCAAGAGCGAGCAGTGCCCTGGCTGGGAAAGAAGGGTGCTGGGTGGCTCGGCCGCCCTGCGCCTTCCCCTCCTCGGAGCCCCGGGGAAGCGCCTGCAGCCGGTGTTGCATCCTCTGGGCGAGCGCGGAGTCCGGAGCCGACAGCTGCCTCGGTGTCCCACTAACGTTTGTCCTCTGTGCCGGGTCCCTGCAGTTATCTCTGCTGCCAGCCGCACTGGTTCCCGGGGCTTTCTGCACAATCTTTAAAGCAGGTCTGAGCTCGTAACTTTTGAACATACGGGCTCAGCGACAAGGGTGACTTGCTCTTGCAAACCAGGCTAAGTCAGCACAAAAAGGTTTGTTCGCCTCGTGCGGTTCCTTTCTAGGATCCAAGGGACAAAGCTGTGTGGTGGTCTTACTTCCCCCCGAATCCGTCCTCCCTCCGATCTTGCGGGATGGTATCTCGTAGTATTGTGTGTGTGCCAGAGCCTGCCATAGGCTACATCAGCTGCCTTGCCAGGGTCTTCTGGGTTTTTTCCCAGTTGGCTGATCCCTTTAACTGTATACCTTTTGCTGCCAAGGGTTTGATGTATCACCATGACATCTCCCTCTCTAAAGTCTCCCGAAAACTTGGTTCGGTCCGTTTGTGATTATGCGACCTAGAAGTCAGCGTAGCTGGTGTTTCCTCCTACTTTCCTACCATCCCTCCTCTTCACGCTTCCAGCTGGAGTTGTTCCAAAGTCCTGGATTTTCTTGCCTTCTGTGGAGAAATGAAGAGAGAGGAATTGTGTGTGGATGTGGAAGTGTGTGTTTTTGAGGGGATGACCAGATATTTTACAATGTGGTGTTGTATTAAAACAAATGTTGTGAAGGTATAAGGAAGTAAAGGACAGAAATCAAACCTGCGGTACCTATCGAGCCACCTATTCATGCCTTAATGAGCTGGACAAGATTTTGATACAGGATGCCAATATCGATCTGTACTTTGTCTTGGACGTGACTGCTGTAGAAGAGGGCGCAGGAGGACATCGAGAGCTCTGTCCCTGATTCTTGACAGCCAGGAACCTGACCAAAACTTGGACGAAGAAAGGAATGCTTTTCTCCCACAGCCTCCGTTTGTGTTGTCAGCCTGTCTTCCGTTCCTAGAAATCTGCAGGCGCTATGGAGGCGATAGGTGAGCATTTTTTTTAACCTCTATGACGTTACTTTTCCATACAGCAGTGTATACTTGCCCTCTTTTCGCTAGACCTTTCATTCATCCCCGTCTTGGATGAGAGCTAAGACTATGAGCTCTGCCCCACCTCTCCAAGTTAGTCTCCTCCTTTGTGCTCAGAACAGCAATCCCATGTGATGGGAATGCAGTAGCTAACCTGCCCCCGATACCTCCATCTTTTCTGTCTTCCCAGTTGAATTGCTGCCCTCCAATTCCCGCTTAAAATAGTGATTCCCACTGCAGTCAATTTGTTTGCTAGTCACTACGTCTGTCCTGGTCTGACCCACCTGCTCGCTGTGTTACACACTTTTCCCCCAGTCCTCCCCCAGTGTGTTCGTTGTAAGGTGTGCTCCTTTTAGAGAGGAACACTTTGGGATTCAGTTATCAAGTGCACCTTGTCAGCTGGGTGAGCAGACAGTTCCATTCATCAGCACAAATTCGTTATCGTCTCGATCTTAATGGGTGTTTGTTTTCCCTTCAGTACCAACACACTGCAGTAGTAATCATCTTCCAGGTCAAAACCATATCGCACAAGGCTGTTAGTGAAGCCAATACTTATATTATGTTGACAACAGAACGTTAATAGCGCTTGAACTGTGTATGTCCACAGGAAATAGAAAGCAAAATATGACATTACAGAAAGTGCCTTTCCCTGGACTTCCCAATGGCTGGTGGCCATACAAAATGTCGGGCGGTGTTATTCCAGTACAGAACAGCACTATGTACCACATAGTATTTGGTTTGCCCTTAATCTTTATAGTTTATCTGCCTCATGGTTATGGTATGCTCCTGTTGTAAGGACTGTTTGTAGCAGTGCTGATAAAACCTTAGCTCAATCTCACTGGTGTCTTGAAATTGCCGTTAATTAATGTTAGAGCCTTTTGCTTGCTCTTGGGCAGTGCAGAATGGCACGGTCCAACTTGTCCCCCTGGAGTAAGCTCACACAGCTGTAGCTATTGCCCACCTCTGATGTATGTTAATCCCAAAACTGATCAGAGGAAAGGTGGGAGGGAAAAACTACCTCTCCCTAGACACTGGGAAAGGACTTTAGAGAGAGCATCTCAAACTTGAGAGCGCGCTATTTCCTTCTGCTGTCATGAGAATAAAACATGGTTGTTACTTTTTTACCCTATAGGAAATCTGAGGTTGCAAGACTCACACAGCTCCTACTGTTAACTGCTCAGTGCCTGGCAAAGTGAAAAGAACAAAAGTGAAAATTTTTGACTTTCTGAAAACCTCTGAAAAACAAGAATACGTAGTGCAAGCATGGAGGGGATTACTCAAAGGTGAAAAGCAAAAAAAGCAGAGAGGCCGAGATGGAGGGCCTCTCTCCAACCAAGGAAATGGCAAAGAACAGGATCCCTCTGTCCAGGAAGCTAGTTAAAGGGATCTTCAAAACAGCAAGTGAAGTCTTGCAGCGACCTCGGAGACTGCAGAACTGGCTGATGGCTGCGAGCTGCTGAAGCGGCCGTTAGAAATACTGGACAGCATTGGAAGGTGTGATCCATGAAAGCTGCAGCTTGTTCTACCCATCCTTCTCTTGACGTCCCACTATATCACATCAGCTGTAAGCTTCTTCGGCCCCAGGGTAGGCTTTGGAGGCAATCTGCCACTGGAACCCCTTCAGCAGCACCTTTGCGTGGCAGTGAAAGCAGCAGGGTGCGGGACACAGTGTTTGGAGCTGACGTGTGTGGGTACCACGGTGTTTTGAGCCCCCAGTCCCCCTGCCTGGGATGGTGAAGAAAGGCTGCAGCGAGCTGCTCAGCTGAAATGGCCCCTGGTACTTCAGACAGCACCCTGCCCGCTCACACTGCTGAAGCTTTTGAACTTATAGAAAAGTGAAGCTGGTCCTGAGACTTGAAGAAACTGAAGTTAATGTGTCTCTGCACCGGTGGCTCCTGTTATTTTATTGATCTTTATGAGTGTAGCAGTGTGTTTAAGAGATCTTCCTGAGTCCTGATGTGCTAGTGCTGGTGTGCCAGCCTAAACAGCGAGCCTGTCTGCTGTGTTACCTGGAGTTCCTGAAAGTGCTCCCTGGGCTGAGCAAGCCCTACACATCAACGCACAGCCTTCCATTCCCGCCCTGAGCGAGCCTCTGAACAGTTGCTGATTTCCCTCTCAGTACATTTACATCCAGTGGTCTCGTTTAAGCAGAAAACAAAACTAAAATAACTAATGAAGGCAAAACTCAGTCTTCTGTAGCATGAAATAGAAAGACTATTCGGCCTTCTGGATCAGAGTGCTTTGCTACCCTTTGCAGACTATGACAAGTAGTTCAAAGCTTTAGGTAGGGCGTGTGTCTAAAGTAGGCACATAAAGGTGATTGTCTCCGCCACAGCTGGCTGGCCCTTGCAGACACACGCGTGCTCTGTGGAACCCTTAACACGTGAGGAAAGTGTTGCTTCGGGTGCCTTTAACCTTCTAACCAGTGCTTGCTGTCTGTGCTTCGGCTTTCCAGAAGCGTGCATCGCTATAGTTTGAAAGCTGCTTAAGCGTTAGTTGTGGGCTTTTTGGTTCCTTTACGCTCTGGATTGCTAATCAAGGTCTTTATCACCTGTGTAGTAGTAGGTGGTAAAGGGAACACATGTTTTGTTAGCTGTGCCAGTATGTCAGTTAATAGTAGCTGTGCCAATGGAGCGTGATGGGCAGGCTTGAAGGTGTAGTCATTGTGAATCGCCGTAAAGCGCATGTTTCAGGCAAATCTAGCACAGATTTCAGGCTGGTCTTAGTGCACAGTGAAGGGAACTACAAATTTCTGGGCATGATTTTGGGACATGTACGTAAGGACGGCTAGTGGAAGCATGGATTTCACCGAGTGTTGCAGTGTGGCGCAGGCATGCCTACCTGCAGCGCTATCGGTAGGCGATAACTTTTGCAACTCGTACTGGAAGTATCTTTTTAACAGCAATGCATATCTCAACAGCTCTTGAGCCACTGTGCCAGGATGCTGAGCGGCCAACAGATTTGTACTCGTGGAGGCAGCTAGAGAGCAGGTAGCCGTTCGGTCCTGAATGGGTGACGAAGGTCTCCTTGGTCTGCTGCTGCCGTGCCACCATTGTGGTCAATCTGTGTGAGTGTCTTTGGCTGTACTGCATGAGCCACAGAGGTTTTTGCCAGAAATGGTGCTACACCGTTCTGTTCTACAGAAAATCCTTCCTGAAGCACTGTCTTGTCCTCATTTTCTGCGTTGTTTCTGTCTACTTTTTTCTTCTCTTGATGTCTCCGCAGGGAAGGGCAAAGGAAGTGGTGACTGTTGCAGTAACTGCAGTCAAAGCTTGTTGGTAACACAGCCTCTGGCTTGCAAAACTGCAGCTCTCCATGGGTGGAACTTGCAAATATGCTCAATACAAACTGCTTTGTATGTCTGCCTCTCAGCACTGTGGTGGAAAGTAACTAAAGTTTTGTTAGGAGTTTGAAAATAATGCTTATTCGTGTTCTCTCCTTCCCCTCTGCCCCCTCAGAAAACAAAAAGGGAGATCAAGTATGTGAAAGACTTAGGAGATGCTGTAGGTTTTGATGCCTAGGTGTGCTCTGCAGTGAGATCTGGCTGGCTTCCTCTGGCTGTCACGTCATGCTTTGGGGGAGCAACAGCACTCTGTGCAGCGGAGACTGTGGAGTACCCAGCTAAGGAATTTCTCTGGAGAAAATATCCCCTCCCCTTTCTGTTTTCCTTGCACGGAAACACGTATTACACAGAAGTAGAAGTGGGGTGTTCACTTAAATGTGGCTTTTAAACGTTGGTTACTTCAGAATGAGATGGTTGGTATTCTCATTTGCTTTGAAGTGTATCTTCCAACATAAATGAACGCTGAGCTCAGACAAATAACCTTGTGCAGTGTCACAAGGAAATAGCTGTCAGTGAAGCTGGTTTTTTAAAGAAAAAACAAACCCCAAACGAGACCACTAGAAAGCGGTCCTGAAAGAGCCCTTCTCTTTCAATAAAGCATATGAATTGATTGTCCTTGTAACAGAAGCTGGTTTTGAAATTGTTTGCTTGACATCTGCAAATGGATATTTAATCTTTTTTCCAGCTGGTGATGGTGAGTCCAACTTCAGAGCAGTATGACAGTTTGCTCCGGCAGATGTCAGAAAGAATTGATGAGGGATGTGGGGAGACCATCTATGTCATTGGTCAAGGATCAGGTGAGTATAGCTTCCTTAGGAAAACAACAAAAAACATTAAAATTATAAGAAAAACCTAGTTCATCTAACTGAGCTCCTGCTGAAGTAGTACTTACTTCTCCAGAATAACTTGGAAACCTCCATAAAGTACAGCAGAACATGTGGAACAGATTATTTTATTTTATTCCTGCTAGCAACTGTCTTATGTAGTAGAGCTAAACATAGTTTTTGTATAAAATCATACAAGTTCTTTTTGGAAATAAGGCGTAAGTTGTCTGAGCACACCAGGAAAAGACAAAGGATCTGAAATTATAACAGTTTTGGTACAAATGTCGTCAATGTCTGACGGAGGTCTTGTTCTGTCTCGTTTTGTTCACTTCTCCACTGTAAATAACAATATTTTTACCCCACAGGAATGTATTGGAGATACGTCAGATAGCCAAAATATACTCTTTTGACTTTCCTTGATGGTGGGTGTCTGTACTATGGAGAGAAAGGTTTTCCTTTTCTCAGCAGGAGGCCTTTACTTTCACATTAACTTGGGCGTGACTGCAGTAATTTGCCTTTTTAGCAGTTAGCACAGGTTACCTTTTTGTTCTTTTTTCACAATTTGAATATTTGCATCTGATGCTGGTAAAACTATATTGAACATGGCCTTGCTTTCACAATTTGAATATTTGCATCTGATGCTGGTAAAACTATATTGAACATGGCCTTGCTTTCACAATTTGAATATTTGCATCTGATGCTGGTAAAACTATATTGAACATGGCCTTGCTTTCACAATTTGAATATTTGCATCTGATGCTGGTAAAACTATATTGAACATGGCCTTGCTTTGAAATCGAAGTTTCTTTTCTGAATACAAAAAAATTGTCTATGGCTATCATAAGGCTAAAGGCACGTTTCAGGTGTAGTAGATATCTGCTGGATATCAAGTTGTTATGATCAGACATTCTGGTAGTTACTGCGTTTGAGGAAAAATACAAAACCCACGTTGTCAGTGCCAGGGTTGGCTGAGATGATGGAGGGGGAGTTGTGTTACCTCAGAACTGTGTGCTTTTTGGGTTTGCTCAGTATCTCGCAAAGCAGCCGACATAGAAGCTAGGATTAGATGACCGGTTGTCGTGCAGCCGGTATCACGGGGATAATGCTCTTGTGTCCAAGCGGGCTGCCCAGGTGTGGTCTGGATCCTTGGTGTTTGGGATAACCAGATCTGCCTAGTCAGGCTAGTAACTGCTTTCTCTTCTAGAATACCTTGTGAGGGTGTTAACTGGTGGTTGTTGCAATGATGCACTTGGAAGTAGGCGTTTGTTTTTTAAAATATGAGCTAAAACTTCTGACTTCATTTTGGATTACTGCATAGTCAAGGAAGATAGGGATCTCTTCTGTAAATCAGAAGCAATAGCCAACTGAAAATAAATCTTGATCTCCCTGCCACCGTCCCTCCTTTTCATTCACTTTGAGTGTCTATGATTTTGATCATCATGGATACCCAACTCGGGTGACTGAGAGCGATTGAGACCGCACTGCTGCATCAGTAGCGACCCTTCCCTTTCTCCTTGGCTCCAATCCTCTCCTGTCCCCTACTTCTCATTCCCCTTCTATGACCCAAGATCCTAGCCGTGGTGCTTTTATGTTTTCCCCATCATCTCAACAGCTTCTCCACTGACTTATGAGCTGGGTTGGAAATCACCCAGCAACTCTACTTGTTGTAGAGCTGTGCAGTAGTTAAAATGCTGATTAGTTCATGCAAACTGCAGTTACTGCTTACCAGCTGATGAGTCAGCTGCGCGTATGAATGCGCACACAGCAATAGCTTTGGTCATCCAGGTGCTGTGTGGCTCTCCACCTTTGTTTATTGTTTGTTTGGTTTTTTACCCACAGAGGAACCTGGGTAAGGAGAGAAGCTGAGAGCTGTGGTGACCTTTAAACTGTCTAGATAGTTGCCACTGGCTTGCTCTGACTGTCAGCTCTTTGCTTGGGTGGGCTGTTCAGAGGCCACAGTACCTCCTTGGGTTTTTTCTGGCCTCATGTGCTGTCAGCATTTCTTTCGAGTGCCAGGACGAAGGCAGTGAGACATGCCAAAAACATTCTTTTAACTGGAATACGTGGGGGCTAAAGGAATTGCTGCGCAGGCCAGATTTGCAGAAAATGTGCACTTGGGATGTGGTTTTATGAAATAAGCTGGTTGTTTAAATTGGTCCCATATTCACTGGTTAATTGTGGTGATATTTCAGTCAGAGCTTTCCTTTTGTTAGTGATTTTCCCTTTATTGCAATGAGAGAGGAGATGTTTTATCTGACTGAAGGAAATTGCACGCAAAGTACCTTCAGCCTGTGGAGTAAGGGAATTAGACAGAAATGTGCCTTTCTTGCCAATCCCTAAGTATTTGCTTGTAGAACTTGTGAAGAAAACCCCTCTAGACTAAAGATGGTGCTTTTTTAGTATCTTTGAAGACCGTCCTTTTTTATTTTGGGCAAAGAGTGCTTCTTCTGTTTACATGCCTGACATCTCCAGTCCACGTATAAATCCCGATCGGTGTAAAATCCCAGGCAGAATGACGTTGCTGTTGGCTGTTGCAGGGGTGGTGCTCACTGACTGTCCTTTGTCTCCTCAACATCGCACTAGATGGGACTGAATACGGTCTGAGCGAGGCAGACATGGAAGCATCCTATGCCACGTTGAAGAGCATGGCAGAGCAGATCGAGGCAGATGTGATCCTCCTGCGGGAACACCAGGAGGCGGGGGGCAAGGTGCGCGACTACCTTGTTCGGAAACGTGTGGGTGACAACGACTTCCTGGAGGTCAGGTGAGGAGCCGGGTGGAGACAGGGTTAGTCAGCAGCCCAGCTGCATTTTTACCATCTGAGCAGTCCGTGATGCTGAGCCAGCAACGTTGATTCAAGTCTGGGTGTTGCAGCTACCCAACAAAGGGAATTCAGCGTGACCACTCCTTGCAAATGAAATCACCTTTTCGTTGTTGTTGCTGTCTCTTTTGTGAACGAACTGTTTGTGGAGATTTGCCGGTGTTTAGCGGAGGGATGTTGCTGTCTGGGTGACAGTTTGGGGATCTTTTGTGAGCTGGAATCCCAGTAGAACAGAGTCACATGTGCACATGTGTCTGTGTGCGTGTGCATAAATGCACACAGCTGCAACACAATACTTTTGACTAAAGGGCTCAATTCTATTCCAAGACTCTGATGATCTAAGTCACCTTTTAATGGACATATAATAGCTTGTGTAACATGACCTGAGAGCCTGCCCAGAGCTGGATGGAATGGATTTCCAACATTTGCCAACAGCCATAGTAGCCACCTTTATCAGAGACAAGGAAGGAGATTGCTGTAGGAGAGCGTTTTCCCCTAAAACATTTCATTGTTACATGAGCTTTTGCTTTTCTGGGAACAGAAATTTAAATTTCTCTGCTCTTCTTAGCACCTAGCACAATAGCATGGCACTATTGAGACATGAGGAATGTGAGAAAGGCAGAGGTATTCTAGGTCGAGTTGGGATTTAGTCTTTCTTTTGAACTGCCACGGTGTGTATGTTGGGTTGCAGAGACTAGGAGTTGGAAGAGAGATATTCTGTATGGCATCAGGCAGCGGTGGGTTCAGTGGCATGTTTCCACAGTCTTCCACATCCCAGTTGTCAGAGTCTGGTATCTCTGCTGTTAACTAATAACTGTGAAAGAACCTCTGCTCTGCTCGTGGAGGTCTAACATTTTTTAATTTCTGTTTGAAGATTAGGGAGGAAAAGCTAGTTATTTGCAGGAGCAGGGGTGTTTGGGTTTTTTTTTCATTGCTTGTTTGTTTCTTCAGGTATTACATTTTACCAGGTTCCTTTTTCTTTTCCACTCCAGGGTAGCAGTGGTTGGCAACGTGGACGCAGGGAAGAGCACATTGCTGGGTGTCTTGACACATGGCGAACTAGACAATGGCCGAGGCTTTGCTCGGCAAAAGCTCTTCCGCCATAAACATGAGATCGAGTCAGGCCGCACCAGCAGCGTGGGCAATGACATTCTGGGCTTTGACAGTGAGGGCAACGTGGTGAACAAGCCTGACAGCCACGGTGGCAGCTTGGAATGGACAAAGATCTGTGAGAAATCCACCAAGGTCATTACTTTCATTGATCTGGCTGGTCACGAAAAGTACCTGAAAACCACCGTCTTTGGCATGACCGGCCATTTACCTGACTTCTGCATGCTTATGGTAGGTAGCAAGAAAGATGTACGGTACCAGCAGAAGCAGGGCTGTTCACAGCTTTAACAGCCTCAACTTCTTTCCTATTGCAAAGTCCCTGTGGGTTTTTGGAGGGAGGCAGCAGCTCCCAGAGGTGGGGAGCAGGAGCCACTGTGGGCATCCCACTGGGATCCTGAGGCAGGAGCCCCAGTACTGTCAGTCCCAGACAGGCCCAAAGTGTGTGATTCTTGAAAACAGAAAGATTTCTAAATTCTAGAAAACTTGTTAAAACTGAGGAGAAATGAGCCCTTAGCCAGTGTCCAACAGCATTTGAAACGAGCTGGGTCTGCTCACGCAGGCCCAGTGACGCATCTACAACCTAATTACAGCCTACTGCACAACTGACACAAGACCTTCTCTGTAACCCAGCTCATGGCAGGAGGAACACTTACAACCCTGTATCTTGTATCCCTGGTGTAGGTTGGCAGCAACGCTGGGATTGTTGGGATGACCAAGGAGCACTTGGGCTTGGCACTTGCACTTAACGTTCCCGTCTTTGTTGTGGTGACCAAGATCGACATGTGCCCTGCCAACATCCTGCAAGGTGAGTCCTACAAGCTCTCTTCAGGCCTGCTTCTTACCTCTGTATGTGCTGTTGTCCCCTGCTTGGGTTGAGGAATTACTCCTGGAGGAAAGGTGCATTATCTGGATTTGACTGCATCTTCAGCACCTTCCAGAAATCTATCCTTTCCCCTTGCCCATTTTGCTGGCACTTCACTTCTAGTCACCATCTCAAAATTAGCCGAGCTGGGGGACTCAGCTGGGCAACCCAAAAGCGTTAGCTACAGGACTTTGCTTAATTGAGCTCTAAGGGGAGAAGTAATCAGTTGGGGTTGTGGCTTTGCTTTCTCTCTGAGTATTTAAACCTGGAAGTTCTCTCAAAAGCTGCTTTCCTCTTTGCCCACAGTTTGAGTGTGATCTTACGCTGTGATCAAACTTGTTCTCTGGCAGCCATTAGGTGAAGGGGCAGCTGCTTGTCACATCCTGCTCACCTGGGTGCTTCTCAGATGTGCTGGGATAACTGCAGCAGCTCCTTCCTCAGTCTGAGCCACCAAGGAACGCTTAATAATTCATGGTTCAAAGCAGCTGCATATGTGGGCTGTGGTAGCAGGACTGGACTAGATGTGAGCAGCAGTGGCAGCGAGCCGCAGGAACTAGCGGCTGTTTTGCTCAGCAGCAGTTAAAGCAGCACCTCTAACCCCAGCAGTGTCCCTTTAACCTATGCTTGACATTTTTTCAGGCTGTGACCAACTCTCACCTTTAAAATTCTCTTGATGCATTTCTCACACCTTCAGGAACACGTTGTGGTTAATTGAAGCCTTTTTTTTTTTTTGTAATCAGTCCTAAGAATCAGGAAAGTGAATGCTCCTGGTGCTGTCTGTGGTTAGTTCATTATTGTAAGAACCCTAAATATGTTTTGGGTAAACAGACACATGTAATCAGAAGATAATCTAAATGTCTCTCTTATAGATGTTGGGCAAATAAATCTAAGGCCTGACCATAAGATAATAACTGGGAAGGAAGGAGAATGGTTGGCTCGGGGTGAGGAGAGAAGAGCTGCCCTTGGGAGAAGCCACTCCTGTGTCATGTTCTGTTTAAATTAAATAGATACAAGATTTGGCTCAAGTGTATCTGTGAAGAGCAGATGGCATGATTAGATGTTTGTGTTTCTGTATCCAAAACATTACGTTCCCATAGGCAATCATTTGTTCACAAAAAACATCTAATTGGATGGCAATGATAGAATATAAATGATTTGCTCTTTTAAGCCCTTACTGGCCTTTTTTTTTTTTTTTTTTTCCCTTCCTCATTTATTGTAAGGCACTTATAGGAGGTTGATGCTAGCGAATCAGGTAATGCCCCTGCTGGCTGATATATGTGAGGCTTAGACAGTAAAAAGAGGCAAAAAGTCAAAGTTGGGAGCCATGAGATTTGTCTCAAACTCTTTATTTCTGGATCTGGTCCACCTATGCTATCCTAGTCTGTGATGGTGATCTTTACTTCTTTCATGTTTCTCTAACCTTCTAGGGCAGGTTGATTGCCAGGGAAAGTGTGTCGAGGTTTGTTTTGGTCAAAATTGATTTCTAATTCACATATTCTCAAGTTATTTAAATTCCTGAGTGCCACCCGTTTTCACTGATTTCAATATGAAAAATCCTTTAAAGGGAGAGGAAATACCTTGAAACTGCTTAAAGCTACTTAATAGACAGCTGCAAAATGTCTCCTTCACCGCGTTGCACTTGCAGATGCAAACGTGTGTGTCCGTTCATATGTGGTGTTGCTTGGCAGCAGGCTAGCTGGCATGAAATGGAAGATGGAATGGCTCCCCAGTCCCCTCTGGGCTGCAGGAAACTCAGTCTCACTCACACACCTTTAGCCATCTTCTCCTGTCTTATTTGTGGCAACAGCGCCAGTCTCCCTTTGGGGAGAGACCCCACAAAAGCGATCTGTAAAGACGGGAGATGCTGCCCTAACAATATTCATTTCACCCTTTAAGAAACCCTGAAGCTGTTACAGCGACTGCTGAAGTCCCCAGGGTGCAGGAAGATTCCCGTGCTGGTTCAGAGCAAGGATGATGTCATTGTAACAGCCTCCAACTTCAGCTCAGAGAGGTAACGGGAGTAGAGGACAGTCGTTTCTCTTTCGATTCTATTTGGAGACTGGGTGAGAAGAATTCAGAGAGAGAGTCCCATTGTCTAGATGTGTGAAGGTTGCATCTGCCTTGTGGTGTGGTTGATTCCATACGAATGTGTTGGTTCCGAGATTGACCTGCTTGTGTTCCCCTCTCTGAGACAGAAATGAGAGGCTGCTCCTGGGCGGTCTGCAGAAGATGGCAGGCTGTTCGCCTTCCTTCAGTCCTGGAACCTTACACCTATTCCTGAATGTCATTAGAAGGCAGAGGCAATGTTGCAGGCTTTCAAACGCGGGGTGTTGTGCATCTGACTGCTTGCCAGGCTTTCCCTTCCTGGCACTGTGTATTGAATCCCAAGATTTTGGATGTCTCCCTACACATGGAGTTCCAGGCAGGGAGGTGAACTAACTCCCTTTTCATCAACTTTCCTTTACAGGATGTGCCCCATTTTCCAGATTTCAAATGTGACTGGGGAGAACCTAGACTTGCTGAAGATGTTTCTTAATCTCTTATCTCCACGGACCAGTTACAGGGAAGAAGAGCCAGCAGAATTCCAGATAGATGATACATACTCTGTCCCGGTAAGGGGCCTGGTATTTGAAAGAATTTTTTGCTCCCTCTTTCAGCTCGAAGAAGGCATCTTCCCTGGAAGAGGAGAGCTCTAGAGCTGTTACCCCAATTACTGTTTGGGGTTTTTTTCTTTTTTGGCATAGGGCGTAGGAACAGTTGTGTCTGGGACGACACTGAGAGGCCTAATCAAGCTAAATGACACCCTGCTGCTGGGGCCAGATCCCCTTGGCAACTTCCTACCTATTGCTGTCAAGTCCATCCACCGCAAGAGAATGCCTGTCAAAGAAGTGCGGGGAGGCCAGACTGCCTCCTTTGCTTTGAAAAAGGTGAGATGGTCTGACTTCCAGAACAGGAACCACCCTCATAATTTTAGAGTTGGCTGCAATCGGACTGCTTCTGCAAACCTCAGCTGCCTCATATCACAGCACATTACAATCCTGTAGAATCCTATATAGAATCTCAGAACCTACATCCTGGTTGCTCCACCTGACAGCAGCCAGGTAATAGCAGTGGGGACCAAAGGTCATGAGAAATAGCGTTGGAGATGTGTAACAAAGCGGAGGCATTGCACAAAAAGTCTCCTCTTGTGCTGGAACTGTGTTGGTGGCCTAGGCAGAGTGTTTACACTGTCTCTCTCAACTTGTAGGACCAGCTGCAGCTGGGGTTTAAAAATTAGCAAAACTTCATGCGATTCCTGTGGTGAAAGGTTCCTGTCCATAGAAGCTGCACAGATTTTCAGGGGATGTAGTTCAAGCTGTACCAAACTTCACGTGTTCAGTCTTACCGTTCTGCGTTAGCAGGCATTGTGCTTTTGGAGAGATCATCTGCCTGGGTAATGTGCACCAGGGCGTATGTTTTGCTTTTAAAGGATCAGCGAGTTAAAACTTCTGTGTCAGTGTCCAGCGTTCCCAGCACTCTCACTAGAGCTTCCTTAGAAACTTCAGCTGAACTTGATGTTTGCAGCCTTTGCATAGTATCATTACGTAGTTCTAAACAGCTTTGGCTTCGCCTTTTGGTGAGCATGAGTTAATATCTGTGAAATCTCTTAGGATCCTTCTGGATGCAGTCAGTCAGAAAAGCAAATTTCTTCCCTGGAGAGTCACGCTGAGGTTTTTTGTGTCTCTACTTTTCAGATCAAGCGTTCTTCCATCCGGAAAGGCATGGTAATGGTGTCACCCCGCCTGAATCCACAAGCATCGTGGGAGTTTGAAGCAGAGATTCTGGTGCTCCATCACCCCACCACCATCAGCCCACGATATCAGGCCATGGGTATGTGTCTCAGTGTTGTCTTACCTTTGTTTCCCAGTGGTAACAGTTTATATCAGCTCTAGCCTGAGATCATTTTTCTCCTGATGACTCTGTCAGCCTGAATAAAAGCCACAGTTGCTGCTTTGACCTTTCCCAGCAATGCATTAGAGAGAGGGGAGGGAGCTGACGGAGGAGAGTGGCGAAGGCTGTAGGTAAAAGGGAGATGTGTGACTCCCAAGTGTACTTGGAGCCTGCCTGAGCCAGATCTCCATGGTGCAAAGATTCTTCAGCCTCAGATGCTGACTGAGAGACTTGTTTTAGGACCTACCCTGTAGCCTGGCTGCTTGGCATGTAGGATTCTGTTGAGGATGCTTCAGGAAAGTCTCCATTTGAAGGCAACTGTTCTAGCTTATATGTGTTTTCTTTTTGAGGACTGAACAAAGGCAGCTGTGAGAGCCCTGTAGTCTTTGGGACGCAGTGGATTTTTACATTCCCGGCTCAGTGCTGTTAGCTGTAGGGTAGCAAGAGCTGCCTTAGATGTCTGTCTGAAGCTTATTCCGCTAATGGTCCCGGCTGTTGAAAGCCTCTGTGCGTTACATTCACAGTGCATTGTGGCAGCATCCGTCAGACGGCCACGATTCTCAGCATGGACAAGGACTGCCTGCGGACGGGGGACAAAGCCACAGTGCACTTTCGCTTCATTAAAACCCCGGAATACTTGCATATAGACCAGCGTCTGGTCTTCCGTGAAGGCCGCACCAAAGCTGTGGGTACCATCACTAAGGTAAAGGCTGAAGAGTCCAACTCTCTTTTTTAGCCATTAGCTACTTTTAGCATTGAGAAGCCAGCAGGAGAACCTGGACAGCTCCGGAAAATTGAAGGGAGAGACAATCACAAACGTCAGCCTTGATGTGGGTTGCACATGACCATTGTGCTTTGTTGTGTGCTCGGTCTTAGCTGGTGCGAATGAGGGAATGTGAAAGCGGCCTAGATCTCTTTGAAGAGCTGCTGCTGCATTCTTCTCCCAATGGCTATTGGTATCAACGGTCTCAAAGTTTTTTGCTAAAAAGCAGCGTTGAACCTTGCCCTATTGGCCTAGCTATTTTCATGCTTATTTTGGTCTCTCCCTCTGTAATTTGCAGTTACTCCAGACCACCAATAACTCGCCAATGAACTCCAAGCCACAGCAGATCAAGATGCAGTCAACCAAGAAGGGAGCCGTTACGAAACGAGAGGATGGTGTTCCCCCAGCTGGGACAGCAGCTGGAGGCCCACCAGCTGGGGACGAGGCCCCCTCAACAGCCGCAGCACCACTGACACCTACTGCCCTGCAACCATTGGTAAGTGAGGAAAATACCACGTCTGCCCTAGCTGTTTGCATCCTGGTTTCATCTGTTGGAGGAAGGGCACTCTAAAGCACAAGCATTATCCCCTCATACCCTTGAAGTCATCTCGGCACTCGATGTGCAACAGAAACAAATAGTCATAGAACAAATAGAAAATAAGCAGTCTCACAGCAGAAATAAGAATTCTCTGATGACCGGATGACTCCTCATGGCTGACCTTTCAGCAGCTGGCAGCTTAGGGTTCTGGGACAGTTCGGGTTGGGCTTTAGGAAGTGTCTAGTCTAACCTCCTGCTCTAAGCAGGATTTGCTGTGAGGTCAGACCAGGTTGCTCAGGGGTTTATCCAGTCATGTCTTGAAAACCTCCAAGGAGGAAGACTGCACACCCTCCCTTGGCAACCTGTTTCACTGCTTGACTATGCTTACGGTGAAGTGTCTCCATATACCCCATAGCTGAACTACCGAAGTGTCTAACAACCAGTCACAGAATGGGTCTCTGCTGTCTGAAGGAGAGGTAGAACATCCCTACACTAGAGACATTGCAACCTAAGAGGTAGTATCAGATGCAGGTCTGCCAAGAAGGGAGAATGGAGATGTCGAAGGCGGAGAAAAGGCTTATGTCTTTCAGGAAAAATTTATCCAGGTTGTTTGGCTGGTTAGGACTTCTCAGCGCAGCTTGTCCGAGAAGGATACCTGGCCTTTCTGGTCTGAAAGGAATGGAAATTCAATCCTAACTGCAGGCTTTGGGAGCTATTTATCAACTTTATTACATCTCCTTTAGTGTACTTAGCTAGTAAGCGAAAGGTTCAGGAATTTGGCTTGGTCAAGAGACCTGGTCAGTGTTCCTCCTCTTACTTTTAGCTACCTTAGTTATCATTGGTCAAATCTCACTCCCTTGAGCCAGGCTGGCTGCTGAACCCCTCTGGCAGGGGTTCTCCCTCTGCATATGCCCGTGGCTTCTTACTGATCCCCTGTCTCCTCCTGGTCTTGTTGTAGCGTCGCTGTGGTTGTAAGTAGCGCTCCCAGCTTGCTCTTTGTTTCGTCCCTCCCCCTGAGAGTTTGTGTTGCTTTTGTTCTTGCTCACCTCTGCCTCTCTCTCCTTGCTGCTTCCCCTCAGCCTGCGCTGGATGAAGAGCCCCACATCCGTGAGGGCAATAAGGTATTTGGCCGCTTTAAAATAGAACGGTGGGCTTGCTGGCCTGAGCCTGGGAACGGAGTCAGGTTAGCAAGAAAGCTCTGCAGGGGGGCAGGGGGTTCTCCTTCCATTCTGCGCAAAGCCAAGGGAGTTTGAGGCTTCGATTTCCCATATGCGGAGCCCCATGGCACCTGCTGACTCTCACGGCAACGAAGCATTCAGCAAATTGGGAAATCAGGTCCTCCCCAGCTTGAAGGGCTGAACTTCATGGTGTATCTGTGTCTTCTTCCTTCATGGTGTATCTGTGTCTTCTTCCTTCATGGTGTATCTGTCTGCCTTATCTCCTTCCTGCAGTGGTAGGAAGGTGATAAGTCACAACTGCCCTCCGGCTGTCTGGATGTGTGTGTAATCCATCTGAACTCCTGCTGTGTTGATGATATTCTGATGCAGAGGTTGCTGCGCACTAAAGTGTATCTTCTTGTTTTGCAGTCAAAAGTTGGAGGAGGTGGCCGACGACGTGGGGGTCAGCGCCATAAAGTGAAGTCTCAGGGAGCCTGTGTGACTCCTGCCAGTGGCTGCTGAATTTCTTGTTCCTCCTCCCTCCGAGGAATTCCTCCCCTTCCCTTCATTTCTTATCCAAAAGATCCAGAGCAGCTTAAACCAAAACCCATCCCAGCTGATTGGCTGCAGAAGAATCGTCCCTCCTCCCTGAAGAAAGCGACGGAGAGGAGCATAATTTATAAGCTAATGAAGGTGATAAGACACACAGAACTGACTAACTGACACCTTCCTCCTCCCTCTATCGACACATTTTTGTACATCATGGGCTTAGTTTTTATTCTTATTAGTTTTTATTATATTTTGTGTGCATGAAGATGAGAGGAGAGTCTGGATAGAACTGCGAAAAGCCAGTTAGCTGCCTCCCTCCTCCCTCACCCCATTCTGTCCACAGGACTTGCTGCTCTCCTCCTTTTTGTTGTCTCAGACCCAGGGGTTATCAAACGCCTGAAATTTCAGGCTTGCAAAGGTTAAACCATGTTGCTTAGGATGGCTCCACAGGGCACTGTTTCCTCACCACTGTGGCCCCGTGCCAAATATGTTTCTGGATTCCCTCCATCTTAAACTATTTCTGAGTGGGTTTAACGTTGTAGTGACTGAAGTTTGAAGGAGGTGGTAAGAAAGTTCATTAGTTGGAGATCTAAGAGGTAAGCAAATTGGAAAGCAGTTCTTGATGCTAGGTTGAGGAATCCTGTACTAGATGTCCTTGTCAAATACATTGATAGCACTTAAGATTTTAATTAGATACAGATTTAAATGGGCAGCCCTTTGCCCATCCTGTTCCCCTTCCCACTGTGCTACTTTTCCTATTGTTTGTTCAGTGCACGTTGGAGCAAATCTAACCTGCCTCTCGAGGCTGCGGCAGCTTGACCGACAGTATTAAGAATACAGTGCAGGAATACTCAGTTTGCCCCTTGAGCCAGAGAAAGCCTTCTCACCTCGATGGACTGTGAGCACAGGTGGTAACACACCTTTGGAACAGAGACACCAGGCAAACATTCACCTCCCCTTGATTTTGTTTACTCCAAGATTTTCCCTATTTTTTTTTCTGGAACTCACTGGCCAAATGTTGCCATGGCAGAGGTAGGATTTGTCTTCTCCCCTCTTGGCTGAAGAGGGCAACGATGAATTGGTACCAAACTTAGAGAAGTGCTTTCAGGTTTGGAAGTACGTGGTGATTTTTCTGACTCTTTTTTTGAAGATTTTTTTTTAATGACAACTTCTGGCTTCTCCAGGAAGGCCCTGCAAGGACAGTCTGTGAATTAACTTTATTGTTGCAATTTTTTTTAGCCTGGGTTGTTCAAATGATCAATTTCCTGCTTTATTTTGATCTCTCTTCTTCTAACCCTGCCTCTTTGCTTGGCTCTGGTGAGGACAGGAGTTATCCTTGCCAGCTTGTGGTGAGCTGTGGAAGCGTGGTAGCACTTTGAGGGAGGAGGTGGCATCCTCAGCAAATCGTCGTGCTCCCCAGCAGGTGAGGTCAGCCTCGGTTTCTTTTGAGGGCTTCCTCCTCCAGTGAAGGACTTTTATTTTAATTAGAGGGAGACTGAGAAGTTTCTGTCCCTCCTTAGCGGGTTGTTCCTGTTTCTCACTCTGTGGCACCTGTGTGGGGTTCGTCCCAGCTCACGTTGTGATTCGAGGCGGTAGGCTTTCAGGCAGGCTCGGGGAGGGGAGAGCGTGTCTCCCGATGCCAGCACCAGCACTCCGAGAGCATTAACCGGCATGGGAGAGGTGAGGAATGTGGTTTGGAGATGAGGGTACTTTGCCTTAGCGACTGCAGTGGCCTGAGCATGGGAGGCAGGGGGGAGGTCAGACAGTCCTTTCCAAGCTATGTTCCTAAATACCAGCACTCTCCTGGCGAGGGGGGAACTATAGGCGGCTACAACACTAATAGCACCCGCATTGTGAGGGGGTGTGAAGTGTGGCTAAGCAGGGCACGAGGGCCTGGTTCGTTTGTCTTCTGGCCCTGTAGCAGCATCAAACTGCATCTGGTTTCACTGCCCTCCGCTTCCGAGGGGAGCGGGGAGCCACAGGCGGTTTTCTCTTTCTCCATTCCTTGTGCTCCAAATGAAGGAGACTGCCGAGACTGGACGAGGGTTTACTTCAGTTTGTGCAAAGGAGGTGGCGTGCTCTCTCTTTTGTGACCAGCATTCAAAGATCACTCGGGCTGGTGTGATCTATAAAATAAATTTTGAAAAAAAAAAAGTTTGTTCCAAGTTAAAGTACGTCTTGTTGCTTTTTGTCCTTCTGGAAAACCAGCAGTTGCTGCTTTAACGTGGAAGCCAGCCCAAGCGGGATTGCTTGCAATCGTAGTGCTGGCTACGAAGGGCGGCTGTGTTGGTGGCGATGGCGGGGAGGGCATGCTGCGCTGCCGGGGAGCTGCCGCTGAGCCTCTGCACAGCCCCGACGGCTTGTACTCTGCCTAAGGCTTCTCAGCGGCGGAGTGGCGGAAAGAGAACGCTTGCATGGCGTGAGCTATGCCGTGTGAGGTGGGGCTGTGCGCGGGAGGAGCTGCTCCAGCAGCTCATCCGGGTCCAGCTCTTCTGGAGACGCTTTGCTAGAGGAGGCAGTTTTGGCGCAGCGCTGCCGCTGCCTGCGTGAGCTGCTGCTTCCCTGGGCCCTCGCAGCGATTTGCACCTCACCTGTTTCTGTAAATACAGTGGGACGCCCCTCCCTCCTTGATTGATCTCAGAGGTTCACGAAGGCTTTTTCCTGCCCCGCACAGCCCTTTCCCAACACAGGTGTTTGGCTGAGACCTGGCGGTACCCAGAACAAAGGCCCATCAGCCCCTCTGCTCATGTCCCTGCTGGAGTCCTTGGTCCTGAGCACCCCCTACCCCATCCCTTCCCATTTGTTGTCCTTATCAGTTTCTCTGTTTGTCCCCTCCCCATTTTCCTGTGTCCCTCCCCAAGGTGGGACACAGATGTGCCGGGCCTCCCTCACCGCAGGGAAACCGGTGAGGGCAGATCCAGCGCCAGCAGAGAACAAGCCCTTCCAGCTTCTGCAGGGAGCTACAAGGGCGCTGAATGCGAGCCACCTCCAGCCCGGCCTGGGTAAGCAGGCACCGGTTTGACCCTCCCAAGCTCAAGGCAGCCCCATTTCCCTTCTTCTGCAGCCTTTTTATGCTCTAGGTTATCTTCCTCATGCTACGGACAGTGAATTATTTCCTTTCTACTTGCTCTTAGCTGCCTGCTGAGTAATTTACAGCCAGTGCTAAGAAAAAGAGCGCAACACATAGCTACCCTTCATGGTGGCTTGCGTCAGGCTGAGCCTCACTTGCCGCTCCTCGGGGCCAAGCAGGGCTCTGCTCACGGCCATGACAAGGTAGAGGACAGACTGACACCCAGGGACAGCTTCCAGGTCACTGCGGGGAGCACGCTGCTGCGGTCGGTCTGTCACACACCTTGACAGCTAGATGTCCAAGAAACAATATTTTTATTTTGGGCATCCTAAGATAGTTGAGTTTTAATTTAAGAGTAGGTCTGGTTCTCATCATTGCTCCAAACAGCTTTCACATCCCAGGGCCTGCTCCATGACAAGGTGAAAACTGCTGACCCCAGAGTGAGTATGGCAGGCTGGAAAATAAGGATTTGCCATAAGAATACATAGAAGAAAAGCCACAACACTATCTCTGTCCAGTAGCTGTGCACCATTCCTACCAGCAAATTCACCTGCAAAACACCAAAAAAGCTCACAGCAGTTTTGATATAATTTATTTGTCTTGGTCTTTTTTTTTTTTCTTGCATAGGCATAAATTACAATCTGTTGATTAAAAAACAAAATGAACAAAACAGTGCAGCATTTGCAACAGGCTACAGCATCAAATACAAACTCGTCTCCCGTCTGTAACCATCTGTTTCTGCAGGGCTAATTCCTAACACGTGTGCGGGGCAAACCGAGGAGGAGAGAAAGGGATGAAAGAGGGGAAATCTGCTCTGACAGCTGCTTCGCCTTTCTCCTGCCTCACCAAGCTCATCTTCTGCATCAGCTCCAGCATTAAATACCCCTGGGCATAGATGCACCATGCTGAAGCAGCAGTTTTACCTGCCCTCTTTTCCTCTGCGGCTCAGGAAAGCGCTACAGCAACGCTGGGGGCTGCTGCTGGCGAGAGGCGGCTGGCCGGGCGCTCCGTACTGCTGCAGGGCTTGGGAGCTGAAAAACTGCACGGAACCTAAGCGTGCCTCCTTGGGGACCCGCGTGTGGCCGGCGTTGTGAGGCCTCTAAAACCAGCACTGTCCTCTAGAGAAGCGTCTAAGCTCCCTGGGTGACCTCTCACTTGTGTCTCCAGGGGTTTTCACCCAGAACAGTGCAGAAGTTAACCTCCAAAGGACAGGGCAAGCTCGCCCTGTAAAGCCAAGCACTCCCTGCCCCACACCTAGTGGTTAACACCCCCACAGAAGGAGCAGAGACCCCACTTCATCTGCCTTTTTGGGGAAAGAAGTTCCCCCTTTCCCACTAGCAAGCTCATTTACCAAGAGATCATCCACCCTGATGGCCCATCCCACAGGCCACGGAGCCGTAAGGGAGACAAGGGGCTTTCCAGCCTCATGGTTACGGCGTTTGCTCTAGCAGCCAGAGAACCTGTGGGGAATGGGGTTCATCTCCGCTCCCTCTATCGTGCCATTAAATACAGGAGCTGCTCTACCAAGTCTGGGGCAGGTCTGGGCATTCGTAAGAGCACAACTCCGCACAGGGCACTCACGGACATGACTCCGAGACAAGCGGGCAGCTGTAGACAGGTTTAAAATAACTTTGGCTGCGGATGCCAAGAATTAAGACTACGCTCAATATAGGAGAGAATTTATCGTCACTGGATCTGGCCACGGGTCTGCCTTCTCCCGGCAGCAGGGCCTCCCAGCTCTGCAGGAGGCTCCGCGGGGTAGTTTTAAGCTGTTGGAGATGGGGCTGTGCCCCTTCTTAGAGGGGACCCCTCCAGAAGGGGTATGCTGCCATCATCCCCATCCCTTCAGGCTCTGCCCACCACACATCAGGGCATGCTGAAGGGATGACTTCTTCGGCCCCTTCCCCTTCTCTATACCCCTCTCTATAGCCCTTCAAGTAGAGACCAGAGTCAATTTGAGGCGTTCCCCCAACGCTCACAGTGCCGGGGGGAGACAATGCCAGCATCAGACAGGGCTGAAACACTAAACAGGAGCCCTTAGCTTTGCTTTCAACAAAACACAAGACAAATGTGGAGGTTATAAACACCATCCAAGAACATAAGCTGAACGACCTGTGCTGCAGGCAGCCAGGAGGTGGAGTCCCCAGATGGCCCTAGCACTCTGCAGCCCAGGGAAGGTCCCCAGGCGTCCTTCCTGTGGTCCCCTACCACAGGTCCCCTCCAGCATCACAGGTACAGGCAGGACTTATGTGCCCACTGAGCAATGCCAGCAAGGAGAAGGCAGGAGGGAAAGGGAGCCCTTCCAAGGGAAAGCAGGCCAGCCCGTGCCAGACACCTGCCATTGGGGACCAGGAGGTGATGGAGGCAGCCCTGAGCGCCGCAGGTGTGGGGAGGCCCTGCTCCCCCCGAGGCGAAGCAATATGCTGGCACTCACACTCCCCAGGGAAGGCCATCGCTCCTCTGCCCCATCTCCCACCCAAGCGCCCACCCAGGCACAGGGGGAGCCATGCCGAGCGCTGGGGCAGCAGCTCCCGCTCGCTGCAAGCAGTCGCCTGCATACAGATGTGGCCATGGCTGAGAAGCCACCGTCACGCGTTGCGGTCTTGGAGGGCAGCTCTGGAGCAAGGAGGGCAGGAGTGCCTCCAGCACCCCAGCGAGCAGCAGTCCAAAGAGGACCTTGTTTCCCAGGTCCGGCTACCAAGCCAGCGCTGACCCTTATTTTAAACAGCTCTGCTTATCTTATTCTAGCTTATCCTACTGCACGCGCTACTCTACTAAACAAAGCTCTAGTCCTCTCCGCATCTAAGCCACTCACTTGGGTGGCACCACGTAACATTCTCCCGTTAAGTAAAAATTGCATGGAAAAAATAATTTTCCCTTTTTACTACCAAAAAAAAAAAATCTTCAACACCCCAACTGAAAAATAACCCCCCTCCCTGCACCCCCCCCTCTTAAAAAACCCAACAAACCAAAAGCAAACAAAAAACCACAGAACAAACCCAAAAGGGGAAGCAGGCGACAGGAGTTCTCAATAGCATCGTCAAGCTTAACAGCGGGGAGCTGGCCAGCCGGGGGGGCCAGCGGCATGGCCAAGACCCAACACAGCCACCAGCGGCAGCAGGGCTCGAGCAGGTGCATGGCTGCACCAGGGCCGGCTCTGCCACCACCACCTGCTGAATTTCTCCCCTCCTGCTGCCCCAAACCGTTAGGTTCATGTTAATACTTGATTAATACTGTCTTATTTCCTCTCTGCCAGCCCAGCATCAGAGGTCTACAGATCTTTACCTAAACCAACACCAAGGCAGGAGAAATGACCCTGCGTGGAGGGGGGAGACCCGGTGGCCGTGACCAGTGGCTCCCACCTACTCCGGCAGCACCGAGACAGTCACTGCGGTCCCGTATGCCGTATCACGCCCAAGCTCGTGTCAAGCGCATCGCAAAATGACACCCCCCCTTCCCAAGCCCCGGCAACACTAGGCACGCCGTCAGAGAGAAAACAGGGCAACAGGGACGAAGGGCTGCGCAGACCTGGTAAAAAGTTAGCTTAAAAGGTTAAAATGTCCGATACGCACTGAAAAGAAGCCAGGCTGCGCTAGGATCCACCTGGGACGCTCTCGCCTCACCACCCAAGTCCTCGGAATAGCGAAAGCCTCACCCCTTAAACACCAGCTCTTCTCCTCCCCAGAGGGGAGCAGCTTCCCGCGGCGGCTGCTGGGGCATCCCAGGATTTCTACGTGCGAAGCGGCAAACCGGACGAATCCCCTCCTGCTGTCGGCCTGGCAGCATCCTCATCCCGCGCGGGAGCCGGGGGTCAGTGCGCCAGCTCCCCGTGCACGCGGAAGCGGTAGATGCAGGTGTATTCGGGGTGACCCCAATTGCTCAGCACCCGGAGCTCCACCAGCTGGTACGTGCTCATGCCATCACCCTCGGGGGGAGGAGGAAAGAAGAAAACCTGAGTCTTTGAGAGCTCTTGAGGGCTCAGAGACCCCAGGAGCCCCATTTTCTTCTTGGGGTTGGGTGCTCTGAGGGCAAAGCACTTACCTTCAAGGAAAATGTTTGGATGGGGTCGCCGTCCTGGTTGTAGGTGAACTGCCCCAGGAGAAGGCCCTCCTCCTCTCTCTCCTCCTTCAAGCCCTAAGAGGGGGCAGGGAGGCAGAAAGGGAGAACCAGGGATGGTCAGAGAGGGACAACCAGAGGCGACGAGTGCACCCAGGGCAGAAGAGGGAGATGGAGACACAAGCGCACTTGGCCCCCACTCCTGCTCTTCCAGGCCAAAACAAGACAAGTGGGGACAGGGGCCAGTGGGGAAGGATGGAGGTGGGAAGACCGAGAGTTACACCTACTCAATCTCCTCTCTTGTGGCATCCCCCAAAACCCTTCCCAAAGCCTGGTATTCCCTCTCCCCCCTGCAATACTGCTTCTTCCTCCTCTTCAGGGTAACACCCACCTCCAGAGCACCCCACAGCCAGGTATGGGGCTCGCTAGCCCTCCCCTCCCCCACCCTTCACCATGGCACCCTCCCATCACGCCCCCCTGCTCCTCCCTCAGGTCCAGGCGAGGGCACTCACATAGACCGCAAAGTCCTTGGGGGCGCTGGGGATGGTCCCCTGGGGCGAGAGGGCTTTCGGGATGTGCTCCAGAGTCACAGCCGTGGGGTGGATGATGCTGGAGAGGCGGATGACAGCAAAGCCCTGGGACCCACGAAACGCCCAGCAGTTCCCGGGGTTGACATCTGGCTATGAGTGCAGGAGTGAGACACCAGCAATGTTATCACCATCAGTGACATTTTTCTCTCCCCAACATCAGCCTGGCTACTTTCTCGAAGCGACAGCAAGAACCCAGCCAAACCCACCAAGCCCACGCGAGAACCAGCCCAGCCCCCCCTCAGTAGGGTCTCACCCCAAGGATGCCCACCTGCAGGATGACACGGGGGGACTGCGAGTGGTACCACAGGGGGATGCCGAACAAGCTCAGCAGCGCCGTCTGTGTCTCGTAGGTCTCCGAGCAGCGGGTGTTGATGACGCTGGCCCCTGGGCCGGAGAGGGGACGGCAGGAGGTAAGCCACATGCCACCACCCCGTGGTCCACTGCCCAGGAAAGCTGACTCATCCTGAGTGGGCACAAGCCCCCCCAGCACCTACCCGCTGACTCCAGGGCATAGTCAACCATCCCCACGCGGTCCTCGCTGTAGCGCTTCAGGGCCTGGCCCACGATGAGATGCACTTGCTGCGGTGGGAGAAGAGGACATGAGAGGGGTGAAGGGCCAGGGCGGGCATCCTGCCCCCCCCCACCTCCACCCTGCCGAGACGGAGAGGGCGCAAGGACCTTCCCACAAACAGCCGGGGATGAATCACCGTGGCAAAAATGAGAGGACACGCATTTGGCTGGGAAGGCTCGTTAGATGTTGCTAAAAATATCTCAGATGAGAGGAGCTGTGCAGTGAAGGGGCAGCGCCCAGGGACCACGGGCTCACCCATCCCCTTCCCAGAAGAGCTGGGAGGAGGGGTATCCCCAGCAGGTACCAGACAGAACCTGACAGCCCACTCAGTCCTCCCCAGCATCATCTGCTGATCCCTCCTGCCCATCCCACAGGAGCGATGGGAGCTCCCCCCTTCCGGAAAAGAGGGTGCCAGCCAGAGCATCCTTCTGGGGCCAATCCCAAACCCAAGAGCTGGGATCCTGCAGCACCACTGTGGGTCTGAACTTTAAGGCATGCACAAAGCTCGTGCAGACTGCAGGGACTGCTAATGCCAGCTCGACCCCTCCCTCCACTACCTCCGCAGGGAATTGCCACCAACTCTTTCCAAAGCAGGCAGGCTCATTTTTTCCCCTTGGTGTCATTCTGCTGAAATGCTTTGCCCCAAATGACTCAGCAGCACTGCTGAAGGACAAGAGGAAGCAAGACGCTCAACCCAGGGAAACCTTGCTGGCACGTGCCCTGCCTCCTGGGTGAAAGATGCACGAGCAGAAACTTGGGATTTTAAGACAGCAGGAGCCTCGCAGGCACATGGATATCACCGCCTGTGACCTCTTCCAGGGCACGGCAGGGCAGAGGAACAGCCCAGGGGAGGCTGGCAGCAAAGAAGGGATGGAGAAGTTTCAGGGATGCTCTGGCCAGGTGAGGCGTGCACCCAGGACTGATGTCCCAGCTGTAATGGCTGTCCCCACGGCTTTGCCATCTGCCAGGCATGCGTGCCAGCCCCCTCTGCACACACACAGTGGGGCACAGCCCCCGATTCCACACCGGTGGTCACCGTCGTGTCCCTGCGGCTCAGGCCAGCACTCACCTCCTCCGTCACCCCCGCGGCTCCCCCTTGCCGCAGGGCCACTCCAATACTGCCCTGAGCATCCCTTGCCGACAGCCTCCGGTCCTCCAAGACTTTGGCCAGGATCTTGCGCTCCAGGGCCTGGAGCTCTGCTTGTAAGTCTTCCCGCTGGAGGACAAGGCCAGCGGCACCGTCCTGCTGGGACTGCGACAAGAACTGACTGATCCATGCCGGGAACTGAGCCTCCACCTGACACAGTGGGGACAGAGCTCAGCCCCAGGGCACGGACCCTCGCGCCTCCCTCTGCCAAACAGGGTGGGGGCTGGGGACTCACCTCAGCCCGCACCGCCTTCAGCTGCTCCAGCATCCCCTCCATGTGCTTCCCCATCACCTCCTGGTCTGACTTGAGGCCGGCGAGCTCCCTCCTCAGCGCTGCCACCTCCTGCTCCAGCTTGCCCACCTCCTGCTGGAAGCTCCCTCGCAGGCCCTCCTGCACCGAGCTGCGCCAAGAGAAATGCAACGAAATTGCACGCCGACAGCCCCAGCTCTCATCTACAAACTGGGGGAGGAGGTTCATCCCCCATCGCCTACGCTCAACCCCATCTCCAGCTCCAAACGGTTTCAATTCCTGTGGCAACGACCTCTTCCACTGCGCCCCGTGGAAAAGCATCCCCAGCGCCCCCCCTCAAGAGCCACATTCCTCACAGCGATGCAAAATGACAGTGGCAAAGGTCATTTACTGCAATCGCCTGCTGCCAGCCAGGGCACTTTCTTGCCAGCACACCCAGGTATCCATCCCTCCTTTCCACCCAAGATTGTGTCTCTCATACTCTCCTTCAGCCCAAGCAAACCAGCCAGGGAAGCCCCTGCTGAGCCTCCCTGTGGGGGTTTCACCCTGTCACCTGCCCGCCCCTAACAGAGCGGTGGCTCTGCCCAGACAGCAGCGTTACCTCTGCCACTTCGCGTTCAGCGCCAGCAAGCGCGTCTCCATCTCCTGCCAGGAGAAAGGGAAGAGGTGAGACCTGTGATGCCGGAGGTGAGGACATCCTGCCCGGGTACCAGCGCAGGCTCGGCCCCTTACCTGAGAGGCTTGTGCCATCTTCACTAGGTGCCCATCTAAATCCTTCTGCACCTGGGCTCGGACGGCATCCAGCTCGCCCTGCAGGGTGAGGAACAGCAGGGAAACATCAGAGCCCAGCCCTGCAGGCCCCCATCTCCCCATATGCCCCCCACACCCCTCACCTGGAGGTGGCTGGTCATGTCGGTGCGGAGATGCTCCTTCAGCCCTGCGTCCCGGCGGCTCATCAGCCCCTCCAGCAGTGCCAGGATGTCCCCTGGGGGTGTCTCTCCCCCTGCTGCCACCGCTGCCGCCCCCCGCTGCAGGTCCCACTGCGATATCTCGGCCTCCAGTGCCTTGAAGCGCTTCTCCAGGGCCTGGAAGCGAGCCAGGAGCCGGTGCTCCCCCCGCAGCCCCTGCGGTGGCAAAGGCAGGGCACAGTGCAGCCTCCTGGGGAGGTGCAGACCCCTGCGGGGGGACCCCTCTGCAAAGGGACCCATGCCACCCGGTCCCCAGGGTCAATGGCATCTCATTCATCTGCTGTTTCCCACGGGAGGGCAGATGTTCCCCTGCTCCATCCCTGGGACACCTTGAGAGTGAGATGGCCACAAGCTTGGGGAGCCATTTCCACCAGCATGCAGCCACCATTACCCCATCCTCCACCACCCACTTCGCCATCCCCTGGAAGGGCTCATTCAGCCATGGACCACACTGTCCCAGCTCTCCCTGCCAGGCACCCACCTCACCTGGGCCACCATGGCACCTTCGCTGAGGCTTACCTGGTCCAGCGCGGTCAGGTCCCCTGCCTCAGGCAGGCTGGAGGAGGAACGCTTTCCAGCTCCCCACCACGGGAATGCGGGGAGGCTGAGTGTCGACAGCCCGTACGGGTAGAAGTACCAAGCTCCTGGGCACACAGGGGAACAAGATGGTTAAAACAGTCAGACAGTAATGGACCGTAGCAGGGGACAGGGTAAACATGCCGAGGCTCAGTCATCAGCATTGCTTGGGGTTACCAGAAGGCCCCAGTGGAAGGGTGAGGATGCACCGTGGTACCAGGAACCACGAGCACTTGAGCTCAGGGCCATCCCATCCCCCAGGCACAGCAGTGGGATGCCCTGCACTGCCCCAGATCTCCGGGCAATAGACCGAGCCAGGCCACTCACCGTAGGCAGCAGCAGCGAGGAGCAGGAGGAGCAGCAGCAGGAGCAGGGACCTCTTCAGTCGTGGGTAGCGCCTAGAGCAAGGAGAAAGAGGCGTCTGTAGGACAGCAGCCACCTTCCCCCACTGCAGTGCTCCTCTGGATGGGGGCCAGAGGGAAAGCAAAGCCCAGCCAGGCTTTGGCACAAGACGCCCACCCAACGCGTGCCAGGCTTTTCAGGGCACCCCCTCTCTGGGGTCCTGTGGGTTTTTCCCCACGGCTTCCCCATCCTGGTGTCCCACCACCACACTCACCTGGAGAAGGGGACACTGCTCACGTGGGGAGCTGTGCCGGTGAGGTGATGCCAGGCAGCTGCCAGCCTTGAGAACAGCCACTGCACAAACCAAACTGCCAGGACAGAAAGCAAGCCTCAGGCAGGGTCCTGGCAGGGACGTCCCTTCCGCCCCTGAGCATGCTCCCACAGGGGGATAAAACCCCTCCGCCGATCAGGGAACAGCACAGGCGGTACAAGGGGAGTGGAGGTGCTGGCAGGGAAGAAAGGTGCTGCTGGACCCCCCCCTCCCCAGCCCTCCACTCACCTGGGGAGGTGAGCACCTGCCAGAGGAAAGAACCCACCCGGGAGGCTGCGCTCCTCAGCCCTGACCCGGAGCTACTCTGGCCTGAGTAAAAGTGACCTGGAAACAAAGCAGCGAGGCAGTAAGTCACCAAACAGAGCCTACATCCCTGTGTGTCACCCAGGGCAAAGGCTTTGCACAGGGGGTGGCATGCAGGGGGGGCTGGTAGCACCCTGGGCACAGCCAGGCTCTGGGCTGGTCCCCTTGGGAACATCTCCCCCAACATCCCCAACACCGCAGAGAGGCTGATGCATCCCTACCAGTGTAGTCATCTTCTGAGGAGTACCCAGACGAAGAGGCGTAGGTGTCATACGTCTTGCTCTCCAGAAGCCCGTTGATCTTACTGGACTCTGTGTCCCCTGTGCCTCTTCTCCTCCTGGTGGAGAGCTCTCCACCTGATTCCAAAACACAGAGGCCCTCCCTGAGAAACCACCCACTGCCAAGCCCATGGGGGGGGGCAACCCAGTCAACCAGCACAGCGGGTTGCCCCAACACCCCTCCAATGCCTGGGGAGGTCCCTGGCCACCATGGGAGGGAGGGCTCACCCCAGTACGTGCTGCTGTCCAGGGCATCGTCCAGCACGGAGCTGCCCAGGGCGGCGAGGCCCCGGCTGCCCCCCAGGTAGGACTCGCTCATCACGGACTCGCTGTAGTAGGAGGTTTGGGTGCTGGGGGCGGGAGAGAGGCGCTTCGTGCTGCTTGATTTCCTCCTAATCGTCCTGCCAAGGGCGAGAACGGGCCCGTCAGCCACGCGCAGTTATGAGATGGGGGGACACAGTGCACTCATGGGGGAGAAATGGGGAATTCACCCTAATTCCCCGGCCAGCATCACTTCCCTCCACCCCCCGCCCCGCGCCGCGCTGGATGGTGGCAGCTTTCAAGGGGTGCAACCGCTGCTTTGCGAAAGGCCCTCCCGCCCATCTCTCGGCAGCGGCCGGCTTTGCTTCCGCTCGCGCCGCTGCGGTTTTCCGGCCCAGCACTTGCAGCACACCTCCCGCCCGCCATCGAGCCGCAGGCGGCACACAGCCACCCCCAGCACCCTCCCGCGCTGGCACAGGGCGCGACGCAGCCGTGCCAGAGGTGGGGAGCACAGGGCTTCTGCTGGAGGGGGGGCGGCCATGCCAACGCAACGAACTCACCATCGTTCTCCCTTCCACACGCCGCTCTGATGCCCCCCCCGAAGGTGCCCAGTCCGGGGTGTGGAATGCAGCACCCCAGCTGCATCTGGGAGGGGGGACACCCCTACCCCCACACCCCACTAACCTGCTGCTGCTCTCCTTGAAGGGGAGCTGCTGCCCCCCCAGCAGGGAGCTGCTGCTGCTGGCCGTGGCATCGTCGTCCCCAGGGTAACAGCGTGTGGTGACAAGGCGCTGGCTGCGGCGGGACATGGCGGTGGC
>VWZZ01004129.1:263962-278273 GCA_013399095.1 Psophia crepitans
TCCCCCCACCCCTTTGCCAGGATTGCTTCCTCCCCCCGCCCCCGCCAGTTTACCCGCGGCCATTGTCCAAATGCAGCAGGAAGGTGTCATTCCCAAATTTCTCGAAGGTCTCATAGTGGTGCCGGTCCATGTTGCCTGTGTCGGGGCAATAAATTTGCCATCAGGTGGTGGGCTGGGAGGTGGGGGCAGGGACATGAAGCACGATCTTGGTGTGAGACTGCAACACAGAGGCTGGGGAAAAGGGCTGGGGGTACCTCTAAGGTGCCAATCTGGTGGCCACGGCTGTGGAGGGACCCAAGCAGAGTCCCCAGGGCATCCAGGACCCTTCTCAGCCTGGCAGCCCCGCCAAGGGACAGCAGGGGCAACTGGAGCAGAAGTAATGGCAAAGGCACAGCTAGGGCGGCTGGGGACGAGGAGATGGGAAGCTCTCCAAGTCAGATGATGGCAGAGGCACAGCGTAGGGAGGAAGGAGCAGCCCTGGGATGGGAGAGGCAGCACAAGCCCCAGGGACCATCACCACTGGCCCCGGCTCCCCAGGGGCTGCACGGGGGGGCTTGCTGGGAGGCGCATCCCACGCCCAGGGTGTTTAGCTGGGGTCCTTTGGCTTCTGCCCAGGGTTTGGGCACAGGCCTTTGCTCTCATTTTGGGTAAGAGCACAGGTCTCTGTTGTTGGCCCACAAACCTCGTGGGGTGCGGTACCGTGGGACATGGGGCTGTTCGGGCCTCTCGGTCCCGAGGGGCCCCTGCAGCCCAAGCGCCAGCGCAGCAGGGCTCACCCATAAGGAAATCGAGGACCGTCATGTCGATGAGGTCGAGGAGGCGATGGCCCCTGTCGTAGGGTGGCGTCTCTCGCACCTGAACGCAGTAGTTGGGGTTCAGCTCCCACCTGCGGGCAGGGGACGGGGCCGTGAGAGTGGCTGTGGGGCAGCCCCCTCCCGTCCCACGGCTCTGCTCCCCCACGCCCCCCATTCCCCTCCGTGTACCCCAGGCCCCAGCTCACTCAGCTTTCTTGCTTTTGTGGTAGGAGCGGCGCCAAGGGCTGCGCCAGGAGCGGCGCTTGGCCAAGGTCTTGTCGGGCAGCAGGGCGGCCATGGAGCCCTCCAGCTGGTCCGGCTTGCCGCAGAGCGCGTGTTCAGTGGAGCAGTAGTAGGAGCACTCCCCGTAGAAGCAGATGTTGCCCGCTGGCCATAGGGACAAAGCAAATGTTGATGAAGACCAGGAGGGCAGCCAGCCTATAGCCCCACACGGGGTGGTCCGGCAGGTGGCCGGGTGAGGATGCTCCATGCACCGTGGCCACATGCCGCCAGCAAAGCAATGGCCTTGAAGAGCAGAGCCCCATGGCAGGGGACCTGGTGGGAGCTGAGGCAGTACCCAAAAGGATGGCTTGCCCTTGTGCAGGGGGAGCCAGAGCAGGGTCAACGGGCTCCAGGTGAGCTCCATGCAGGTGGCCACAGGAGACGATGGACGGCATGAAAGCTCACCTGGGGAGATGAAGAAAGTCTTGGCCAGTTTCTTGTCTGTGGTGATGTCACGAATCTCCTTCGTTATGTTGACCAAACGGCCAGAAACTGGGGGGATTCGCCGGAAATCCAGGATCCTGAAACACAAAGCTTGGAACCATTTCTTGCTTACCCCATCTGGATTTCACAGGAAATTATTAAAACCGCTGTGAGATGGATGTATCCCTCGTAATGGGGAGGAAGAGGTGGGATGAAGGAGCATTTTCCCTGCCACTTCGCTGTCACAGGAGGGCAGAGTTGGATGCCAATCTTGTGCTCACCTGTCCAGGTGGAAGGCTGCAATCTCCGCATTGTGCCGCTCAAAGTCGGAGAAGTAGAAGAAGTCGGCGGGGGTCTCCTGGTCCCGGGTCTGCCTGGGAGGAGAGGGGAACGTGGGGGCAATGGTCACGAATGGGGTCACCAAGGGCCCCAAACCAGCCCTTGCCCTGGTCCCTGGTGCCACCAGGGATGCAGCCAGACCCAGTCACCTCCAGTCACTCTGGACTGGGTGGTGTGGCCCCAAATTCCCCAGCCAGGCCCCCATGCACCCCCAGCTCCCAACCCAAGGACTGGGAAACCCTCATGGACTGGATGGTCCTCCTGGACTATCTTCTTCTTTCCACCACTGGAGGTCACTACCCCATTGCAAGCTGTGCCCAGCCTGACGCAAGCACCACTAGGGAAGGCAAGGGGAAGGGTGCTGTCCCACGCACTAATTTTCAGGGGGAGGGGGGGCGAAGTGAAATAGCACATGAAGGATTTCTCCCTCCGTGGTCTCCTCTGGATGCTCTGTGCCACCTAAAGGGACCGTGCAAGTCGGCTATTGGGTTGTCCCCATCTCTACTCACTTCATGGGTTTGAAGAGGGCCTGCCCGTAATTCGGGAATGTCATGATGAGCTTGAGCTGGGTCCCACCAGACTTCTGGACTGAAAGGGGGCACATGGGGGTGAGGGCGGCTGGTGGCGGGCAGCGGGGCAGGGGTGTGGGCAGGGGTGCAGGCAGGGAGGTGGTACCTGAGCTGATAATCCTCTGTGTGGCCAGCTCATGGAGGAGGGTGGGCATCAGAGGGTCCCGGCGGGGGTACAGCTCATAGCGGTTGATGCCAACGTGGAATTTGAGCCAGGTGGGGTAGGTGTCGTAGGCCGTCTTCCCTGTCGGGAGGAGCGTCTCGGCTTTACTGCTGCTGACCCTGCAGCCCGACAGCCACCGCCACCCCAACAACAACAACAGTGTTTAGTTGGGACAGGACAGGTCCCACGTCCCCACGCCCTTCCTGGGAGCTGGCGCATGGAGGGTGAGGCAGGGCTCAGCACAAGCCCTGGATGGTGATGAACCTCCAAACCCGCCCTGCCCCATGCGCCCTCCTTGGGGGTCCTGGCACCTGGGCAGATCCCATCCATGGCTGGTGGCCAAGGAGACCCACTGGCACAGCTGGAGGGGGCTTGGTGGCTTCTTTTGCATACTCCACAGAAAAGCCCCAGGCTGATTCTGCTCCTCTCATCCGTGCCTTTATTTCCCTGCCGAGGCAGCTCAGCTCACCATATTTCCCCAAGGGATTAGCTCCTGGGAATACAACCAGCTACACACACCCATCTGCTGGCTGGGAACACACGTGTCCGTAAAACAGAGGTGGAGGAGCTGGGGCTTCCCAGCCATTCCCGGCACCGACATGAACTCCCACCCTCAATACCCAGTTCCTCTTGGATGGGTTTACTGCACACCCCTGATTTCCCCAGGGGGCTGAGTTTGGGTCAGCACTACCCCTGTCTCTGTGCCTCCTGAAAATCCGCGGTTTGCTAGCGTCCAAGTGGAGGTCCTGGGGTATCTGCCCCTCTCTGTACCAGTGCCCACCAGCACTGCAATGGGACAGTCTGGCCCAGGGCATGAATAACCCAAATCCACATCTCTCTCTCTAGGAAAATGAAGACTGTGCCCCAATTTCATCACACCAGACCCATCCCCCATGATTATCTGTAGGTGAGGTGGTCCTCAAAGTCAAGGCAAATGCTCATTTGTGGAAACGAGCTCTTCAACCAGCTTTTACTCCTTCCCAGTTTTAGCAGCCACCAAGTTTGGAAGGTGTGCTTTCTGTAAGGAAGCTGCTACGTGTTATCAACACTAAAGCTTTTAATATCCTCCTTCCTAATTAGAGGTTAGTAGTCCAGTGACGAAAATAGGCTGCCGGCAGCGGTGAGCTCAGCATACGGCCGAGCCTAAAGAGATCAGGCGATGTCCTGTGAAATGCCGGATGGGAACAGTCTCACGGTTAGAGATAACCTACATTGTAGGCTTTGCATCTCCAACACCTCGTGAGAGGGGGATAAAACTGGTTAGAAATCTGGAGTGGGGACTTCCTCATGTATATATCGAAAGACCAAAGGTTGGAGTCTGCATTGGAGAGGGAAAGGAGATGACCTAAGAGATACCCTACACAATACTACGAGTTATTCAAGAGTCTCCTTTGGCTTTGCCACGTGCTACAGACTCCCAGGTAGCAGCCCAGAAATTCAGAGCCAGGAGAGGATTTGAGGCACAAGAAGAGCGCGCTCAGCAATTGAATAGAAGAGCCCCTCTGGGGTGGGATGCTGGTCTACACAGGAAAACGACAGGTTTGGTCCCTGCTGCCTCTCCCCTGAATCCCACGTATTCCCCAAAAGCAAGCCAGGGCTGAACTCGCTCACCATTCGTCACTCCCGCTGCTGCGCAGGCTGAACTTCTCCATGGGATTGACGACAAACAGTTTGTCTTTCTCTGTCACCTCCGGGATCGGGATGTTGTAAAGAGGATGCTCAAAGAGTGCTGCCAGCTTTGATCCCTCAGTCCGCCCCGCGCTTCTGTCTCCGCGCCGGCGCTGGACCCCCGGCTCCCCAGCCCTTGTGTGTGGCCCCGCTCCCTGCTGCTGGGGGCTTTTCTCCAAGGAGCCGTTGCTGCCGCTGAAATCCTGAAGGATTCGCAGGCTCAGCTTTTTGGGGCCGGCCAGCATGGCGCTGCCTGATGGGACACCCGAAGCTTTCGCATCGCAGCCGCAGGGCCCGCGGGCTGCGGAGAGAGCCAAATCCATCGCCAGGTGCACCAGGAGGGCCAGGAGCAGGAGGAAGAGGAGGCCGACTTTAAATTTCCTTTGGAAAAGCGTTTGCAGCCAGCGCCGCATCCTTCCTCTCCTGAAATGCTCAGCAAGGGGTGGGCACCCACCCGGGCACTAAAAGAAGGTTGGTGTGGCCACAGCCTCCGTGCAAAAATAGGAGTGAGGTGTCCTGGACTTAGAGCATCGCAGGAAAAAAGCAACCGGCGCAAGGGCAGAGCCGGGGGAAGAAAGATCTGTCACCTCGTGGGGTGGCACCACCGGGCTGGCGGCGGGACGGGCGGGAGGTTGCGGCGGGGTTTATCAGTGCTGATAAGGGGCGAGCTGGCACCACCAAGGTTGGCGTGAACGGGGCAAGTTCCAAATCAATAGTCACAAAACTGGCCCGGGGACAGAGACAGCTGCAGATAACCCCTGCGGCATCCCGTCCCTCCGTGCTGTCACCTGCACGGGGCTGCAGAGCAGTTCTGGGTGTACAGGGCATTAAAGTGGTTCTGCCCCTCCGCAGCACCCGTTCCCCATGCCTGTCACGTCCGCACGCTCATCATCCAGGACAGTATTTCTCCTGCTGCTCAGCCAGAGCAACGTTATCACCCTCTCCCATCTATTCAAAATCACTTGCACTCAATTCCCCTTTCAATACCCATTCGAATTAGGTAAACTGAAGGGGATGTGAGGATCAGCATCGCTGGGAGGGGAAAAGCTGGGCTGGCTGCGTAAGGAAGGGCTGCCAGGCAGGTGAGGTTCACGGGCAGGGACACGCTCCCAGGGTCTCTGAAGCAGGCAGGGGAGCGGGTGGGCAGGCAGCAGCGGGGATGCTGCCTGATGCCTTGGGCGTCAGCACGGATGGGCAGCGGGACCTACCGAGCAGTGGGGACGACTGGCAGCTTGTGGAAGGGAAGGGCAGCACATTTTTACAAGAAATTCACTTTTCCAGTGTTATCCAGGGACAACGAGCTGGTCTGTGTGGGGCAAAAACAGTTGGTGACTTGTAGGGAGGGAGCTCTGGATTTGTTAAGGGACAGAGGAGTACGGGGCCACCCACAACGAGCCTGGGGGCTGGGGTACAGAGGCTGGAGTGATGTTTTCCCTCATTTTGATTTCCCAAAGGATGCAGAGGACACGTGAAATCCTGTATATCATGCGGTCCTTCCTCGCTGCATGATGTACGAGCAGCCAGCTCGGACATCCTCGCTCCAAGCAAGACAGGGCAGGGTGAGCAGTGGGCAGGACGGNCCTGCACTACCCTCTCACTCGTGCTGCCCTCTCCACACCATCCCGCGCTGGCTCTGTCCGTGCCAGGCTCAGCCCCCTCCCAGGTGGTGCGACAAGGAACACATCGTTCCCCGTGTTCTCATCCCTGGTGTTCTCCACTCCGTGTGTCTCACGGCGCGACAGTTGCCTGGAAACCGCCTCCGGCTGACACCATCAGCCGCCCCAGATTCAGCCAGCCCCGCGGTCCCTTCCCCGCGCCTTGCGCTAACAAGATGGCCGAGGGGAGCAGGGCGGCGGGGAGGATGATGATGATGAGGAGGAGAGCTTTCCAGCCCGGCTGGCGAGCTCGAAGCCCTGCAGGAGGAGCAGGGTGGAGGGGAGCAGATGGCTTCCCCGGGGAAGGGAACACGGCGTCTTGCTCTGGGAGGTTTGCTGGATCCAGTCCGGACGTAGGGTTTGGAAAGAAGGTGCCTAGGAGGGAGCGTAGCTGGAACACGGGATCGTTAGGTCATTGCTTAGCAAAAAAACCCAAACCTCACAGCAAAAAAAAAACCAAACCCAAACCATGTGCTAATCACTCACATCAAAGGAGCTGGGCTCGGCTCCCACGGCAGAGCCACGGATTTCTTTATTTCAGAGCCAGCCGCGGAAGAGTGAGGGGAGAGGGAGACCCTCCTCCTTCCAGTGCCCCAAACCAGCTCCAAACTGGGCTGGGGAAGGAGAAGGAAATCTCCCTCCCATGCCCTAGAGCCAGATGGGGACAGGGACCCCAGGGGCTAAAGCTCTCCTCCTGACCAGGAGTCCCATCCCCAGGCTAGGGGAGTTCGCAGTCCTCCCCCCTACCCAAATTTAGCGTCCAGTTGGACAGTAGAGGCAGGAGGTCTAGGTGGGCCACTTGCCACATTCAGCACTTCAATGCCAGCATTAGCTATTAACCAACAGATTTATCAGGGACTCAGACACGAGCCCACAGCAACGAAGAAGAGCTGGAGAGCTTCAAAGCCTGCCCGGTTAGCCTGACAGCATGTTGACGTACCTTGTTGCCATGACATCATCGCAGAGAAGAGGTTGAGTTTGCACCTCTTTATTCCCATCTCCCCCCTCCCAGCTCTTCCTCCATCTTCCCAGCAGGTTCGAGTCACCCTTGGGGCAGAGGAGCAGCAGCATATCCGAGGACATTTCCTCTGCTGGCGTCAGGACTCCCCAGCAGCTGATAACGATGTCGCCCATCTCCCCTCAGCAGGGAGGGATGAAGTCATGAAGCACAGCCCCCTGCGCTGCTATCGCAGCTTTCCAGGCCGGGCAGCTAGAAAGGGTCATTTTGGCTGGCAGCGATGCATTACCCCGCATTTTTCATCTCCTTTTCTATGCCTGACTCAGCCTGACGCTTTGATGGGTAATGGCAGCAAGACGCAGGGGGCAAGAAATGAGAGGGAGAGAGCACAATAGCCAGCCACCTGTTGCCAACTTCCCCAGCTCTCTGTGAACATGTAAGGTACAAAAAACTCTTCAAAGCTTTTTCCTTCAAGAGACTGCAACTTTAGAGTCAAAAGCAGATCGGCCCTAGAGGCTCTAAAGCATCAGCTGCAGAGGGGGTCTCTTGTGGGAAAACACAGGACAAGGGATCAGCTCTGATCCATGAACCGCGCTCCCCTGCGAATTACAGGCGTGCCTGAAAGTGCGCCAGTCTCACAGCAAAAGGAGGGCGAGTCTTTCTTCCAGCACACAGGGGCCAGCGCAGCACGGCTCAGCTTGCAACGGGCAGGAATATTGGTCTGTCTCATTGAGCGCTTGCCTCAGAGCGGGGGGCTATGACACACACACAGCTGAATTTTGGGAAGCTGAGGTTCGTGCTTTTGCGTGCAGCGCCGACGACGGGCAAGCAAACCAGCTAAGGTGGGTTGGCTTCTTGGTGGTAACTTTTCGTGGGAAAGCTGTTACCCTTGGAAACAAAAATAGCCTGCCGCTCTCTTGTGAGCCACCTTGCGCTTACCTTGGGGGAGTCAGTGTGGGAGCCGACTCGCTGCGAACTCACACGTAGCTCACCTCAATCTGTCTGCGCGCTCCCGCTTCAAGACGGCTGGGGAGCAGTCAGCTTTGCTTATTGCCGGTGCAGGTCACGGAGACATTGGCTTTGGTCAGCTGGCAGCCAAGGAGATAACAAACTGGCAGCAAGGCCAAGAGATTGTGTGCTGAGGTAAGCAGCTCCCCGTGGTCACCTGCAGGTCACCACGACCCTGCAGAGATGCCCATGACCAGCACGTCTGTGCATATGCACACAGCAGTTAATTATTCATTAGTATGAAAGAGGCACAATTAAAGTGACTATGGTACGGCTGAAGGTATCATCATGCTCCAACGTGGGGCATTTCAAAGGCTCTGGCTTTACCTTTTCCTCTGAATCCAGAGGAGACCAAAAGTTGTGGAAGAGAAAACGATCTTTTCCACCTGCCAGCCGCAGAAAGCGCCGGTCACCAGCGCTGTCCTCCTGCAGAGGCAGCCGGCTGGAGCGAGACACAGTAACCGCCCCAAGAGGCAGCTCAAAGGATTCGGACTCTTCCACGCTGCGCAGCGGTCCTGCCGCTGCAGCTCACCGTGCGGGGCAAGTATCACCATACCAACTGCCTTACGATACCAGTTACACGTGTCCCTCCCCCACCCTGCAATTCCCTTCCACCTGATCAATAACGAGTTGTGTGGGAGGACATCAGGCCCAGCCAGCACAGATGGTCCAATTTGAAATAATTTCTACTTGTCTTCATATTACTCTAATTCCCGGCTTATAGAAGAGTTCCTGACATGACAAAGTGGAGGAAGGACATCTCTAGCATCGCACTGAGGTTCAGAGAAGGCATTGTAAGACCCTCCACCAGCCTGATCCACCACAGGCACTGACGCAGAAAGCCCCAGACCAGACGCAGCCTCTCACAAAACACGAGGTACCAGTGGTACTGCTGGTGACATTCTGAAAGTCTGGAAATCAAGGAAGCCACAAACACAAGACCCTGAAGGTGACAACCGAGTCACACCAGCTGGGCAGAGGACACAGGTACGCTCCCCTGCTGCTCCTGCTTCGACAGCGGTGTGCACTGAGGACTACTTTGCCCTGGCAACCTTTCTCAGCATCGCAGCTTAGGCTGGTGAAAGGAACCAGACAGGGAGGATGACAGCGCGTCTCTGGTACGAGTTGCCCAGGAAACATGCAGCATGGAAACTTGTCACTGTCCTCCACCTGAGCTACACCATTGCTTCCTTACTTCCATGTTCCCTGAACTACTTTTCCTTCTTGTTCTCCACTTTGGGATTTTTATTTTAGAACACACAGAGAAAATGACATTTTACTAAATTTTTTTATTGTAAAAACAGAGTTCCCCAGATTTATATAAATAAGCCATATACGTAACATACAATTACGTTCATTCCATCCTCCAACACCGACAGCTTTAAAAAAACTAAGCAGGCTAAAAGAATGCAAGTCCAAAAAGACATTAGGTTTCTGATGACCAAGTGATATCTCACATGGAGCCTCCTTCCTCTACCAGCCTCCAAACAAGATGCTGAAAGTACACAGCACTTGCAACACCCCCGAGAACTGACAGGGAGCCATTCGAGCCTTATGAAGAGTTCTCACCCACTCCCCAGGCGTCGTCAGCCGCCCGCGTTTTTCATGCTATCTCAGTGTGCGGTGGGTGAGAAAGGAGGGGGCAGTTTGCATGGCAACCTCCTACACCCAGGCAGCTCAGCTGTTGTCCCCTCCCAAAAGATGCAGGGAAGGCGAAGACGAGCCTGCGTCCCCGCGGCCAACACCTCCACGGGCAGCCCGAAGGGAGACCCTTGGCACTGCCAGTTTGGTACGGGCATTTTAGAAGGGGGGAAGAAGGTACTCTCAGCATTCAGAGAGAGGAGAGACAGGTGCTGGTCAGAGCCATACCACACGGTAGTGGGGAAGGCAGAGAAGAGAGGACACGACGTGGAGTAAGTGGGAGGAAAAAAAAACCATAGAGCTAAACAGCACCTTTTCTCTTTCGCTTCCCCCTCCTAACGCTGCTGGACAGCTTTGCAGCGTGTCACAAGAATACCTATTCCCCACCTCCTTCCTGCTTCAGCTCAGGCACCAAAGAAAAGAGCCACAGAGAGATGAGAAATCCCATGAGCAAGGACAGGACGGCTTAGCAAGTTTATATGCACACACCACCCCAACTATATGTATCCCACAGAACTGTTACACCAGTACGAATTTAAAAAAAAAAAAAAAGTCTTGCCATTTAACTATTAAAAATAAAGCCCCACCTCCAGATTGTACAAAACCTGTCAAGAGAAGGAAGAAATCTCTTGTATGCAGCAAGTCTGGGACCCGGCCAGATGTCAGGAGCACTTCCAGACACACACAGCCAGGCTGCCACCAAAGAACATGTACAGCAGATTCTTCACCTCGTGAGTGATCTCAAAGCCAAAGCCTTCCCCAATCACCACGTGCCAGGACGACCCAAATTTCTTGTCCATCATCTCTTTAATCATCTTGGCAGCGCTCTGGAGAACGTTAAGAAGGAGAGCGTAGGGTGAGACAGAGCACACAGCGAGTTTTTATGCCAACATCCCCCAACCATCCTCCTCCCTTTAACAGACTACTCAAGCCACAGGAGAAGAGGAGAGCAGCTGCACTGCAGGAACTGGGAGCTCCCCAGAGCTACGCCCAAGGGTGAAACAGGGCACTGTGTTTTCAGCAGCCTCCGACACAGCAGCTAGGAGAAATTAAAGAACGGCATCTAGCAATCACTTCTCATTCACACAGGCTGAAGCAAGCGTTCTCGTTCAGATGCTGATGGAGTTATGCTGGGTACAGCAAGCGTGAGAGGAGATTCAGGTCACTAAGCTGTGGCTATTTTTACAGGAGTCCATTTGTTTTTTCCTCCAGCTAATTACCAAAACACTGAAACCAGGGTGACTTTTAAAAGGCTTGCTTCCCCCAGATCACACCCTGCTTGATCTGAAAAAAGAGAGGAAGATTTTGCAGCAACATGCGCTGCCTCAGGCAGGATGGGACAGAAGGAATCTCTGGCTTCGTAGCTCTGCCTTGCTCTAACACCAAACTGCCCTGACAACAAACAGTCTGTGCCCCCAGAGCAAGGCTTGCTTTCCTTCATCATTGGTTCTCAAAGTTAAGGGCAACCTTTCCAGAAAACCTACCTTCTGCATCACCCCCAATTAAATGGTCTCAGTAACTTCACTCAGGAGGCTGAATGCTAAGAGGGAAGACTTAACAGACTGTGCCTAAAGGTTCAAAGACTTTCATGTAGTCATCCCCAAAACAAGAGTCTCTTCCCCACTCTGGTGGGGACAACACTGGCGAGCAGACAGGAAGGGCCCGTCTCCACAGAGAACCAAGCCCCCAGGGCATTTTATGGACAGGGTGGAAGCATGTCACAGGCAAGGCAGGATCAGGAAGGAGTTAAAGTTTGGGAGGCAGCATCACTACTAATCTCTGCTGTCCTGCAGGAAGCAGAGTGCTATTATGGATCTTGCTGACAAAGGGAATCAGAGATCTAGCCAAGCTCTTTGCCTTCTTCTACCTTTGCCCAGTGCAGTCAGAAAGTAACACGACTCTGCACTGTCCTGCACCCTGAGCCCTGCTCCTGCAGGTTCCCTGAGCCACAGCAGCCAGAGGCTGGTCATTTTGGGATTCGGCTAGTACCTCGTTGTTGGTGGCGTATTTCTCACATGCCGTGACACAGAGCTCCATGGCCTCTACACGCATCTCCTCCGGCATGTCTGTATGCTGGAAAGAGCAAAGAAGCAAGAGAAATTAAGCAGAAAGAGATAAGCTAGACACAAGACAACAGTAAGTAGCCCTTACTTTGCCCAGGCTGTAGCGGGGGGCCTAGGCTGCTGGGTGCGGGCAAAAGGCAGCTAGTCCCTGTGACTGTTGAAGTTTGCTTCCAGGTGGGAAGTGTCACCAGCAACGTGGGCATTTCCACTGTTTCAGAGAATGGTAAATATAAACCAGCTGATTGCATTATAACTGACCCCTTCAGTGCTCGGTCCCAGCCCATGCAGAACTGTTCTCTACCTAACATTAAGACCAGCGCTAAGTAAGCACAGCTTAAAGGAGGAGATAACTATATTTGCCAGTTTTTCTGTTACCAGATGAAAGGAAAGCATGTTAATACTGCTCCAACCACAGTCCTAATTATTGCTATAAGCATAACAAAAAAGTTTAAGTTACACAGCCTTTTCTTCCTCTTCTGCTATCTGGCTGGCTAGCAACATCTTTTACTCCAGCTCCAGGAAAAAGAGCAAGCTGCATCCAGAACACAGAAGAGGGCTCCAAAGGGAGCATGTTAAATCTATCAAATGGATCACTTTGCCCCGAGCTTTCCCTGGCTGATGGGGAAAACAGCAGTGCTAATAAGTTTCCCTGACAGAGGGTAGGAAGAAAGCAGCAGTGATGACTGGGATCCTTCCACAGGACCATTGGTACACACATTCTCAAAAACAACTAGGCTTGAGTTGGGCTTGTTCAGCCTGGAGAAGAGGAGGCTCCGGGGAAACCTCATTGTGGCCTTCCAGTCCCTGAAGGGGCTGACAGAAAAGCTGGAGAGGGGCTGTTTACAAGGGCAGGGAGTGACAGGACAAGGGGGAATGGGTTTAAACTAGAAGAGGGGAGATTTAGATTAGATGTTAGGAAGAAATTCTTCCCTGTGAGGGTGGTGAGGCCCTGGCACAGGTCGCCCAGAGAAGCTGTGGAGGCCCCATCCCTGGCAGTGTTCAAGGCCAGGCTGGATGGGGCTTTGGGCAGCCTGGGCTAGTGGAGGGTGTCCCTGCCCATGGCAGGGAGTTGGAACTGGATGATCTTTGAGGTCCCTTCCAACCCAAGCCAAACCATGCCGTGATTCTGTGATTCTAACTACTCAGCAGGAGAAATTCTAGTTTGGAAGGTTGGTAAGAACAAAGGTAGCATTTCATATTGGTAACACTGGTGAATGCGTAATCCATCCCTCTTCTTACCCTAATCAGTGGAAAGCTGTGAAGTCTTTTATAATCAGCCTCCTCCTTTTTCCCCTCCCCGGTGTCTGCCATGGTACTTCCACAGTGACCCCGGGAAGGGACGGAGGGGCTGCGCGAAGCTCAGCAAGGTGCTGCTGTGCAGACAGCTGAGAGGAACACGGGCAGAGCAGCTGCAGCAGGAAGGGAAACTTCTTGGCCCAGAGGATGCTGTTTAAAGAAAGACACAGGAAAGAAAAAGAAAGCCTTGAATTAAAATGAAAGGCAAATTAAACTATTACGAGAATGTTACCCCAGCTCAGTTACTGTTCCTCAACACTGCCTTCACACGCCATGCACTTAGAGAGCTATCTTACAGACCATTAATGCAAAAAAATTTTAAAAGTGTATCATTTTCCATAAAGGAGGCTTCAAGAGCACAGCACTTTCCCAGAAGCACCAACTGAGCTTGGGAAGCGCCGACTCAGGGTACAGCTTCCGACAAGGGAGGGGAGAACAATACATCAGCCATGATGTCCACTGATTAATTCCCAAAAGATTTTCCCAGCATGCTATCTATTATCTGCGAGGGTTTCAGACAGCACATGACAAGCAAAGGTGAGAGTATTTTAAGAACAGGATCACCGTCCATGTCTGGATGGAAATGTTTAACAGGACATCTTGGTCTGGTTTGTGCACTTGCTCCTCACATCCCCGAGCACCTGTCAGCTGGAGAGGACCACATGGGAGATGCCCGACCATGCCTTTGGGCCCAATTACCAACCATCTTCTGCCCGGGCAACGCAGAGGCACAGCGCTGTTTGACTGGCAGATTCAGAGCATTTCACTGTGGCCTTCCTTCCCTCTGGTTCTCTGACCCAGAACAAAGCACCTTCCTCTCCTACCCAGAGGAAACAGGGGTAATCCCATCTCAAAGGAAGACCAAAACAAGCACGGTGTCAGGCAACACCACACAGACCAGGAGTTTATGCCAAGCACGTAGAGTGGCTGCGTAAAGCACCAAGGGCCGTGGGACCCACAGACGCGCCCGCCACAAGCTCCAGAGGACGGAGCAGCCGCCTGGCTGGCCCCAGCCTCCCGCAGCGGGGCAAACCCTGGGAGCCGCTTCGATACCCAGCTTGTGCCCGGGGCCGCACACCGAGGCCTGCCCCACGGGCCGGCGGCGGTTTCCCCGGGGAGGNGTGGCGGTTTCCCCGGGGAGGAGCTGCCAGTGGGCGGCCGCGCCGGTTAAAAGGCAGGGCAGGGAGGCGCTCCGGGGGCAGCCCGCCAGCCCTGGGGCCGCAAAGGCAAACCGCAGCCCCGGCGGCGGCCGGGGGTGAGAGGCAGGGCTCGGAACCACCGTGGGGCAGAAGCGGGGGACACGACGAGAATGATCCCCGTCCCCCGCGGCGCCACCAAGGGGCCTGGGGCCGGAGAGGGAAGCAGGCAGCGGAACACGGTCCGAGCGGGCCGCCACGCGAAGCGGCCCCTCTCGGCACCGGCCCACCACCCTCGGCACCGGCCCACCACCCT
>VWZZ01004129.1:278608-290232 GCA_013399095.1 Psophia crepitans
GCTCCCCTGCCGTCGGGCGCCGCCGGGGCTGGCTCGGGAGGGACCGGAAGAGAAGGCCGGCTCCCGGCAGACAGGAGGAGCCATGCCTCCCCTAGCCTGGCCTTGGAAAAGGGGCTTCCCGGCGGCTGCCGGCCTTCCCGGCGTTTCCAGCTGAAGGTTTGGGCTGGGCGGGCTGAGAGCCGCCCCCACAGCCCGGCTGCCTGTGTCTGGAGACGCGATGTTTGACTTAAACCCCTTCCGGGGCCTGGTTCTACCTGTTGGTTTAAACAGCAAGGGTAAATACTGGAGCAGTTTGTGGCAGTTCGGGCCGGGGGGTGTTCAGTGTTTCATTGTGTAGGAGGGGCAGCCGCTCACGTTGGCGTGTTGGTGAGACCTGCGTTGTCTGTCCATCCTGCTCGCCAGGCACTGGTTGCATCTAAACCAGGGCTTAAACAGTTTCCTGGGGGTCCAGGGTTGTATTTGTCTGAGACTAATACAGGTTGAGAAGTAGCAGGCTCCAGGATAATACTGAAAGACTTTTACAAGGGCAGGGAGTGACAGGACAAGGGGAAATGGGCTTAAACTAGAAGAGGGGAGATTTAGATTAGATGTTAGGAAGAAATTCGGCCCTGTGAGGGTGGTGAGGCCCTGGCACAGGTTGCCCAGAGAAGCTGTGGAGGCCCCATCCCTGGCAGTGTTCAAGGCCAGGCTGGATGGGGCTTTGGGCACCCTGGTCTAGTGGAGGGTGTCCCTGCCCGTGGCAGGGGGTTGGAACTAGATGGGCTTTTCAGGTCCCCTCTAACCCAAACCATTCTGTGATTCTATGGCTTCCCCTGTACGAAGCCCAGGCTGCTGGGCGCAATCGGGGCCCATCCTTGTCTTGCACGTTGATTCATGGGCCAGATCTTCTGTGCAGTCTGGCTGGCATATATTTGAAACTTCATCATTCCTGGGTGTTTGTTGAAAGAAGAATTGCTTTCTAGCTGTCCAAGAAGGAAAAGGGGGAGGAACAAGCTGGGCACTCTCCTGCTTCTGCCAGCGTGTAAAGAAGTCCTCTTCCCTCACCATAATCTGTAGCTGTAAGGAGGACATCTTGTTGCCTCTTTTCGCTGGTTTAACAGTGAATCAGACCTGGTTGTCATTTCCCTGACAAAGCAGCGGTGGAGGGAGCAGGACCATCCCTGGGCTCGAAAAGACAACGCTGCAGTGATCGTTTATCTTTCCCTTTGCCTTCGCTGCCGCTGGTGACAGGAGTGACGTGCTGCCTCCTGTCCCCATCGCTCTCCTACCGCTCCTGCCTCCTGCACCAATTCCTTCTGCCTTCTTTCGGCAAGCGTCGGCCTCTCGCAGCAAGGCAGGCGCAGCGCTAAAATTGTCAAGAGACAGATAAAAGCTGAGAGGTCATATTTTATTTTTTTTTCAGAGGAGATAATTAGGAATAGAATCTCTGCGAGGAAGAAGATCTTTCCGTCATCATTACTTTATCTCCAGGCAGCTACTCTAATCTCTCTGGGGATACAGCCCTTTCAAGCATCGTATTCTTGCTGTGTTTTTTTTTAATGCTTTAATCCCTATGTAGTTCACCCACTTTTGCTACTAAACAGCGAGTCGGCGCGAGCTGGTGTGTTTGTGTGCGTATGCTTCTGGTCGGGCGGGGGAGAGGGGAGCACGCATGCGTGTGTGATTCTGGGTTCAATTAAGTGTGCTTTGGTTTTGATCAGTGTGTCCCCTGGGAGCGTTTCCCTCGGGAAATGCTGTGGCTGGTTGTAAGGATTATTCATCAGCGGCTCCCAAGGAAAAATGGCCAGACCCCAAACTGCGGAGGGCCCAAAGTTAGGAGTGCCGTGGTTTTTGGGATTGCGGTGGGCGGTACAGCGGGGCTGCAAGGTGGAGGTGCCTCCTGAGGAAGGAGAGTGTCCCACTGGGCTGTCTCCGTCTGCTGTGGCTTAGCAGAATGCGGGCAGTTCCTTTTCGGACCCTCAAGTGCCAGGTTTCCGTGAGCTGCCTCTCTCCAGCACTGCAACCCAGCCGAAGCCTTCTTGGGCTAACGCGCACCGGTCCCTTTGCTGCTAGGGTGAAAGGCAGATACGTGTCTGGCTTCACATCACCTCGTTTTCAGTTTCCATGCTGAGCAACCAGGTGCCCATCTGTAGGTGAAGGAGAGAGCAACCCACTTTGGAAAGCCAGATCCCCCGGTCTGCTGGGCAAGGTGGTGCCCCACATGTGATCCTGTGGCTGCCACCCCGAGTCCCCGCTGCTGTCACAGCGCTAGCGCGGCCGTTCCTGTGCCAGATGCTCTGGAAGCACGGCATGGTGCGTTCCCCGTGCGAGTGCTGCACAAGTCTTAATGAGCTTTCCTGTGGAGGGGAGTGAAGCAGGCTCCCGGCAGGATGGAGAGGTGCAGGAAGGCAATTAAGGCAGCCCCCCATTGCTAGGGCGGTGCAAGTAATGGGGGCTTCGGAAGTGTCACCTCCCAGGGATGAAGTATGAGCTGGCTTGACCTGGTTCGAGGGGTCTGGGAGGTTGACACACTGCAGGGAGCCAGGATCTGCAAGCCCAAAGCTGAGGCCACCGATGCTGGGGAGCACCACAGCTCCCCAAAGCCCACCCTGAGGTGGGGGTCCCAGGGCTGCCCGTGTCCTCAGGGAGGCAGAGCCTGCACGCCTGGTGATGCCCCTCCATAAAGCTGGGAAGGGCCTCGAGGGGTTCAGGATTTGCAGCGTTTTCTTTTCAAACCCGATAGTTAATAGCCATCAGGCCTGAAGGTTTCCAGTTGCCATGTTTGACCTGGTCTTTGCTGCAGGACAAAGCCCTTGGACAGGGGAGTGTTGAGCCTGGCTAAGCCCTTGGCCTGCGCCAAGCCCTGCAGCGGCGAGCCCTGTGGATTAGCGAGGTGACCGTCCCTTTCCTCCCCTCGAAGCGTGCTAACAGCCCCTTGGTGGGGAGATAGAGGCGAGTGTGCAGGTGGTATCCATCGCATCCTCTGGTCTTTCCCGCCATCTCCTCTTGCGCCAGCCCCTGCGGAACTGCTGCAGCCTGACGGTGCCTCTGCTCTGCCCACCCCTTGGGTTTCCTCCGTTTCTTTGCCCCTCCATCTTAGGTATCTGGACGCAACCCAGTGTCCCGGCTGAGCACGCCTGCCCCAACCACAAAACCTCCGTAAAAACTTCCATCTTTAACCCCCCCCAAGGGTGACTTTGTTGTTCCTCATCTCTTCCACACACGACGTGTTGTTGTCCAACCAGCTGCCCTTAGAGACACATGGATCTTCTCCGGAGTGCTCCTGGTTAATTAAGAAGCCAGCAATATGTGTAAGTCACTGTAATTACGCCTTCCAGCCGGCAACGCCATTGATTTGTTGTCCCCTCCACCTTTTAAGCCCTGTCGCAGGTTTGCAGCTCTTGCGAGGCTCAGCTTACCAAAAATAAATGTTCCCGTCTTGCTCTCCTCCTCCCCAGATGGGTGAGAAGCAGCCGCTGGTTCCCGCAGAGAGCCGGGGCAGGATGGAAATGAAATATTTATTCCTACTCTTGATTTTCCGTCACCCAACCGATGTCTAATCTCTCCGTAATGCCTTCAGTTCCTGAGGAGCCTTATACGGAGGAGCGTTTGCCGTAAGCTTTTAAAACGTCTGGATAAGTTACGTCAAGTTTTCCTGCGTACCCCCTGGTCTGCCCAACTGGCTGCAAGCCTCTGGGGGGAAAGGAGGTGGCCCTGCAGAAGCCACGCTGCCAGGCTCCCCCCTTTCTGCCGTCCCAGCAGTGACAGACCCACACGTCCCGGGGATGTGGCTGGGGTGGGGATCGTGCCAGCATCGTCCGCCGGGGAGGTGGAGGGCAGCACCGAAGTCCCTGCCCAAGCATCTCCTGGCATCCCCTTTGTTTCCACTGTTCTGAGCGGGGCTTACACAGGCTTCGGCGTGGGCTGCCTTTCCGGGCTCCGGAGGAGACGGGTTTATGCCAATAGCCTACACCAGCAGCCGGGCTGTTTCCATCCTCCTGCGTCCTCCCGCGTGTCTTGGCCGGCAGCCCCAAAAGCCCCCTCGCAGGGCTCCTGTGGTTTTAATAGGGGAGGGTCTTCTGGGCCAGTCCACCCTCTCTTTCCCCTCCTCCTAAGTCTGCGATCCCAGCCGTGGTTTTGGACATGTCCTACTCTAAAAAGGGCTGTCCTTCCTAATTATGCTGCTGTTTGGGCGCACAAGCAGAGGTCACCTGCTGAACCTCCTCCTGTTAGTGATGTGGGGGTGAGGCTCCAGCTCAGCAAAGCCCTTCAGCACATGCTCCAGCTGATGTATGTACTCAAGTGTTATTTTTTTTCTTGCAAAAAAAAACCCCTTAACTTTGAGGAGGTGTGCTGAAGGGCTGAAGGTGAGAGCCCCAGACTTGGATTTCTGGCATTAAATAGCTTCCAGAAGGAGAAGTGGGAGCTGGGGGACAGTCCGTGCTCAGTGAGGAGACCCCACCGGCATGCCAGCAATGGCAGGGCCCTGGAGAAAACAGAGTCCTCTGGCTTCATGCTCCGTTTTCCCCAAACATTGGTGAGGTTTTGCCTTTCCTAGGAGGGACGGGACCCACTGAGGGGCAAAAGCACTGTGCAGGCCTGGCCACTGCTCTAGAATAGGTGGCTCTAAGAGCCGTGCTGAGAGTGGACCAGCTTGTGCCTAGCTAGGTCAGGAACTCATTACTGGTACTTAATTAGATTTATACCCGACGTGAGCTCCTCCCCATCACGGTCTGACCTGGAAGCCGTGATTTCCCACTGGTTTCTGCTTCCCTGTAGTCAGGGTGGGGGTTCCTCCTCTGGAGCGGTGCTTCCCTCACCCCCCCCAGCAGCAGCCTGTGTCCCATGCTGCTCCGCAACGGGGCGGATGAGAGGTGCCCAAACGGTGGCACCACCCTTCCCCGGGTGATGAGATTCCTGTAATGCCAGCTACGCAGCCGGGGGCCCACCCCCAGCATCCTGGGGAAGGACACCTCCGGTCGGTCCCCTCCGTCCACGCAGCGACCTCATGCCCAGCGGGAGGCTCGAACAGAAAACGTCACGTTTATTCACAATGAGCTTTACAAAAGAAACGTCCCAGCACGGGGGCGCGTGGGGGCCCCTTTCACGAACGTGCAGTAGAGAAAGCGTGTGAGCGAGCGAGGAAGAGGGGGCAGCTCGGAGGGGGGCACGAAGGTCACAGTGTTTCCCACTTGGCACGAGGGCTGCGCCCCATCTCCACCACGTCCCTCCCCCCCGCTGGTGGGGACCCTGCGGGGGGACACGCGGGGCTGTCGGGCTGTCCCCTCTGCCTGCGTCGCCTCCCCCGGGCTGGGGGGCAGCCGCTGCTGAAAGTGCAAAGTGGGACTTGGGGCAGGAGGAGGACTGGAAGCTGGACACTGCAATGAGCAACCATGAGACCCCCAAAATACCCCTCCCCCCCCCCCAACACACACACGCGCGCACACACACTCACGTATTGAGACACCAGTGACCACGCGGGGTGGAAACAGCGTATTCTCAGGCACTCCGCGGGGGAAATACCAGCCTGCCCCACCGCCCCCACCCCGGCTCCAAGGCCATCCGCAGCCCCGGCCCTGGCCAGGAGCAGCTCATAGCAGGGGACCCAAGTGGCGGCAAGGGCAGCAACCCCGTCCAGCGCCCAAAGGGCCGGGGGACAGATGGCAGGGCTCCTCCAGTCGCCACCGTCCTCCATCTCCTTTATTTTCTTGCATGCTGCACGCCCTCCCCTCAGCCAGGGCTGGAGAGAGATGCTTTGCTCCCTTCCTCCCCTTCCCTCGGTGGCGACCTGCCCCCTCCCCACACCCAACGAGGGTAGTCCCACTCTGCTTCCCGCTGCCTGGAAAGCCCGACTCCCCTCGGGCAACTCTGCCCGAAGAGGCAGCAGAGGCAGGGGAAGGTGTGCAGGAGGGGAGCACTGCCCCACCGACCCTCCACCATCCCCCCTCGGCTGCTCCCCAGGCAGCAGGAGAAGAGGGGGGTGAGACCGGTGGGGAAGATGCTCATGGCTATCTGGAGTACGGGCTCACAAAACCAGATACTGGGGCACCAGAAATAAATAAGGAAAGGGGATGTGCTCAGGGGGATGCCCACACGCTGGCATCCCACCAAGCCTGGACCGTGCTTGGGGTGGATGGAGGTCTCCTTCCCACTCCCCGCTGGGGCCGACAGGGCAGGGACCCTCACTGTACTGGAGATGCCTGCGGGTACAGTCAGGTCCTCCCGAAACAGAAGCGGGGCAAGGTGAGACCCAGGGGCAGGCATGGTGGAAACGTGGACAAGCCGCGCCGCTGGCCTGAGGGCAAGAGGGAGGCTGCCGGGGGGCCTCCCCTCCCTTGCAGGACATTGGTGGGGGGGCTTGAGCATTGCCCCGGTGCGGCGGCAAGGCTCGGCGGTTTGGGAAGGGAGAAGGGGGCTCCCCGCTGCCTCCTCTGGGGCTGCCATCGGGCTCCTTGGCGCTGGGGAGGAGGTGAGGGGCCACTCACGCCTTCCTCCCTTCCTCACAGGCAGCAAAGCCTGCCTTGCTGGCGCCCCCGAAGACCTCCACTGCCTGGTCATCCCACTGGATCACGTTGCCTTGGAGGTGGGAGGTGCAGTTGGCCAAGCCCAGGATCTCCGCCGGCGCCAGCATGTGGTCCCACACGCCGAACTGCGCCAGCTCTCCCACGAAGGCCTGCGTGGCGTCAAAGCGGCCGCCCAGTGTGTCCTGGGAAAGAGCAGGAAAGGTGATGGGACAGGGATGGGGATGGACATCCACCAGGCCAACGGGGTGTAGGAGATGTGGAGAAGCAGAGCGAGATGCTCGAAGGCAAGGAGGGGAAGGGATAGCCACGTGGGGGAGATGCAAACAGACAAGGTGGGGAGCAAATGGGGGACAGAAGGATGGGGAGAGGGAAGAGGAGAAAATGATGAGTGCACGTGACCTGCCCGGAGGTCAGGTGAGCAGGCAGGAGAGCCCACACTGCCGGCGCTCCCTGCCTGCGCTGCCCCATTTGGGGCCAGATTTGCGCCAGCGTGATGCGACCCGGCAGCTCTCGGCGGTGGCCCAGCATGTACCTGCTCCTGGCCCAGGATGATGACGCCCTGGGGCTTGATGGCATGCCAGGAGGCCAGGTTCTCGCCGGCAGCTCGCTGCTCGCCATCCTGGTACGCCGACCACTTTCCGTCACGGGTGGTCCACGCCACGCAGACGTGGTGCCAGGCCTTGTCCTTCAGGCTCAGTGGCAGCTGGGCGACCTTCACGCAAAGAGCAAGAGCCTGGTGCTTGGTGGAATTGCCAGAGGACCCCAGCATCCCCCCAGCCCCTTGCAGAGTAAGTGGTGCACTCCCATGGTGGTGTCACCCCAAATTCTACAGACATCTGGATGCACTGCTTCTCCCTCTCAAAACCCACCCTCCCCATCTTCTTCATCCTCCTGCCTCCCCCCTCCATCCCAGGTCCCTTCCTCCCAGATTCCCCATGCTGGTACCCCCAGAGGCATCATTTCCCAGAGGAGTCCAAGAGGACGGAACGAGGGCAGGAGCTTCCCTCCCGTTTCACCTCCGGTTGGGCTGACCTTATCGTTGATGAGCAGCTCCAGGGGGTTGGTGCCCCACTCCAGCAATACAATCTCATTGGCTTGGCTTGGGACAGAGTAGGAGAAAGGGGTGCCGAGCCCCGCCAGGGCCTTGGACTTCAGCCACATGCAGATGGTGAAGGCGTAGAGCTCCGGCAGGCTCTTCTTCATGCGGGCGTACATGTAGTTGTTCTGCACCGGGATGGTCACTTTGAAGGCGTCAGGAGGGCTGTAGCCTGGAGGTCCTGCATGCCGAGGATGAGGAAGAGAGAGGAGGATCAGCATCCGTCATTGGGATGAGGGCAGCTTGCCCCAGGAACCCCCCCACGCCACCTCCATCCCCTTGGGCAGGACTTGGGACTCACCGTGCTCCAGCTCTGTCACTCGGTTCTGGAGAGAGTTCAGCTCCTTCTCAATGTTGTGCTGCTGCTGGCTGTGGTCGGTGCTGGCGGCCTGGCGCTCCTTCTGCAGGGTCAGGATCTTGGAGAGGAGCTGCTCCTCCAGCTGCTCCATCTTGGTGTGGAGGGCGTCGCGGGCGAGCGCGGGGGCGGTGGGCCCCGAGCCGTTGGTGCGGGCTGGCAGCTCCTGCTGCACTCGGCAGCAGCCGCAGCGGGGAGGGAGAAGGAGAGAGAAAAGAAAAAGTTCAGCGCGGTGTCACCATGAGAGGTTAAATAAGGACATGCCCAGCCCACCCCACCGCGGGGAGTGCAGAGATCACAACCTCACATCCGCAGCCAGGTCTTCTCCAAGAGCCTCCAGCTGGCTTCGTACCTCCCCTCTCGGAGCCCCATTGAGTTTGTTACTGCAAAACAAGCTTGGCTGCTCTTAACGACTTTCTGCCGCTTCAGAGACAGAGCAAGGACGGGATGCATGGGTGCTTGGGTCATCCCTTGGCTCTGCTGCTGCGGGCAGCCTCTCACGAGGAGGGAACGAGGCGGGAAGGAGCTTGGAGTTCCCATCCTTGCCGCTTCTGAAGCTGCCTCACCACGGCCGGCGCGTTAACATCACGTAACGGGGCGGTAATCCTCTTAGCCCAGCTCAGTCGGCACGCGGGGGTGCACCCACGTGTGCCAGGTCGGGCAGGTAGCTCTCCGTACGTGTAAGCCAGCCTCTCCCAGGCCATCAGTGTGCCCCACGGCAGTGGGGCCAGTGGACGGGGTGCCGCATCTCTGGTCCTTGAGACACGACCCATGACTTGGGGCTATCGAACGCGCCTTCTACCATCAGGGTTAAAACACGGACCAAAAATCTGCCCTTGGCTGATGCAAAACCGATGCCTGGTGAGGATGCTCCCAACCGCTGCTGTACCCTGCAAAGACCCCACATCCCGCCTCACTGGGAGACCCCATCCCAGCTGGAAGAAAACCAGGCTGGAAGGGAGAAGGTGGGCCTTTGCCACGCTCCTGGGGTTTATCCACAAACAGCAGCCCTCTCCCTTCCCCACGTCTTTGGGGCATTAGGCTCTCTGCCACGGGCTTGGACAGATGGTGACCACCTTCCCCGTGCTGCCAGACCTTCCCCAAAGCTCTGGCAGAGGCCAAGGCAGGGGTCACCACGGCCACTCTGGCACCGAGAGGGGTCTGCACGGCTGCTTCAGCCCTGGACATTTGCACGGTTTGTGCTGGTGGGACACAGGCTGGTGCTGTCCCTGCTGACCTGAACAGATCCCCCCCAGCCTCGGAGCTGGCCTGGAGGAGGTCACCACGCTCTTCTCTGGTTGTGGCTTCCACCTTTTTCTTCTTCCCTATGTCCCGCTTTTCTAGGATGGCCAGGACTTGATGATGACACACACAAAGATGCAAGGAGGGGGACAACACCTCCCATGTCACCCCCAATCTTTGCTATATCCACCATGAACAAGAGGGGAGGGAAAGGCAGGGGGCATTTGTACTATTTCCAAACTGCACACCCGCTGATTTGGAAGCGAATAAAAAATTAAAAAGGAAAGTTCTCCAAGAGAGGAGCAGCACCGTGTGCCTGGAGTATGGTGCTCGCACGCGCCAACCTGAAGCCAGAGCCCCCCTAGTTCTGGAGCAGCTGCCCAGGGGTCCTGGTGGTCAAGGTGCCACCTGATCCGTGCTGAAACCCCAACCCCCCCCCTCCAGTTCCTTCACCGAAGTAGGATTTTTGCTCTAAAAAGAAAAATAAAAAGCAGGACGTCATCAATCCGTGCTTGAAAGCGCTCGGAGGTGTGGGGTGCAGACCCCACCAGCTCGGGGGGATTGCTGTGCTCGTGCATCCCCGCAGCAGACAGCCCCCCTTTCCAGAGGCCGGGTTTGGCCGGGCAGGATGCAACCGTGGCAGATGGGAACCGCAGGGAGAAGGGAAGAGGGAGAGGGGAAGAGAGAAGATGGTGTTGGCGTGAGCACACAGCCCCGCACCGGGCAGGAACACGCTCGGGCTGCAAATAACGGGGAAGCTGCGATGCTCCAGGGTCTGGAAGAGTCTCCTGAGGGGTCTGCTGGGACAAACCCCCAGATTTTGTGAGGAAAACCAATGCGGAGAACCAAAACCCAGCAAGAAAAGAGAGGTTGTGCCGGGGACACCTGCCAGCCCTGACCAAACGCCAGCTCTCGCTGCCGGCTTGCTCTGCTGGAAACCTCTCTGGGAAGGGAGAAGCGCCCCGCGAAGGGCATCCTACCTTTGGCCTCAATTAACAGGGAGCGATTAGCTGATGGGGAGGGGGCTTTAGTCCCTTTCTTAGAGATGGGGTGTCTTGGGGACCAGACAGCTCAAAGGCAGGGGAGGGATAGGGGGAGGAAAGGAAAGGCAAGCGGAGAGGTTCATTCTCATCCTCCCAGCAGGGATAATTCCCACCCGGAGCTGCCTGCGCTCACGCGGAGCCGGCTGTGTTGGCGGGGGGCAGCGCAGGTGGGCTGGGGGTTTATTTTGCCTCCTCGTCCGCGCCTGCATCCCATGGGCTCCGGGAGTTTTTCTCATCCCTTCAGGCCGCCTGGCTGCAGGGGAGGCTGGCGTGCTCCTGCCTGCCGCACGCTTTGATTGCTCGAGCCGCGGGTTTGGAGCCTACGTCCCTGCTTTCATGCACGGCTCCATCTGTTAATGACGAAAAAAGAAAAGGCTGGGAGCTTTTGTCACTCTCGCTAGCCCCCGATAGCCTGCCCTACATTATTCAGGAGTGACTGAGTGCTTTTTTTTTCCCTCCCCCTTTCTCCCTGCTGCTATTTTCTTCCCTCTGTAACTTTGCTCCCTATGGCTTTTTCATTTCTCTGCCTTCGGAGCATCTCCCCTGATGCTCCACTCTGCGCACACACGCGCTCTCTCTCCCCTTTTGCTCAATTTCTTCCCCTTTCCTGAGTTTTTCCCCCTCCATCCCTCTCTCCAGCTCACCCTGGACCCTCCAGTCCAGCTACTGGGACACTGATAGCCAGACCCACGTGGTCAGCCGAACCATTGCCAACCCCATGTTCCTCATGGCAAGGGATGGTACCCTCATCTGGCCAACCCAGAGTTTGGGGGCCACCCCATCATCCCAGGACATCACAGCAGACACCATCCTCATCCCCGCACCCAGACAGGAGACCAGATCTCCTCATCCCACCCCCCACAGCCGGGACGTGCCGCGTGATCCCCCCAGTGCTGGATTGGGCTGCATCCCCTAACCATCCTCCACGTCTCCAAGCTGCCGCTCGAGCATCTTTCTCCCAAATCAAATTATTTGCAAAATTATTAATGCTAAATGTGCAGCTGTTATCTACCGGTGACCTTTGGGGGGGGGAAGCGCCTTCTCCCCGGCTGTTCGGCAGGCGCCCGGCTTCCCATCTGCTGCGGCGCAGGCAGCAGGGGAGTGGGCAGCGGGTGCGGGGGAGGCTCGCGCNCAAACGCACTTTGATTTACGTAAGGCGATCAGAGCCTCATTTACTAATGCACCGGCAAATCTGGGCCCCGCCACTCCCCCTCGGCCGCCCGCACACGAGTGCCCACCTCAGCTGCCGGGACAGGACGATGTCCATGGGATGACGCCCCCACACATCCCAGGGCTCAGGATGCCGAGCTGGGTGCGCACGCACAGCAGCCCCATCCCATTCCCTGAACCCACGGATCCTCAGGGCCTACCCACAGCTCCTCCAC
>VWZZ01004129.1:300175-315337 GCA_013399095.1 Psophia crepitans
AAGTGCAAGGTTGTGCTTGGATCTAATTTGGTTCTTAAAAGATGCAGGAGACCCACAGGAGGGGCTCTAATGCACTTCGGAGGAGCACGCTGCAGCTTGGCCTTCCCAAGGCACCCCCTCTTCCCTCGGTGTTACAGAAGTCTTGCTTGTCCGCTCTTGGAGCTTCTCGGTCCAGAAAGGTCTGAAGATTCAAACCAGAACGAAAGGAAGAGAAGACAACAGGTTTTGGAATGTAACAATTTATTGGGGTTAATTTTTAGTTTTTTAACTCCCCATTTCTGGCATTGATACAATATTCAAGAGCAGCAGAAAGAACAAAATGTACAAGAATACAAGAGTAATTAGCACAACCCCCACCCCCAAACCTGGAGCAAACCATTTGCTTGTGGGAAGCACCAGGGGAAGGGGTGATTCAATCACCCCTCCAGTGGCTACGCCTCCCACCCATCCGCTCTAGACAGAGTTTAGCCAGCTGGGAACTGGATTAAAAAAAAAAAAAACAAATTAAAAAAACACAAAAAACCCAAACAAAACAAGAAAACCTGAACAAACACTATATTTAAAATGAAAATTGCAAGACAAAAAATATATAGATATACAATTCATCCGTGCACAATCCTTAAATGCATTTTTTTCTTCAAAATAAAAAAAATTACAAGATACATATTTAGGTTTATTTTAAATTAAAAAAGAAAAAATTACCACCCTCACTCCGTATGCCAAGTGAGGGGAAATAAAGAGACAGATGGGTTGCACCAGAACCATCAGCACTCTAGGAGTTAGGTCTGACCTTCTCTAAGAGAAAGGGTAAGGCTCTGATGCTGCCAAAACTCAAGCACAGGCAGAATCTGAAGCACCCAAGTACCACAGAGCTCCGTGGGGTAACTCGCCTGCTCGAAGCTCAGCGTTCGCAGGAATCTGCAGGATTGCGCCTAAGCTTGGCACTGGGGAAGGTGAAAGGAAGGAACAGATGAGGCAGGCCCCTGTCCTCCACCACCACCGGACAACTTTCTGTCCGCAAAGAAAACAAACGGGAGGAAAAAAATATCCCAAAATAGAGAGTCCTCCGTTCTTAAGAGGCGTACAAGGCTTAATGGCAGGGGAGAGAAGACGAGGAGGAGAGGACAGCATACCAAGTTGATTAGCTTGGGGGAGGCACGGGCACGACAACTTTTTTCTAAAGTAAGTCATCACAATGAATTTTTTTTAATTTTTTTTTTTTTTTTCTTCAGTTTGAGAACTTGACCTAAGACTACACCCCCCTTTGCAGCCGGGGGGCTGGAAGCAGCAGGCTCCCTCCAGGACACCAAAAGAGCAACCTGCCCGCAAAAGCGTGCCTACTTGCTGCTCTGGCCAGAAGGAGACCCTAGGGATGCCCAGTGAGTGGGGTGCAGCCAGGGGGGCCGCTTGGGAGCACATAAGGGCCCCACTAGTGCTGCAAGGCCTCAGAACCCTATGAAGGGCTCTGACGCACCCAGCCCAAGCTCTAAGTGCTCGGCTGAACAAGGACCGCAGCCAAGGAGCGGGGCCCTGCAATGGAATTAATGCTTCAGCCGCTTGTCCCAACCATGCCCCTTCCCTCCTGCCAGACAGATTTTCTGAGCTGGTGCAGAAGGTGGCATCACCCTGACTGCACCGAGCCGCTCTAACGTCACCTCACTTCTTCCCTGCGCTGCAGCGGGGCACGTGCTGCCCGTTCCCCCGCTCCACTCGGCCCGGGAGCGCAGAGGGCACCCCCGCTCCTCCATCCCCAGCGCTGTCTCTGCTGGCATCTCAGCGAGGGTGGGGAGGGCTCAAAGCACAGCGCTCCCCCGCAGCGGAGGGTCTCTCCCCACAAGGACCACGCTTTCAGCCAGTTCTGGAGGCATTTTGATCCCCAGCACGCAAAAGCTGGAAGGGACAGAAGAGCTGCCAGAGGCAGCCCACCAACATGGGAAGGGCAAACTGACTGCACCTCCCTTCGTTCCGGGGAGTAGAAATTTAGAGACAAGGGTGCAAACCCCACCAGACACGTCAGTATGACACACAGGGCAACACGCAAAGGGGAGAGAAGTAGAGGACAGAAGGGCAAAAGTAAGGACGGAGATAGACCCCAACATCTCCTCCCATCTACACCCCCGAAAAGAAACCGTACACGTTGCGCTCTGGGGAGGGACCTAAAAAATAGAAGAAAAGAAAATAAAGCCACTTATTTGCTAAACCCCAAAGGATCAATGAAATGAAGGTACTTGCTGGAATTACCTCGGGAAGGAAGCACGGACAGGGAGAGGGGGATTTCTGAAGCAATACTCGGCACTCCTCTGGCTCTGTGCAAACGCCGCGGGAGCGGGGCTGCCAGCACCCTCAGCAGGATGGTCCCCTCCACCCACCCACCCACCGCCCCCTTCGCACGAGGGAGGCCCGAGGCACAGGGCAGTGACGCAGCTGGCAGAAAGGCCACGGCAAACCAAGAAGGAACAGAACCCAGGAGGCACCGAATCCCCGGCCCCAAGTCAACCCTCTACAGCACACCACCTTCAGAGCGGAGGTCGGGAAGGCTGCGCGCAGGGTGGTGGGTGAGACAGGGGTGGGAAAGAGGGGAAGGGGGGTGTTTCTTTTATATTTATATATTTATATATAAAAAGTAAATAAGATCCCAGCTCTTGCACGATTATTGGGCGATTGAAAAATGCAGCAAAAGCAAGCGACATTGGAGTAAAAGGATGCGCCAGGCAAGGAGGAAAAGGTCTCGTTGGAAGGTGGGGAAGGAAAAATAAGCACTTAGCCAGACACGCACTCCAGGTTTGTTACACCTCCCTGGGAAAGAAGGCCGGCTTCCGAGCAGCCCCGCTAATGCCACAACCTGGGGTGGGCAGAAGCACGGGGGACTCGGGACACCATCCTTCAGCATGGCAACCTCTTTCGGCCAGGAGGTCTCCAGGAAGGTGATGATCTCCAAACGCTGGGAGCTGCCGAAACCTCCTCTACCAAAGAGGGGCTGGGAAAGGGAGTGAAATCCCTAGGAAGACTCAGCTCAGAGACAGCTCCTACCTGGTAAAGAGCAGGATTGGGTTGTTTTGTTTTTTTTATTTAATAAAATCTCCCTGGGAGCTTCAGTAAGGGGAGACATGGAGAAATGCTCCCTTTCTCTTCTGAAAACAGAAATTAAGCAGTGGCTCACCACAGCCAGGCCTGCTCACCACACTATTTCTGTTTTCCATCCCAAAAGGAGCTTGCACCTCATTAGCTTCACACCTCCCCAGCCCCACTCTGCTCAGAGAGAAGAGAGCATGAGACAGGAGGCTGCCGCTCCAAGCTGAAGGCCGTGGGAAGCACTGACAGAGCTCGATGGGCACAGAGAGAAGTTCCCAAGAGCAGCCCAGGCTATGGGAGGCATTGAGACATTCGTCACCTGCCGCTGCAAAGCCATGGGTACCAGAGAAGTCCAGACAAGAAAAGCTGTCCTAGCGTCCCCTGCCTGCCACCTCCTGTTCAGACACAAACACCTGGTGGCTTCCCTTTTCCCTGCAGTCACTCCCACACACCAGATGAACACCCAGCAGAGATATCTTGGATGGAGAAGCCAGCACATGAGAGCTGCCTCCTCGCTTTGAAGAAACATTCAGGCAACTCTTCCCCCCACCTCTTCCCCCCACCCTGCAGGAAGCCGGAGCAGAAGGCAGCAGCCCTACTCGAGCACGGTCCCAGCGGGGTGTTCCTCTTCCCTTCTCACCCCAAAACCTCCAGCATTTGCTGGCATCAAGAAGAGGGTATGTCTCACTCGGCAACACCTTCAGAGCACACAAGGCAGCTCTCTCATCTGCCTCTGAAGATCCAGCCGCGATCAGAGATGGGACGCTGGACTACACAAAGATGGGACTCAGTTCTCTGTCTTGATGTGGTGAATCCTATACAGAAAAATGCCACTCCCACCTGATGCTGGAAGAAGCTAAGAGACCCTAAGGAGGGGAGGTGTATCTCCTTCCCAGGAGATAAGCCCACTATGTTTAATCCTGCTTGGATATGGGGAAGGGAAAAGAGAAGAGACAGAGACTTGGCAGGAAAGGTACATGCCAACCCCAAATCTTAACAGCTTGCTGTGCATGCAAAGTCAGTCAACTGTTTCCATGTTGGTGGCCCGATCTACGTACTGGCAGAACGTGACCGGCCATTTCTGAGGGCCGCTCGGCCAGAAAACTACTTGGAGACTCCACCTTAGCTCACAGGAGAGGTATGGGAGGGAAGGGAACTCACTCCAACACTTGGGAGGCAAGGACGGGAAGGGTTTGTAGACAGGGTTCCTCCAACATGCAACTTGCCTTTTCAGCTCAGAGATCGCTGCTTAGTCCCAGAATGCCTTTCCCTCCAGTTCAAGCAAGCCAAACACCATCCCAGACACACATGCTTCGATACTACAAAATACTCTTTTCTCTAAGGACCATCTAATACCACTACAGTTTGTGCAATCACTGCATTTATTATTCATTTTTAAACTCTCTCTCTCTCGCTCTCTCCCTGTAGAAATTTTTTTTAAACTTTTCTTTTTTATGCAAAACTAATCATTTCACTTTTTCCACTCCATCATAAAATCTCCTCTAAAAACACAACGACAAGAGAACAAACATGGCACAGACACAGAGAATATTTCCCTGTTTTTGTTTTGTTTTTCCTAGGGGTTATGGGGAAAGGAAGGGGATACTTTCAAATAAACTCCTCCCTCAGTCCCACACCCTTTTTAAAGGGCATGGATGGATCTTCTTTCCCATCTCCGTTAAGGAGCAAGGGCAAAAATTCAGAAGGAGGAGTGTAACCCACGTGAATACGAAGGTACATGAGTCAGCCTCAAGTGTCTCATCCACCTGAGGGAACTTGAGGCTGCTGCTGTGTTTAAGTTAGCAAACCTCTAACTCAAAACAGCACAGGATCCTAATTTTGGATCCAGAGGTTCAGGGTTTGGCTCCCACCTGGTGACCTACCCAGGGAGAGATTTGTCACGCAAGCAGTTGACCTGTGTCTGCAAGCCGGATCATACTCCTTTCTTCCTCCACAAAGGATCTACTGCACGAATTCCTCTGCTGCAACAACTCTCCTCATCACCTCACCACAGGAAGAAGGTCCTCACGGAGTATCCCTACAATGACCCACTGTTTTGCTCTTCACAGACAGTCCCCTTGCTTGTAACTCTGGAGAAAGGCAAAACCCCTTCGATTAAACAATTCCTGCCCCCTGCCCCCAAAGAACACCATACAAGAGACACTGGGGAAAAGAATTCTGCCAAGCAAACACATCTTGGCCAAAACACATCAAGAGTTTCCTATTAAAGTTCCCTTTTATCTCCCACTTAAACGCTTCAATTTTTTTTTTCCAGAACCTCAATACCACAAAACAAAACACATCACCACATACACACCAAACAGTAACTTAACAGCCTAAAGTGACTGGCCAGTTTGCAATCACTCCACAAAGAAGCTCCCCTTATCTTCACCCACACAATAGTTCTTGTTGAGAAGGGGGCGGGGGGGGGGGAGAGAAGAATCTCCTCGCTATTTCCCTAAGAAAGAGCTTTTCCCAATACCTACAAACTCCCCATCTTTGAAGCTGCAGTCAAATGGATAGGCTATGCTAAAATAAGGGATCCCTGGGCGTACCAGGCACAGGAAAGATGCAAAAAACCAAAAAAGACACAAAAACTACAGGCAGGTATTGATACAGACACACACACGAGTCCAACAAGTTATAGGAAGCCTTAGCTTGGTGAATGGATCAGGGAAGTCTCCTTCTCCCTGCCCCTAGCTTCAGCTGTGAATGCAACCGCATCCCCAAAGAGTTCACTAAGCTTTTTAACCAAGGAAAGAAAAAGAAAGAGGTGTGCAAAAGGGTGGTGCTAACAGCACCTGGAATCCCCCTCGGACCATCCGCGCAGACACCCAACCGCAACGGGTGCGAGTTCACCGTGCCCTGTGGCCCTGAACGCCACCCGCTGCGAGGCAAGGCTTGTGGGGAGGGCAGCAGAGATTTTATTACGCCACCCCGGGCGCTGGAGGTGGGGAAAAGACGAGCTCTGGGCACAGAAGCCCTCATTAAGGTCGGAAGCTGGTCTATCCCTCTACCGCCCCGATGACGTCCCTTGGGCGGACAAATACTACCTCTCCCACAAACTGCCTTCCTTCTACCCTCAGACCACTGCAACCACAAAATCACTACTCCACACGAGAGCACTCCTCGGAGCCAGCAGCTCCCGAGCATCCTCGTGTGGAAGCACCAGAGGGGTCAACTCCATTCATATTCACCCGTGCAGGGCAGGTTTGCAAAGAGGTGAGCCCCTGCACGGGGAATTTTTTCCACCCTTTTCACCTCTGCAGCATGTTATGTAGAAGTGACACCCCCCTGCCCCATCCCAAATACCAGGGACAGGGCTGAGAAGTTGAGGCTCTCCCACCGATTGATCAGCACCTCTTTTCCTTGCCCCTACAGGCAGAGTCCTGTGCGAGTAGGGGGAGAAGGGAGAGCAAAGCAACGGCACCTCACTGTGAAGCTCCACAGGAATGGAGCAAGCCAGAAACGGCAGAAAAAAAAAAAGAGCTTATTTTGGGTGTGAACAGGGGCGGTCAGTGAAAGCAGGAGCGCTGGGTAAAGAACAGCAAGCTGTGGCCTCACTTGCTCCTACTTGCTAGGGGTGAAGAGAAGGAATTTCTACACCAGCTCACAGGAGCTCTGGGGAAGAGATCCAGCGCACGTGCGTACGATGTGAGAGACAGTTATTACTTATTAGCACCTTTGGTTGACAGTTGTAAGGGTTGTTTCAGATGCCGAAAAGACAGAGGGGAACCCTCTTCCAGGCCACCCCCCACAGGGAAGGAAGAGCAGGAGAGACAAAAGGAAGCAGAAGACCAAAAGACCCGCCTTAGCATCCATCCCTCTCTCCTTCTGAGGGAGCAGGGGGAAGCAAAAAAGGTTGGGGGAAGCTTACGTGCAAGGCGGGAAACCAGCCTCACCCGCTGTCAGCGTATCTTCCTCCAAACTGAAGGACGGACGGATGGATGCACGGCCCACTCCCACTTCCACCACAGAAAGGCGGGGGAAGGGCATTTCATGCCCTCTCCCCCAAGCAAGTGCAAGTGATGAACACCAGGAGGAAGATCTGGGCCAGAAGCAGACTCCCCTGTTCTTCCCTTCCCCTGCAAAGCTAAGCAAGCTGGAAGATGCAGAAGAGGAGGCACCGGGCCACCTGAAACCACCCATACAACTGCCAAGGTAGCACCAATAGTCAAAGGAAAGGGGAAGCCAACACGGGGTATACGCTGCAAGGGGCATCCCCGGCCACCCCAGCTTTGTCTCAAGCACCTTCCAGGCATGACACTTCACCTGCCCCTCTCCCCCTCGCTCTGGGGGCATCTGGATCAGCCACTGCCACGAAGACTGTAGAGATGGCAGCAGATCCAGGCCACAGGCTGAGAACGGGAAGGATGGCAGAGTCAGAGTCATGGCACTGGGGAAACACAGGAATGGAAGAGACTGCATGCACATGGGAGGTGGCTTGGGGGGAGTGGGTGAAGGGCTCCAATCCTCTCACATCCTCCCCTCAAGGGTCTGGTGCTCCTCTTCAGTTTTTGTCACAGATGGAAGGGGAAGGAGGGGGAAGAGCACCATCCCCACCACCCCCACAGGCACAGACACACACTCACCCATCTCACATCCCCAAAGGCTCCACTGCCCATTGGACAACACCACATTCAAAGACAAACAACCACTCCCCAGCCCCACCGCGACCCTCCCTGCCTCTCCTCCCAGCAGCAGTGACACCCAGGAACAGCGGGTGCCCCTGCTCCCCCCCACTGACACGCTCCAGCCTCCAGGCAAGAGGGAGTGGGCAGGGGGAAAGGAGGAGGAAGGGTGGCAGTGAGGGCAGAGGGACAGCCGAGGGGAGAAGGAGAGAACTAAGGACAGCCATTCGCACCACGACTTCTCGCAGGTAGAGCTCCACCCACACCCCTGGAGCGGGGGGACCTGGCTGCTCACTTGCTGCCTCCTCCACCGCCGCCTGCTGCCACCTTCTCAAAATCCTCTGCGTTGCAGAACTCCTTGATGGTGACGGTGAGGAGGTTGCTGGTGACATCCGTGACCACCACGTTAGAGCAAGGGGACATCTCGGGACGCCAGTCGCCGGCTTCCTGCTCCGGATCGGAAGAGGAGAGGGACAAGGAGGGGGTCTGGCCCCCGCTGCACCCTCCTGGTGGAGAACGCTTGCTGGTGGCGGCCGACTCGGGTGGGATCGAGAGGTCAAGGACCTCTGACTCGCGCCAGTCGGGGATGGCTGGACTGAGGGTCTCAGGGAGCAGCTTCGGAGGAGAATCATCTGGGTCAGACGAGGAGTGGGGGGCAGGCGATGGGCAGCCGGAGGAACTGGAGCTGGGGGCATCATAGGGGGTGGAACCCATAATGAGCCCACAGGAGGCTGCCTGGGAGCCTTCGGCCTCCCCTTTACCCTCCAGAGAGGGGGCAGGTGCAGCGGACGGCTTATTGTAGAGCGAAAAGGCGCCAAACTTCATGTGGCGAATCTGGGTGCGGAGGACGCTCTCGCTGAACTTTTTGCTCTTGCCGATGACGCGGTTTCGGGATGGGATCTTGGGCCGAGCCAGGCCCCCGGCCCCGTTGGCTGGCTTCCCACCTTTGTCAATGACTTTGAGGTTGAGGATGATGCGGCTGCGCTTGGGCTCACGCGGTTTCACCTTACGGTTGATGATGCGGACGGTCTCCGAGAAGGGTGAGACGGGAGGACGGATGCCAGCCCCGCCACCCACGCTCCCACCGTTCTGAGGGTCTGGACGGGGCAGGGGACGCCGGGACATGCGGTGGCATCGCCGGATGTCTTTCTTGAGCCGGTGCACCGCGGCACTGGAGTGGAGCTTGGGAGAGGAGGTGCTAGAACCAGGCTTGACAGAAAAGTGTACATCCCCAATGTGGAGGGCCTCCGCTTGGGCCCGAGCCTGCGGTGGTGGGGAGAGAGAAAAAAAAAAAACCAGGGTCAGAGAGGCAGCCTAGGTGCAGCCAAATCTCAAATCAGGCATTGCTCACCCCAGGACAAGCGCTTACCAGCAACGCCCCATCACGTTTATTCTCGCATTAACGACAAGCACGTACCTATGGACTACTGATAGGCACAGCACAGCCCCATACAAGCACGGGGCACTGTCTAGATCCTTTTTGGGCAGCTATTACTCCCAAGGCACTGCCTTTGTCGACACACCCTTCCCCCAGGAGGAAACTGTCACCCTTCTGCCATGTTTCAGGGTTATGGTTAATGGTTTTCAAGGCTCCCTCTTGGTCATCATCGGCCAACGAGCACAACCCTCCCCTGCAGGCCAAACAACCAAGTGTTCTCCCAGGCATTGGGGCTCTTACTATTACGTCAGTATCCAAAATGACGTACTAGTCCCAAGGCAGGGAACTGTTACCAGTCCTCTACAAAATGGTCACAAGACAAGGAGAAGAAGAGTAATGCATCCAGTTTGCTCTTCCTCTCCGAAAACCAGACTCATCTGCTCCGAAAAGTGTGGTAAGGATGGGGACGTGAGGAACAGATGGAGACGGAAGAGAGCAGACCGATGGAGCTGTTTTAGCTGAACACAAGAAATGCAGAGACCTGATGCTTAGAGACCACAACCAAGTTGCTTATCCTTACTCTGCTTGGGAGCAACGTCCAGCGTCTAAAGCCAGAGACCAGGCCAGTGGGAGCTCAAGTTTAACTGCATCCCCAAAGAAGAGATTGCCCTGTCCTTTTGAACACCACACTTGTTTGAAAGCTACTAATGAAACAGAGCAGGAACAGCACTGCTTCAACTGCTCGGTGCTAGCCCTCCCCGAGAGCCAGGGCGAGGGAACTTTTAACCTCTTCTGGTGCGTGGGAATAGTGCCAAAACCTGCCCTGGTTCACACACCAGAGACAGGAACATTTTCTGGCAGCAGGAAAAAGAGTTTCGCTGGTAAGCCGTGGCAGCGTGACCCTGTGGGCATGGAAACCCAGAGTGTATTCTTACATCATGCCTTGTCAGAGCATGGTTACTCTGACACCCACACCCCACTCCTTGCCAGAACAACCCCCCTTTCTTTTTCCCTCTCAGCGGTGGTCACGGGCAGAAGTCGCCCAAGCCTGGAGAGACAGACAAGCCCCCCTCTGATTGCCCATGTAGCGAGCAGCTTCCCCCATCTCGTGGGCACAAGAAGAACTGCAGTGTTAGAAGGCGACAGCTGCTTTTCCTCCCCAACTTTTCCATCCCATTGCCCCCTAGCACACGCCAAGATCGGGATGGCTTCTTGCCAGCTAAGAGCTTAAACACTCCAACACCATCTCCTTTGTCACCCTGCAGGCTGTGCCTTCTACCAGAGAAACGCCTGGGGAAAAAAATGTGCGTGTAAAGGCAAGGATCTAACAGATCTGAATAAGGGGCCCAGGCCAGCTCTTGCACAATAAGCTCAAAGCCCTGGCCCTATACCCCCAGAACTCTGCCGTCAACCAGTGCCTCTCTTCTCCCACCAAGATCCCCACGGGAACTGAAAAAGATCCTGAACGAGCAGAGACGTGAAGACATTTTGTTCCTCCCTGGCTAATGCTGGATCTTGCCCTGAAATACTACTTGTGTCCTGGCTTTAAAAGGACTGCAAAGATGAGGCCTCCTTCCCTCCCCAGCTGTGTGTGAAAACACAGACCGAAGGCTCATCTGCACCAGGGACTCTAGGCTTTGTACGAGCCCACTGACAACGGAACAGGGACAAGCAACACGACTACCAAGGCAGGCACAGACACTCTCCAAGTTAACCCTGGGCTGTTTCACCTACCTAGGCAGAAGCAACCCCATCAAAGACAAACCCCAACACGCCCTGCCGTGGCAGGAAGCATCCCAGTGTCCAGCTAGTTTCTCTTTGCTCGGCCTCACACATGCTCCGTGCCCTGAACTGTTCAGAAAATTATTTAATAGATGCAGTTCCTGTCCTAGGTGTCCTACAGGCTGCGGCGCAGCAGCACCAGACGAGCTCCCATCAACTCCTCCTCCCATCCCAATGATCCACAACTTAGAGACCCCCACCAGATCCTCTCAGGTCACAGGCACAGAGAGATGTGCGTCTAGGGCTGTGCTTGCCCCCTCTCCACAAGTCCCTCTGAAGCAGAGGGCGGACACCAGGACAAGGTACAGTTTGCTTTCTGACATTAGATACCAGCACAGCCTGGATCAACAATTTTATTCTTCTTTTCCTCCCCTGCTTCCCGATCACAGCCAGCCCTTCCAGCATTGCCGCTCTTCTGCTTTGGGTTACTTCCCAATTTACCACTGTCTAAAACACAGGACAGGGACACCAAGCTGCAGGTACCGATAGATGAATGGGTGAAAATCCCTGACCCACAGCTTCAGTGGATAGACACAGGCATCCATCAGGCCCCCCCCTGCTACCAACACTGCATGTCTTTAATTCCCTACCCTGTAATCACACCTTGGAGTGAGTTTTGCCCCCTCTGTGTCCCCCTGCTCAGAGCAGAGGCTGATTGCCACCTGCCCACAGCATTGCCTTCCATCACCCAAGTGAGAAAGAAGCAGCCCCCAGCATACATCTTCCCTGAGCCACAGTTGCCGTAAGTTGCCATGAACACACTAAAATTCCTCAGAAAAGCTTCCTATCAACCACGTTAAATGAAGAGCAGTAACGCTGGGACACCCACTGCCCAGTCACTTCCATAGTCCCACTGATTTTACTTTCTCAGCCTGTACACATTAATCAGCTCCTGTCCTGTTTTGACGGAGACACCTGCCTTGGTTTTGTGCTTACATAGGGCCCTGGTCCATGGCTAGGACTTTTCCAGGACACCAGACACTAGGTCTCCTTTACATGCTATGTGTCTGTGTTTCCAGTTACTCCTGGGGCACTTCCTCAAGGCTGAAGCTGTTTGTAACTCATGTTTCAGCTCTCTGCATTAATTAAATTCCAGTTTCAATAGTCTCCAGGTAGACCACATGCACCATCAACCTCTTTGGCCAGATTAAGAGACAGGATAAACTGTGACCCAGCGGTCCCCCCCAAGTGCCGCACTGCTCTCCCCAGTGACCAGCGTCAACTCCATTCCCAAAGAGCAATATGCAAATATCCAGCTTACCTTGAGCTTGTTTTTCCAGGTAAGGTTTCAAGAAAAATCGTATCAGATGCTTTATCTAAGACCAGCCCCCAGAGCCCTCTCACTTGCAAAGCTCAGTATTCCTACCACAGGATCAGGTTTATTCAGGCATCAACTGTACAAACTCAAGTCTCTTCCCTGCAGAGCACAGCACATTTTCCGGGCTCTCCCTCTCCTGCTTCCAACTTTACACTAAGTAACTTGCTCCCTCTGGTTTGGAAAAGGCTCAGCATTCAGTTTCATCTGTTAGAAACGTACTTCTCCCTGCTACAGATCCATTACTCGATCACACAAGCCGCACAAGCATGAGGTCTTTGAAAAACAAACATATTTAATCCTTTCAGCTTTGTCACCAGTCTGCTACTTAACTCAGAAGTTTTCAAAATGGAAACCACCTTTCTGGGTTTTGCTGTTTTCACCTGCAGGATTTGCTCACTGCTGAGGAGGTACTCAGTACGTATACGAAGCGATTCACTCCCTGCTTACAGCTCAGCCTACATCAGGATGCAGCTTCTGGAGGCTTGCTGCAGTGCTCTGTCACGAGAGCATGGCAATTGCTTCCCTTCCCTCCTCCTTCCCTTTTGGGATAGGTATCACCCCTGTTCAGCTTGTACAGCTTTCCCCTCATTGCCCCTGGGAACTAGTGTATCTCCCTCGTTCCCTGCTATTTCTGGCTAAATGTCCCTTGAGGCCCAGCAAGCATATTTGTTCATTCATTCCCTTAACACACTGAGGCACACAAGCACGTACACGGACACGTGCTCAGAAAAGCCCCTCTTACCTGATTTGTATCAAAACCTCCACAATTTGGAATGAAAAGAAGAAAAAAAAAAAAAGAAAATAAAAAAAGGACCTTGTAAGGCAACGGATTTCTAGTTAATTATTTCAAAATCAAGTCCTTCCAGTAGCGCTGCTGCACCATAGTAGCGCTACTCTCATAAATTACTGGTTCTGCTTTGTCTTTTATTCTCCACCTGCATTCCCACAGTCCTTGCTCCAAACAGCATTCGCAAGAGCTCTTCTTTCCCCTTTTTGGCTGCTATTCTGCCTTTTTATCGCCCTCTTTCTTCTGCAGTCTTCCAAGTGACAAGGCAACAGCAAGCCAGTTCATAGCACAGTTCTCCCAAGCAACACCGCCATAAACTAAAGTTTCCCTACTGGATGGGGGACAAAATGCTACAAAGGGGAACGGTCTGTTTTCAAATCGCTCGGGGATAATTTACGAACAGGGAGGAGATCAAAAGAAACCCAACTCCAACTTCAGAGTTCAAGGAAGGGCGAAGCGACACCACCACGCTGCTCGGCCCCTTCTTCCCCCTCCTTCTCCCCCCAAGGCTCTCCCTTACTTCTTCCTCTCCATTAACCTTCTCCAGTCTTTTCGCCTTGGTATTTACAGCCGTCCCAACTAGGGGTCTGTGCTAGCCACCCACTGAGCCTGCAGATCGGGCTCTGTCTCTTAACAGCACTTGCTAGACTTTATTAGATTAGTTGGCGAGTTTTGCATTCCTCTCGGCAGAATGCCGAGGGAAAAGCAAAATAGAAAGAGCAAACCGAGCAGGGGAAAAAGAGGAAGATCACTACAGCATGTGCTGTATCTCTCAGCCAGTCCTCAAGGATGACTTCTGCCAGACACCCAGGCATTAAGGTAAGAGCCTTACGTTACAGTGCTGCCCGTTTCAGGCCAAGGACTGCGCTTCCCATACACCCAGCACAAAGCCTGCAGCATACCAGGAGCCTCCCAAGAATTACAGCCTCCTGCCAAGCTTGATCTCAGCTGTGGGAAAGTTTGCCCCTAGTATGCAACGGATAAAGACCCATTTCCTGCCCAAAACTTTGCAGTTGAAGTTTGCAGGGGTCACTTTCAACACCAGCCATCTTGATAACGATATTACAAAGCCTGGACTGTAATTTTCCCCTTTGCAGTCTGATCGAAAGGGCAAGTGTGAGACAGCTCTCAGCAACAGGAGCCTGGCTTACAAAGGCAGCAGGTGGCCGAAGATGCAGCTTTTCAAAGCTCTTCCAAAGGCGTGGGCCCACTAACCTGCTGGAATGCTTTCTGCAAATCCCCCTGGGTGCCTATCTGCAGCTTTTGAGAACTAATCCCAGAATAAACCTAGCCCCAACTGCAATCTAAAGCACCCACACAGGCCGGGGGACTGAGCAGCGTATCGGGCACTCACTTCAATGCCTTACTGGGCACTCAGAAGCCCAAGTTTAAGCACTGATAGACATGGAAAATCCTAGCAAGGCACTGAGTCGAGGGCAGACCAGTCTACCAAAACAGTCCTAGGCCAGACTCCTGCTAAAACATCATTGCATCCAGGCCTAATCTATTCAATTAACAGATCAAAAAGAATATAGGTCTAACTGCCAGCTCCAAAGGCCCCCTCTGGGATGCAAGAATCAAATTTCTTCCCCTGCTTCTAAAATTCTCACTGGCAAGAGATTCTGCAGCTGAAGGAACCAAAAACATTGTTAGCAAAGCACGAGGCAGAACTGAATCCCGCTTCTCCCGCAGCAGCGCCGGTGCTGCAGGGCTTGCAGAGGTCAAATCCACGTCTTCAGCACGTCAGAAGAACTGACCAAGATGCATACAACGCAAGCCATCGCGCTGGTCTCGGTCCCGTTTCTAGCTGCAGTTGCACTGCCAGTGGTTTGCCCGAAGAGAGCTCAAACAAGTTCAGATAGGGCTAACTGAGATAGAGTTACTTCTTGCTGCCTGGCCTGGGATATTATTTTTAGGGTAGGAGGCTAAGTCACAGAAAAACGGCAAGTCAGAGCGCTAACGTTTCCACCAGCTCCGCTTCCCAGAGCTGCGAACCAAGCAGCAGTGGCAGCGCTGTGCCCTGCCAGTCTTTCCTACAGCGTGGCACCAGCCTTCAGGAGGGCTCACCTCACTCCCTATCCTGACCCATCTTCTGCAAGGTACCAATCCAGCCCCACAAACCTACAGGTTTCAGTAGTGTTTGAGAAGCTGGCAGAAGGAAGATGTGCCACAGAAACGTGTCAGGGATGTGATT
>VWZZ01004129.1:317982-338830 GCA_013399095.1 Psophia crepitans
GCCGTTAAAGGGGCCGCGGGGCGGGTGGTGTGAGGGCGGGGGCCCCGCCACGACCCCCCGTGAGGGGACGGCGGTTGGCGGCGGGGAAGCCCGCCCGGGCAGACCCTCGGCAGGGCGGTGCTGCCGCCGCGCCTCCGCCACCTCAGCCCCTTCCCGCCCGAACGGGTCCTTCTGATTTTTCTTTCCACTCGAAACAATGGCGGCAGCGAGACCGCCTCCTCATCCTCCTCCTGCACAGGCAGGTGCGGCGTCACCCCGCGCCGTCACCCCCCTCCAACGGGGTGGCACCGGGCGGTGAGCGGGGAAGGGGGCAGTCTCGGAGCACGATTCAAAGCAAAAACTAACAATAAAGGTGGTTAAATCCTGAGGTCTGGGTTTGTTGGTTTTTTTCATTTGGCTGGCAGCTGTGCGTGCCCTCGTTTTTGAGCCTCTATAAGGTGCTGCGAGGTAAACGGGCCAAGCGTGCCACATAAACCTTAGAGAAAAAAACAAACCAGAAAAATGTTAGGTCACTTAAAGGAATTCCCTGCCCTGAGTGTTACTGCAAAATCCTACGTGATTTGCAGCGTGCTTTACGCTCTCTTGCAGGCGCTAAAAAGACAAAGGAAAACCCCTCAGTCCCAAATCATGGTGATTCAAAATGGAAGCTCGCGGCCCTGCAGCTGTCTTCGCGTGGTGCTCCCGGCCCTCCGTTACCTGCAGGCACTGCCTGGCGCGGCGGGACAGCCCGTTCTGCTTTATCTCTGTTTTTCGGGTGAGCAGGGGATGTGTTTCAGCATGACTCCCTCTGGAGGAAGGGGGAGCTGGGGTGGCAGCGGCCGCCCTGCTTTTACTGCTCTTTCCCAGCCCACCACAACCTCGCCAGCTACCTGCAGAGCACTGCCACCCCTCTGCTACCCGCTTTTCAGACAAAACGACCTGGCAGCGAGCACTCACAGCTAACCCTTTGCTAACCCTTCCTCCGTTCGCCTCCCCTTTCCACCTCTGGCTCAGAGGTTCCGCCCAGGAGGAGGATATTCTGGAAATGGCGACGTTTATCAGTACCAGCAGGGATGGATTTCCCAAAAATCAAGGCAGGAACTTGCCGTTTCCTCGCTGCCTGCGATGCAGGCAAGATCTGTTATGGTGTTTTGTTCTTTCTCAGCATAGCAGCTAAGGGGGCTGGATGGAGAGAGACTGCCGAACACCGACAGAAGAGATGGCACACGGACCCCAGTTTTCAGGAGCTGCAACCGATTCAGAGAACAAGGTGTTTCTGTGGTCAGGGCTGAACCACAGCGTACTTCACCCCCGTAATTCTGCATTCAGGTCGTATTGCTAGTTTCGAGAACAGGCTGTGAGAGGCCCTTTCTCAGGTATTTACCATCACTGGCCAACAGAGAACAAAACCCCAAACGGATCACTGAGCTCTCGCCTAGAATGGGACAAGTCCTTCTGGACCGCCCCCTTTCTCTACACACCTCATTTTAATCTCAACTCTTCAAACGCTTGAAGGCGACTTCAAAAGAACAAGTCGATCACACCCCTTGCGTTTTGCTTTTCGCTTTTTTAACTGCTTTTAACTTTGCACATTAAGTGTTCATTAACGCTGCTCACATGTAAATTGGCGTATTTGTTACTGTTCACTTTGTTTAAACAACTGCTTTTACACTTGTGGCTGAGCATCAAATAATTGAACTTCCAACCACCAATATCATTCACCCCACAAGCCGGCGCTCCTAAATCAAATGGGGCCAGAGCTCTTACGCAGCTAGATGCGCGTGCGGCAGCTGTGACTAATGGTCTTGTCCCAAAGCAGACGTACAGGCCACGAGTGTCACACCTCACCTCGGGGCAGGAGCACAAGGCACCCCTGATCCATGGGCCCAGAAGGGGCAGCAGCGTTTCAGAGAGCTCCATGTGCTCTTTCCTGTTATTTTCTCCTTCCAGCTGTCAGCAGGACCTTCCCTCCAGCCACAGCGACTGCTCAAATCACTGCTAGCAGCCCTTGTGCCCAACCCCAGGCTCTTTCATCTAACTTTCACTCTCACCAAGCCAAATAGCAGCAGAATATCCAGCTGTTCAGAGCATTGTTGGGTATTTCCTTTGTTTCATTCACATTTCCAGTAAAACACTTTAAAAACCCAACAGCCTGGGAAGATGGCTCTCCCAGAACAGCTATTGTTCACTACGGACATTGAAATAAAATATTTTTTTGGCGCCTCGCTGCCAGCAAGACCCTGTTGCCGTAGGCTGCAGCATAGCGCTTCGTGCTAGCACCAAGAAGCCTGCACGGGGAAGCAATAAGCTTCGGAGGAGCAACAAGACCTTTCTCATGAGAATTGCCGGCAAGAGGCGTACCAGCACAGGGGGAAGAGCCGCAGGTGCAAAAACGTTTTTATTTATTTTTAAAATGGCTTCTGATAATGGGAAACTCACCTGCTCAATGCCAGTAGCTGCATCCAGGCTCATTTTTTGTGGATCCATGACCTGGCAGGAGCGGCAACATGTATCTCCGTTAGAATGACTCGAAGGATTGATCAATCGACTCCGCTGCTGTTTGCTCCAGGGAGGTCACTGTCAGATTTCTGTGAAGAAATGGTCATTCCCTTGCCTACACCAGGCAGCTGCGCACACCCCAGCCCCTCAGGCAAACGCTGCATCGGTTTTTGAGCAAACCCTTGGCGCTACGGTCATCCACGTCAACACATGAGATTTCCCAGCTGCAACTCTGAAACACGCAAGAGCAAAGACAGACCCCTCAGAGCTGACCACGTACCTCCCCGTGCAGTGGTGGGTGGCTCAGCATGGCCCAAGCTGCGGCCAGAACAGCCACTCCTCCAGCCCGCTGACTTTCTGACGTAGTGGAGAGAGGAGAAGGCCCGTGGGGGTTCATGCAGTGCCCACACCGCTGAGGGTACTAAATACCCGTGGAGCCTCTATACGAGTTCCCAAAGCAGGCCTGACTGCCCAGGCTGCCACTGGATCAGGGTGACTACACGAGCCCCCCAGGTTTCTAGCATCCTTGCTTCAAAAAACAGTCACCTGGTGAGCAAAACGCTGGGAAGAGCAGGACCAAGAGCAGGGAAGACGAGTGGCACCGAGCAGAGGAGGTGACTGCCAGTTTCCTGGCAGCGCTCACCGTTGCAGGGGCCACACGCTGCGTTTCACCCCGTGGTTCTCAGAGAACCCTGAGCTGCTCAGACCGTGTGGCTTCCCCTCTTGGGTGCTGCCCACCGTAGCAGGGGCCTGGGGGCACGTCCTGAGGCACAGCTGAGTGCCCTTGTTCTCAGGCATCCTATCAGGAGAGTTGTGCAACGCAAGCCGGCTGCACTGCAGGGATCAGAGGGGCAGCGTAGCAACAGATTATTAAAAAAAGTACTGTCCAGATTAACCGTTAATCCAACCAACACACGCATGCAAAAGGACAAGCCGTTATGAGTTTCTAGTGCCAGGCAGCCTCTGCAGCATTGGCAGGGGTAGGAAGGAACAGTCTCCAGAGCAGGCTTTCCCATAACTGCACTGCAGTTTCTTACAACTTCATCTGACTCACTAACAGCTGCCAGAAGGTAAGAGGCTGGCTGGAGTCCTGCTCTGATGCCATCGCTCAGATCCAGTCTCCCTGGCTCAGGGCAAGCATGCTGACTGCGCTTTGGTAACGCAGGCAAGACCTAACCACGCTGCCTTGAGCCATGACTGACTCAGGAAATGCACCCCATCCCCCTCCGCCTTTGCTCCGCGTGCTTTTGTGATTGACGTCATAGCTGCGTTCAGATGCAGGGCTCACCCCCACGTATCCCTTTCGCTTGCTGAGGTACCTCGATTGATGGCTAGCCTCCCCCTCCACAGAGCATGGAGGGGCACACACCTTGAGGGAACAAGTCAGAAACCAAAGTGGACCAAATGACACTAGGGGATTCTCTCCACGGAGGAGCCGCAGTCCCAGGATTAGACTCCTCAGCTGACTCCTCTCGAGTTACTTGCAGTCACCGGGGGCCAAACGCCATTCAGGAACTGCTGGGTTCCCGAGTTGCTCCATGAAAGCCCTGCAGGCCAATGCATGGGAGGCTTTGGTTTGGAGGAAAGCAGGCTTCCTCGCTGGCAACCAGTGCGGCGTGTGTTTGGCCGCCCAGGCCTCGCCTCGAGTTTTCTCCGTTCCCGCAAGAGACCCAGGTTACGGGGCACACTGGCACTCTGCTCCGACTGGTGCGGGCACAGCTGTCCTGGCACCACGGCATTGTGCGAGGACATCAAGAACTCCCTAAACCCAGAGCAGCAGTCACCCTGCCATCAGTGTTCTCCTCTTCAAATTCTAATCCACCACAGACCAACTGTCCCAGGTCACCTCCGTACAGCTCTAACTTACCCAGTGGGTTAAAAATTAATAAAAACCTAACCTCCTCCAATCAAAGTAATAAGTAATGTCAGAAACAGGCTCTTGCAGGCTCTGTTCTTTATCGATCCTTCTTTACCGAGCTTTCTCACGCACACGCATTTTCCATTCCTTTTCCAGCCAGGCTGCATGTTTATACCAACAGAAGTGACTGGTGGAAAATAATTTAGCCGTAGAATTAAAGCAAGAGGAGGTAAATGACCACACAAACAGACCATTAGGTAAATGTCAGTTCTCATATTTAATATTTTAATAATTCTGTTTGCAACATTTACCACATAAATCATCTAAATAAATAGATGCTGTACAGTCTCTTATCCGTATCAGTACAAAAATAAAACCACACTTTGTGTCAAATTATACTTGAGCCTGCCCTCCCTTTGCCATTACAATCTCCTTTTACAGCACATACTCGCTCAGAAAAGGCATTATACTCCGATTGGTTTGTTTGGAATTGGTTTACTCCCTATTTCCCCCCCTCCCCAAATACATTCAATTAGTCTGTACAAAAGCTAGAAGCTCATTCTGTGCAAAAGGAAGCTTTCTGTGTGCAAAGACTCAGATACTCTAGCGTGCTGACAGAACAACAGCAACAACCAAAGAGACAAGAACAAAAAAATAATCGGGGACCCTTCCCCCTCTAACTGACCCCATCCATCTCCCGCCCCCCAACAGAAAGGGAGCATACGAAATTAGATGAGTCAGTGTGCAAAAGAGTCCGAACAATATGCATGTGCTGAGGGAAAAGGGTGGTGCTGAAAACCCAGCAAGGGAACTGGGGTTCCCCCAGCTGTAGAGCTGGCCAGGTGAGGAAAAAAAACGCTCTCATCTTAGCCTGCTCAAAAGGTTCTCGGGATACGCAGAACAAAAGCTTCATCTAAATTATTTTAGTTCTTTTGTTGCCATTCTGTTGGAGATGAGGTGAGGAAACAGCCTCTGGAAAAATCCAGCAGCTACTGAAGACAGCTCCTGGTTCCCCCTCCCTTCCTCTCCCCACTCCCTGCAGAAGGACAGGTATCTCCCTGTCCCTCAACTAAGCTAATAAGGTGCAATTTTTCACACAGGAAACTCTCTAAAGATGTCTCCAGAGCTGGAAGAAGCAGTCCTAGTTCCAGACTAGGACTACTCAAACTGAAACTCAACTTCATTTTTCCCTTTCCTCAGACAAAGGAGGTGGGGAGGGAGGAGGCCAACCTGCACCCTGAAGGCGAGCGAGGGACCCTGCAGTCTCCTCTCCTGCCTTGGGGAGCCCTCCTTCACTTGGCCCGCTGGAGCACGCTCCCCCTCCAGCCATGGGAGGGAGGCAAAGGGCTGGGTGGCAGCCCTGGAAAAATGATAAGGAGCAGCCAGTGGCCCCAGATACATCTTTTGCTTTTCAAATGCCACTTTTAGACAGACGATAAGGAGTACTTAGCACTCCTAGTGCTTTGCATTTATTTCCAAAGTGCTTCAAAACATACTTCAGATTTAAAAGAAAAAAAAAGCTGCTTAACATTTTGACAGATTTGCAAAAAGCTTCTTTGTGCTGACACTACATTTTCTGGTTAAAAAATAATTATAATAAAGGCTTTCCACCTCGTCCAAAGTCCCCCTCCCAGTCAAAACTCTGCTACCCCAGTAGGGAGACAAGTTGTGATAGAGGTTCTGAACAGTCTTATGAGCTCTCCCCTTCAACATCTGACTGGCGCTCTTGAACCCCCAACATCTTTGTTTCCATCTGCTGGAGGCTGCTCTGCAATCTCAGCAGCAAAGCTTCTACCCATTCCGCCTTGGTAGTGATCCACCTCCGCTGCAGCCATTACATGCTCCCACTGAGCAGTGCTCCTCTCTACAACTCTCACTTAACTGGGGACCATCTCCCACTGTGCTGACCCACAGTACTTTAAGAAATTCAGGGTGGAAGGGAAAGAGAGCTGGAAGAGAGAAAAAGGGGTCACTGCCCCAGGAAGTGCTTGTTATAGCAAAGGATTTGAAGGGTCCGAATTAAATTCTAAGTGATTGTTTCTCTCTCCTTCCAATTGTTCTGGGGCTGTTTCGTAGGCCTTCCCATCTTAACCAGCTGCTTGGGGGGAATCCAGGTGGTTTGACACCCAGAAGTTTCATGCTTTCTCCGCGAGGACAGTAACGTCAGCCCGCAGAAGACAACATGGTCTCTTGATCATAAGCTATTGTCTCAAAAGTTTACCATGCCCTTGAGGACAACTGTTTTGCAGACAAGCACAGCAAAAGCGATGCATTCCCTTTAGCAGTATGTGCCAATGCTATACATCCCCATGTAGAATGGCCCTGGGCAAGCTGTTAACGCATCTCCCTTCCTTTCCCAAATGGTAAAAGACAGATACACAAACACAGCGCTGATCCTCTCTGCTCCACAGGGCCTGCTCAGAACTTGGAGGCGCACCCACCCGCTGATGCAAGGAATGAATTTCACTACAAGTTCTTTGCACTTCTAACATGCCTCCTCTCTCAACTGCCAGCTCACCCAAAGGCTGCCCTCAACACCGTAGCAAGAGCAAGTCCGAGGCAACTCCTGCCGTGACAAGCAGCTGACCCTACCATTTTCCTAGAAAGGTGCACTGCTGTTTTCTTCCTGCGCTACAGGTAAGCAAGGGAGGAACGGCAGATGGGTAGATACCAATTAGCCTTAGAAAAGGAGGCTTTTGCACTTTTCTTACTTCAGAAAGCAAAAACTTCAAGCTTGAGAGGAGAGGAGAGGAAGGGGTGGAGAGGTGGTGGTAGATTTAGTTTTGCTCAAATGCATGGATGTGGCTGACAGCCCTTGCTGCTGTCTTCCACACCCCAGCCTCTGTTGTGGCTACCACCGAGGGTCTTGCATGAGCTACCCTGCCTGGTTTTTGACCTGTGCGAGGCCTCCCTTTTCTATTCCAGTGAAACCATCAAACAGCACTAGCTGGCGTACAGCAGGAAACAGTACTGGGGCCAAGGGCCCCCTGTGAGGTGAACAAACAATTTTATACATTCAGTCACAAAATACCAGAAGAACAATTCTGGACAGTTTCACAACACTAACAACAACAAAAAAGCGCCATTCATTTCTCAATAAGCTTCTTTCTGTCTGAGGCTCCAACATAAGCAAGGGTCAACTCACTAGCAAATTTGGGTTTATTTTGGCAAATGGAACTGCTTTTGGGTGTTCTCAAAATAATATCCTGGTCTTGCTTGCAAAAGAAAAAACCCAACCACCTTGGTTTGACTTCACAAGCAGAAGGGGCCCCAAGCAAACGCAAGACAGTAAGCAGCATGCAGGAGCTACAAGGCTACTTAATGCCACTATTTATGTGTTAAAACTTACTGTTCCAAGGCATCATTTATATATCAGAGCAATAACATCTAGTTTATAACCATCCAGGAACAGAGGCGGTCCTTTTTTTTTTTTTTTTTTAAACCACAGTGTTAACAATAAAGTTTTTCCAACCTCATGAAATCCCTCGGTTCTGTCACATTGTACATAGTGAGTTCACTGTGAGAGGATCTATGAAGTAAAAACTTCTGTCACCCAAACATGGCCGGTAAATGCTCACACGGGAACATTTCTAAGAATGACTACTAGAACAGTTCTTCTTTGAGAAGTTTGTTTTTCGCCTACAGTTCAGTAATTTCCACTGGCTGAAGTTTGGTTTTCTTGTTTACAGCCATGGAGCCAAAGGAGGTATGGGAGAGTTAGCCCATTACTATTCTCAGCTTGCGCTTCAAATAGAATTATTAAACTCAGCTTCAGCTGGATGCTATTCTGGCTCTTCTAATCAAATGGAATGCTTAACAAAGCTCTGAGCACAGCATCTGATTTTCATGATATGTTAGCCCAAGAGGTCCCAAATCGATTTTCAGATCTGGGGTTGAACTGGCAGATGGACAGTACTGAGGAGAAGAGACAAGTAAACCCAGCCAACCTCTCTTGCCATCCCAAGTAAAACCCCCATACGTCTCTACACTTGCATAAGCGAAATACAGCTAATTTTAAAGTCCCTGAAGGCCAGCTCTACCAAGGAAGTTCACAATGATAGGTCACCAGACAACATGGAACAGAGCCACATTTTAAAAAGACCACGAGAAAAAACTTAGAGATCTTTAAGATAAACAAAAATTCATGAATGTCAAAAAAAAGTCCACCCCACCACAGTAACTGCTTAGTTTCCTACCACAAACTCCTCCTCACACACACAAACCAAACCCACGCATATGCAACTGTTTTAACTTGATAAGGGTTAACTCCTCATTGACCTGTGCACAAAGTAGCATGGTAGCCAGGTACTTTGTTCAACACTTCATGCAGCAAGCTGATTAGTCACCAGCAGAACGCAAGCTAGCCCGATCCCAAAAATGATTAAGATACAAAGCTGTGGGTGGATCCTCTCTGAAAGACTACCACAGGCCTTTGGAAACTCCACTGCATAGAGGAGGGGGGAATCTTTAAAGACAAATGCAAAAAAAAAGCATTGAGAAGTCTCAGCTGGTGAGTAGACAGAAAAACAGAGGATGGAAATCCAGTTATTAAGGCAAGCTCTTTCCTGCCACAGGATTGGTATTGCTTCCGATGTCAGCCAAAGCCAAGAACCTTAGTAAATAGGAAGGTTTTTTGGTGTATTTGTACACTGAGATGAAGACAGGACAAAGGCAGCAGCAGCTGCATTAGAATGAAGAAACCAGATCCTATAAACGCCATGAAGATTTAGCAGGATGAGCTGGAGTTCAAGGCTTTTTAAAAATAAGCTAAAATATTATGCTTCTGCAGCCATAACTACCTGACCTGCCAAAACCCTCAAGATTAGGCTCAGCCATGTGGCGTGTCCATTGGTCGCAACAAGAGAGATGCAGGTATTCAGCACATTTGGCGGGTGTTGGGAAGAGGGGGTGTGATGATGACAACACTGTCTCACCCCACATCCTGCAAAAGGGGGTGCAACTCCAGGTACAAAAGCCTCGCTGTGGACACCCACGTTCACCAAACATCCTGAGCCTGTATGCTTACCTCATCCATTTGCCCTTGCTAGCTATTGCAAGCTTCCTTCCCACTCACTCTTCCTCCCACCACATAATCCTCCCCAGCTTCCACTTCTCACTCTCTCAGATTTCTCCATAATAAAACTCCCATGTCACTTCTTTGGGAGACAAAAGGTTAGTTCAGAAATTCAAGATCTTCCCAGTGGTTCTGAAACTGCTGTAGCATGGTTGAAGACAGGCCTGCGCCTGTTCAAACAGCTCTGAGATGGAGCGGAAAATCACAGAATCACAGAAATCCTAAGTCTGCCCTGAGCTGCCATATCCTACCCGAGGTAAAACCCGCTTTTAATAAAAAACCGTAGGGGCAATCCAAGCACTCTGCCAAAAGTTGGAGAACCAGAAGGCCCAGAGCTCCCAAATTCTGCAGGTCAGCATCCAAGCCCTTCAAAGGAACACACGGAGGATTTCCACAGGATTTCCATTTTTTACCGCTGAGCTCAGAAGGCTCCTAGCTTCATTTCAAATAAATACAGCAGATAAGAGATGCTTCAGGTGGGGCAGGGAGAGGAAACAAAGGATTTAAGGACAGTAATCATGACAGTAGCCAATGTTACCCTGCAGCACTCTGTCCTGCAGTTCCCACCTTAGACTCTAGCCTACTTTTCTTGCTTTCCATAGGAAAAGGTCTATATTTAAAAATTTAAGTTATTTAAATAAAATTTGCTTTTAAAAAATGGAACATGCATGTGCAAGAACAGATCCTACGCTAAACTACCAACTCAAAATACAGCAATTCTTGAAAAACCCCAAAGCGTCACAGGCAGTCCAGCACGAGCCATTAAGTGCAAGATCAAGTAGGGTCTATTGAAATGCAGACCACTTTCCTTGGCAAAGATTTTTTTAAGCCTTCCAAGGGGAAGTTCCCATCAGTAAAGTAGTACAGGATCACAGATACTGTGAGGAGACTGGAGTCATGGAAGAATATTACTTGCGCGATACAATCCAAGAATTCTCATTGCTAAGAACTAAGAATATTTTTCCCCCTCCTCAAATCTAATGCATGCCTTCCCCACATGTTGTTTACCTTGGATTTTTCAACGGGATTCAAGAACAGAATTTGCTGCTAATCAAGATCCATTTCTAGCTCAGTTCTATTCAATTCCTGTGTCCTGGGCCTGTGCCAGTATCTTGGATATCTTTGCAGTGCCAGGCAACGCTTTGGTTGTCCTACTACCCCCCTCCTCCCAGGGCAGAGGAGTCAGTTTTCAACAGACTTATTACCACAGATTCAAGGCAGCCATTTGCTATTAATACTGAATTTGGCAAAGGCTAAGAACACCCCACTTTCCAGAACGCATTCCTCACACAGCGGAGACAAGCCTGGAAATCCCGTTTAGCATACACAGAATGGTATGTCTCAACTGCGCCGGGTTTCTGAGCTCTTAATGAGGGCAAATTGAATTTACGTCGCCAACCTACATTTCAGGGATGCATTTCAGTCTTTCCGCATGATCAGCAATGAAAGGGAGAAACCTCTGCTGTCTGCACAGACCCGTGCTGCAAAGACTGACTTACCACAGACAGGCAAATACGGTTCTGAAGTCCTGACAGCAGGCCACAGGGAAAACAGCACTGGAGAGAAAGTCTTAACGGGCTGGAGTTATCTACACAGGTAGGATCCATCGCCTCTCACTGCTGCAGGAAGAGAGGGAGGAGGAAGGTGGGAAGAGCAATGCACAGAGAAGTATCTTTATCCAAGGGATATCAATTGCAGAACAAGGCGGCAGGCTAGAGATCCAGCTCTCTTTCCACCTCCACATGCCCTCTCCCCACAAATGCAGCTGCCGCCACTTAACAGGATAAAAGGCAAATTGTTCAGCTTGCTGCTTTCACAACTAGGAGGGGAGTCTTTGCCAGGGAAAGGGCCGTCAGTTTTTCAGATGGACAAAGCAATGACAAACACACCCCCCCTACACTGCCCTTTTTTGCGTATCTGAAAGGGGAAAAAGGAGAAAGGGGGGGGGGGGAAAGGAAGGTCTCTGTAAACATTTTAAGAGGAGACATTTTGGACTATTTTTTTTCTTAAGGGGTAAGATAATCCTTCCCTAGCCCCACCCTAAAAGCACTGGTTTTGGGGAGCACTTGAAAACAGAGATTCAGAACTGCGCACTCCGGTCTCGGAAGAAGCCCTCAGCCACTTGTGCTTCTCTGAAAGTGACGGTAATGGAGTTTGCCGTGATGTCTGTCACTGTCACTTCGCTGGGGGGCACAGTGGGAATCCAAGGGAGACTGCCATCCACATCTGCTGCAGAAGGAGAGGCAGATAACAGCATGTTAGTGAAGGACACAGAGAGGGTGAGGGAGAAGGAGGGAGGCAGAAGAGAGGGAAGGATGCAAAAGGGGCCTCCTTTCTGACAAATGATGGGTAAAATCAGCCTGTACCAAGTCTGCACGTACAAGGCAAGAAGGAGCATGGGCGAGCCTTCCCCTCAGAGGCTAAGGGAAAAGAGAAGATCACTGCATGATATAATGGGAAAAGGAAAGAGTAGCAAATGTGTCCAGACACACACCAGTACCAAAGTGACCTACACAAAGATCAAAAAACCTCCTAACACCACCCAGCTCATCTAACCATCCACAATTCCCTCTTGCCCCATCTCAGCCCCTCATTTGGCTCTGTGTCAGCAAAGCTCACCCAGGTATAAGCTCACCTGCTTGTAAATGCCCTACCCTGCTGAAAAATAAAAAAAAAAATTAAAAATCACAAACACACGCTCTTCAGATACTCCTGTGGGCGTCAAAGGGAACCAAAATGGAGGGTCTTCCTTGTACTGCACCTGCAACACAGTCTGGATGCGATTCTCTCAAAAATCCATCCATCAACCCATTCTTCACGCAGAGGCTGCTCTCTCTTTCTCATATCCTTCCTTTGCTCCCTGACAGCTCCACACAAAAGACCCAAGCATCCCTGCACTTTCTTGCTGTAAGAATAATTATCGGGCCCTCTGCCACACAAAGCCTCACTTCCCCCAGCCCCTAGAGACAGCCACAAAAATACAGAGAGAGGAAGGAAAACATACCCTCTCCCTGTCATTATACACCTTGCTGTCCTGACCTGGGCAAGGAACAAAGGTCCCTAAAGAGTGTATTTTCTGGCCTCTGCCTCAAATACTTGGGGTGCCTACTTTTACCTCAGAAAAACTCCAATCCCCTCTAACAATAACTGGAATTCCATGCAGGTCGTGTGTCAAGGGGAGAACAAAAATAGTTTCACATTTCTGTAGTGCTGTTCAGTCTTCTGATCTCCAAGTGCTTTAGAGCCCAGAGCTTCTAGAGGGGGGACAGCCCCACACATTTGCCTACTGCCAGGATGTAACACTGGGTTCCCCTCCACTACCCCCACTGCTGCCTCCCTGGATTTTGGGCACTGTTTTGAGTCCCTCTTCAGAAACAGGGAGGGGATAGCATTGATTTTCAGAATGCAGCCCAATCCCCAAAATCCTGTCTAATCCAGCCTGGCTAATGGCTACTCCTAGCAAGGAGTAAAAGGATTCCCTTAGCTACTACAAGCACCACAAGACCTGGTTTTCCACTCCTCAGGAAAGCTATGCCTTCAGAAGCTTTAATAATGCAGGGATAAAGTTTCCCTGGTAACTCAGAGCAACACAAACATCCCACAGTCCTCCTCCACAAGATGCTGGTATCCCTCCCCAAAATGCCAAGTGTGCTTGGACATCTCCCGCGCCTACACTCATGCTGCCTACTCAAGTGTGATCAGGCAGGAGTTACCATTCTCACTTCATCTCTCTCATCCCCCTCTCACACAGCAAGAGGCTTTAAAGGACGTGGGGTGTGGAGAGGAAAGGGAAGGAGGGGACAGAGGATTGCACTATGGGTCCCTAGTGGCATCCCTGTATGCTCCTTGGAGCAGCACTACAAGAGGAGTACCGGTGTCCAAGGTTGTCCACTGCCAGTCAAACTCCTTTTAGCAGGGCAGCAGGCTGAACATGGGTGGGTACGTGGACAGAGGCAGAGCTCATCACTAGCTGCATGTCACCTCTGCTGGGAGGAAACTGTAAGAGGGGAGTAACTTTCAGTATCTTTCGCATGTTTTCTCACACTGGGAAGGGCGTCACTGACAAAGACTACAGAGAGGCAACAGCACCAAAATAGCAGATTAACCTGTGCTATTCCTCCAAACACAAAAGGAATGTGCAGACCAGAGGGCCACTGAGAGCTGCTCTGAGGACTTGACGTAAACCACAATCCCAGGATGAGGCAAGCAAAGAGGAAGCATGCAGATCATCCTTCATGCGCCCCAGAACTTTACAGGCAAGCTGTGTCTGGCCTTACCTTCTTTGCTGGTGTTCTGCATGGTCTCCCAGTCCTCAGAACCCTGCCTGGCCTCTAGGCCCACTGCATCATTCAGGAAGAACTCATGCCTGCAGTTTCGGCTCTCCAGGCTCGCCATGCGGGGGAACTTCTTCCTTGACAGTCGCAGGTACTTCTGGTTTTTGCGTTGCTTTCGGAGAGAGAATGGCAGGACCCCTCCCCCAGTCTTCTCTGAGAACTCTGCCTGCCCTGGCTTGGCCCCTGGCAGGCTACTGTCTCCTCCTCCAAACCTTCGCGCAAGAGAGAAACACAGCTTCTCCTTTCCTTTGTGGGCACTCCTCAAGTCCATGCCATACAGCCGCTGCCAAGACATCAATGCAGCAAAGGTCAGAGCAGCAATCTGATAAGGCAGTCAGGGCTTCCACCTGGGAGCCAGGAAACTTCTTTGTTCAGTCCCTGAACATCTAGATGAGCTAGGATAAGTTGTGCTGCTTCTACAACACTGTTTCTCTCACCTCCGCCATCTAAGCTCTTCCTAATACGTGCTTCCTAGGATTGGCTGCTTTGCTTGGCAACAGTCAAAGCGTGCTGGAACTCCGCTTCCAACCAGTGGCTGCCTTTAACATGATGGAAAGTCCAAGCCCAACATGAAATTAAAAGAGCACGCATACCAGGTAACCTGCAACCACCCAAGCCCAAAGTTTATAAAATCCTACTTCAGAGAGCAAGAGCTGTTGTTGGTTTGGTTGGGGGTTTTTGATTAGTTTTTTTTTTTGAAAGACAAGTTAGCTGGCTCTTCAGCTAACAGGTTAAAACTATCTGCCTACCCACCGATTCCATGTTGTCATGTTAGCTTGTTACCTCCAACTGTGTTCATGCAACGGCAAACGGACAGTTTTCACTTCCCTTTGAGCAGAGGAGCAGCACAGCAGCTAACAAGATAGAAATACACAGAAGAGCAAGAGGCTACCTGCAGTAGGAGGCGCTTTGGTTTGGGGCCTCTTTTCCTGTACCCCGACGCACGGTCTCTCTCTTCCCTGTGAAAGAGGAAGACAAATCAAACCAAGTACTAAATACCACAACACAAACCCTAGTTGGGACTTCCACCTTTCAGAGCACAGCTCCCTCATTTCCTTCATTCAAACCCAATGGTGACCAGTGTGGGCTTGGAAAACATCCCAGAATTGCTTCTTGTAGGAGTGAAAGCCTTGCAATAAGGGAATTTCTCTGACTCAGCTTATCAAGGATGAGTTAGAGAAACTTATCACCTCACATTACTTCAGTTCAGCCCTGGACCTGATTAAAACCTGAAACTGATTGTTCTTTGGCTCAATGCTACTTGTTCATGGCCTTATTTCCTGAACTGTGCAAATCAAAGCTGCTTTAACTCTGTCTTGTCCACTTCAGCCAAGACCAGAGTACAGAGATCAAGCAGGATTCATTGCTATACATCTCATCTTTGATCGAAGTAGGGACAACAGGGGCACTTTACGCATACTATAAGAGACACTATTTCCTTTTCCTGCATCCAGGGATAGAAAGAACATGTGCCCTTACTTTTCTTCATAAGCCACTACCAGGCGAGGGTCCAAGATATGATCCTCTGGCTCCCATGTGCTGTATCTGAAGGAAAACACAAGGAATATAAAGTAAACAATACTTTAATGAAACATTCCCTCTGCACGCCTGCTACTAGTGTGCTGCAGCCCTGGATACTGTCTTCACAAGGGCTGGTGGGGCCTGCCACAACATTGCAAGAGCTCCGAGGAATCCCAGCCATCTCCTCCCCACTTCCCGCAGACACCACCTCCCGTTCCCAAAACAGGCAGGGCCAAGCATCAAGCAGCTCTTTGTAGAACAGGGAAGGCTTTCCTCCCCAGGGCCCCTTCCACGTCATTTGCAAAGCCTGTGTAGACACTCACAGGTCTTATCTGCAGTATCCCCTCAAATCCAACAAACCCCATGGAACAATGAGATGTGATCTGATACAGCTTTCTGAAAAATAGGTCTCTCTTAATTTAGAGTTCTCAAAGAGTAAGTACGCTTTCTCACCTGCATTATTAATTACCTCTAATCACTGGAGCTGAAAGTATTCATTTAAGAAGAGTGTAATTTTTCTCCACTGATGCCATTCAACTAAACATGTTTAGACCTGGGCCCTGAGGCAAGCTGATGGCAACTTTCCAACTATGCCTCCTTTTGCTCGACTCCCCCTGCAGGTTATTTCTATCCTACAGAGGTCACCAGTATTTCTGTACCTGCACAGGAGGAACCCATCAGAATCGTGGTGAGGGCTACCAAAACCTACTCAAAATAAGCCTGATGCTCAGAAAGTGGCCTGTGAACAGAGTCATTCACTGCCCCATCTCCCTCCTCAATTGCCACACAGCTGTGACAGGAGTCAGATGCTCAGGAAAGGACTGAACCCACACAGCAGGCAACACCAAAATCTGTTCCCAAAAGGCAAACTGGCACTTCATACCAGGGTGAAGCAGCCAAAACCTCCCATTGTGGAAGGTGAAAGGATCAGAAAGTGGTTCTCGTGGCATGTTTGCTTCCAAGGGATCATGTCTGCCCAGAGATGGTGGGTGACGTATCTCTACCATACAAACTCAAAGGCAAGAAAGCAAGTCTGAAACCGCAATGCCTCAGAACATTAATTTTCCTGGAATGTGAGGTCCAGAGCCTGGAGGTGGAGCCCCCCTCAGCCCCTGGGGAGGAGGGCCAGAGAGGAGCCACAGGCAGGTGGACAAGGGTGCATTTGTATCAGTGCCTTTAAACAGGGGGAAAGCATTTTAGGATGTTCACATTTCTGGATGAAGCACAGGTTGCTCATGAGGGCATGCAATGCATGCGTATATACAGACACGGGAGGTGGTCTGCGCAAGCTTTTCCCTTTCATCTCTCCGTTAGACAGAAGAAAGGTACTGAAATATAGGAGCATGCCTGGAGAATGGTTCTAGAAATTAAAGTACAATTATTTTACAAAAGGGAGAAACAAAAATATTTAATTCAGATATCCCATGGTGCAGGGTACATCAGAGAGTTAAGAACAGACATGTCTTCACAACCAGCTGATCCCTCCCTCCTTTGCTGAAGCCTCCTGCAGCAACCTGACTGTGAGCTGTCAAAGCCAAGATGCTGTTTCAAGAGAGGAAGATTTCCTCCCAGCTGCAGGGATTCTGGCACTCATTCTACAAATTTAACAAAAATAATACCACAAGGGGAAAAAAAAAGACATTGGATTGCATTTCATGGGCAGGAGAAGAAAAGGGATTTGCTTTAAAAAAAAAAACAAAAAACAACTGGTGGGTGTTGCCTTTTTCTCTGAAGCTCAGTTTCTGGCTTCACTGCAGTGGCAAAACACTGCATATAAAAAAAACATGGTACAGCTTGCCACGCGCGCGCACACAGAGCTATATATACGGGTACACACAGCCCAGGCTGCAGCAGAACTGCAGAGAGAAGGCACTCTGGAAAACATAGATCATATGATCTTCCTTCCCCCTCCTTCTACTCCTCCTCTTCCCCCTCCCCTCTTAACTCCAACGCAAGTTGTAAACAAGCTTGTAGCTAGAATCAGATTGTAACTCCTCCACTGCCTAACTCCAGCAGTGCAATCCAGAAATCTGAGGTGCAGGGCATTAACAGGAATTTTTTATTAAAAAAAAAAATAAACAAACCCAAAACATGAAATATCAATTACATGGGAAAGCAGCAAACACTAGTGACTTATCCTTATTCCCATCCATGAAGCCTCCAATGGGAATGATGGAATGACTGGTACAGAGATTACAAAAAGCAACGCCACAAGGTTCAGGAGGGGAATGAAGACAAATACGACATGGGACGAGGAAATAGAATATGTTGGAAGCAAACAGCTTGTGGTGTTGCATGCGATTACAGGCATGTATGTGTATGCTTAGAAACAAGGAACAGAGACTGCTAGCAGGATGAAAGCGACTTCAATGCTCAAAGCATCTTGGTTTTAAGCAACTTAAACCACTGAGTGAACAGTTAAAAAGGCGGGGGGGGGGGGGGGGGGGCAGTGAAATCAGTGCTGTTCAGATTTGGAGTTTAGGGGAAGAGGGAAAGTGCTTGGACATGTCACATCATCAAAAGAAGGGAACCCTGACGTCCCCTTGCTCTCTGGGCACAAGATTCTGCTTTTAATTTCCAAAAGAGTTCTTGGCTCCTGCAGAATTCCGAGGCACAGGACAAGGAAAGGCAGCGGTAAGAATAAGGGCTGCTCTGTCCAAGAAAACATTACACCATGCCTCAGCCCACCTTCTTGGCAAGTGACTTTGCAAGAGAAGGACCTCAATGCATTTTTTGAAAGGAGAATGAGATAAACATCAGTATTCTGGCCAAAAGGGGATGGTGCCTCACAGCCTACAAATACATTTCCCAACCTCTACCAGCAATTAAATTAGGCTTGGCTACTTAAGAGGCTGAAGCGGTCCAAGAACTGACCCACCCTGCACGGCAACTGGTCCTCAATAAGCGCACAGGGCGACACTTTGACAGCAGTACTTACAGTCAAAAACAAAGTCGCTCTCTCCTACCACAACTAGAGAGGGGAAGCTGCTTATATTCACATATGCCCTGCAAGCATAAGGGTTAGGCACGTAGCAACACGTTTCAACTTCAGGTACAATCTGTCAGGACCATGTCCTAATGGGCCCCCGCTTTCCAACCGCAGGGATGAACCAGTAAAAGCAGCCCCCTTTGCTTAGCAACATGCGGTGCCATTGCACATGTAAGGTAGTTGTACCCACGCACATTGTGTATGTACACACACAGAGTTAGAAACAGAAAAGCAAAGACAGGGCCCCATATGGGTTGGCCAGGAGGCTGTTCTATCAGACTGCCAGCTAACACAGTAATATTCTTCAGTTACCTAATCCTTTTAATCTCAAAGCATTCTACAGGACTGTTTAGGCACAGAGCATTCACTCTTCTTCAGAGGCAGCTGCATTTTAAGAAGAGAAGTATCTGTAACCACTGCACAGCAACGCTGCATTTTTTTTTTTTTCCTTTTCGCAACATAGCAACCAAACTAAGAGCAAAAAAGGCACTCAAAATAACAGAACGTTTCGGACAAGGAAACAAAGGCATGGCAGTAATTTTCAAGGGACAAAGATCACCTGCACTTGGCTACAATCAATAAATCTGTAACATTGTTCCTTTCCATTTGTGAATTGCAGAGGGGAAGAATAGGACGACAAGACCATCAACTTATTTTCTACTTTATAAGACTGCATATAGCCCTAAAAATAACATAGGGTCCTCTTGGTGCTGAGTCAGAAAAGCAGGCACCATTCCAAGTTCAGAATCACAGAATGGTTTGGGTTGGAAGGGACCTCAAAGATCATCTAGTTCCAACCCCCTGCCATGGGCAGGGACACCCTCCACTAGACCAGGCTGCCCAAAGCCCCATCCAGCCTGGCCTTGAACACTGCCAGGGAGGAGGCCTCCACAGCTTCTCTGGGCAACCTGTGCCAGGGCCTCACCACCCTCACAGGGAAGAATTTCTTCCTAATATCTAACCTAAATCTCCCCTCTTTTAGTTTAAACTTACTCCCCCTTGTCCTGTCACTCCCTGCCCTTGTAAACAGCCCCTTCTCCAGCTTTCCTGCAGGCCCCTTTAGGGACTGGAAGGCCACAATGAGGGCTCCCTGGAGCTTTCTCTTCTCTAGTCTGAACAAGCTCAACTCTCTCAGCCTTTCTTCACAGGAGAGGTGCTCCAGCCCTCTGATCATCTTCATGGCCTCCTCTGGACTCGCTCTGACAGCTCCATCTCTTTCTTGTACTGGAGACCCCAGAGCTGGATGCAACCCAGAAGAATCAAGGTTTCCTGCTGAACTCATAATGAATTTAAAAACATCTGTATCTAGAAAGCATCTCAATGGAGTATTTCAGTGGTGGCCAAAACCAGTCAGAATAGACTGGCACATGGTTTGTATCCCTCAGCTGCCATTCCAGAAATAGATACAGAGTTCTGGTTTGTGGCTCTTTGGTTTTGTTTATCATTGTTGGAATGAGGCACAAAAGGTTACTCACTAAGAATGAGATGCTCAGTTGCTGAGATACAGAGATACCAAATATTAAGGAAAAAAGTAAAAGACAAGTAAAACTCAACTTACTTTGGGGGCCATCCTTTCCACTTCACCAGGTATTCTACTTTACCCTAGGGGCAGAAAAAGGAAGAAGAAAACTGGTGAACTCCGCAACCAAATAAGGGCTACAGTAAGAGATGCAACCAATCAACAGGACTAAACTCTGCAACTGAAAAGCTCATTTCCCATCACTTTATTTTCAAAACACAGCCACTTCCTCATTCAACTACACCTGCTATACCTTTTTCCCCAGAAAATGGGGACGTAGGGGTATTTAAGTGTGCTTGAACTAACCAGCTTGGGATCATGCGTTTGCAGAAGGCTAGCAGGCAGAGCCCCAAAAGCGAACCGGAGAGTGAAACTGCAACCATTCCCGCATTTACAGGCAATCCTACAAGAAGTCAGCATGCATAAATGTGAGAGGGAGATGTACACCAGGAGCAAGTGCCAGAGGAATTTTTTTTTAAGCAGAGAGAAGAAATACAGTATTTCAGAACCTATGAAGCATCTCTTTGGCATGTTCCCTTCCAGTTGCTACACGCTTTACTCAGACACTGTTCCATCCATCACAGTCACTCAACCTTTTGACCCAAGCAAACAGCAGCTCACAGCTGAAGTTCAGAGTTATCCATGTATTTGTTCACTCTAAGTACAAGATTTAACAAGCAAGAAAAGAAAAAGCATACTGATTGGAAACCATGTTTAAGGGCTCCATGTGCAATGTACAACTATTAAAATCTTTAATATTATACTGAAAGGCTTGTTAAGCACTTCTAAAGCATGACGGAGGCCTTCAAGTGTGCAGGACGACCACCCCAGGAGTGCCACTACTGCGGCTGCAGAGATCTTTACGTGACAGCACAGCAAGCGCTCAGGTACTCGAGCCAGACACCCGGGCTCGTTTTCCTCACGGGGGGCTCCTCAGCTTCCCAACGTTTGAAAACATCGCCCTATAAGGAACTTCCCACCGGAGGATCTCTGCATGCTGTGTGCTTACGTGTAAACCCTCATAACACCCTGTGGAGCCGGACAGCTCTTCCACCGCTGGGGAAACTGAGTCACC
>VWZZ01004129.1:339396-378403 GCA_013399095.1 Psophia crepitans
CTGAGGGGCAGCCGCCTCCCGCCCGCCTCAGCCCCCGCTCCGCCTCACCCCGCGGCCGGCAGCCGGCCTCCGCCACTCTCCCCGGGAGCCGGGCTCTCGCTGGCACCCCGTTTACCTCACGGGAAAGGCCGTCGGTTTTCTTTTCCTCACGGGAAAGACCCCGGCGCTCGCAGGGTGAGCGCCGTGAGGAAGCGCTGCCCGCCGCCGGCACGGTCCCTCGCCGCCGCAGAGCGGTAGTGTGTGCGAGTGTTTTGCACGGGAACGGCCCACAGCGACCGAGTGTCAGCGGCCACGGGAGGGGAGACCAGCAGGTGCCCAAGCGTTGGGGCAGGGGAGCTGGGCGGCACGGACCGGTGCGGCTCGTCTGTCCGGGCACCCCTTCGAGTGCCTCCTCACGAGGTGCCGAGGGGTTTTACGGGCATAGTGCACACGTAACTGATTTGACGTACTGACCCAGGCAGGACCCAAGGCCACCTCGAAGAGATGGCCAACGCTTGCTGGGGTAAGGCAGGAGAAAACAGGAACATCGTGAGCAGGCATTCGGCATGGATGTGTCCAGGCTCCTTTGCGCACCGCTCGTGTACGCAGAAACGTGCTTTTGCTTCTGACCACTGCATTAAACGACAGGTTTATTTTTTTTTTAAAGTCTCCTAGGACATTTTTTCATCAGAGCAGGGACTTATTTCTACACGTGTAGCTGCCTTTCCTCCCACAACTGTGCTCAGTTGCTCCTCCGCTGCGACTGCATGTCACTGGGTGCTGTTTGCGTGCAAAGTCTGAGACGGGATGAATCTTACTGTACAAACAGCAAATACTACAAAGAAGAAAGTGTACAGTGAGAGCAAGTTAAAATATATATATTAGTAATTTAATCTGAAAGTGTTAATTTTCACACAACATACCCAATCCGTATGTGTGGATGCTGTACCTGGCAGGGTGCTCGTTCTTGCCACAGCCATTTAAGAACTCAAAGTTCACTGTTGGGAATTGTGATCGTTGAACTAACCGTTAAATAGACCCAACAGTTTATAACGTCGTTTTGGCTCTGTAACAGCATAGCCGTTGAATATTCAAGGGTTTGGTACTGTATTGCAAAATAATAATAATTGAAAAGGCTTCAATCTTCTTTTTAATCGTTCCGAAGAGAGAAAAATATTTAAGATAAAATTTACTTTGTATCTCAAAACTAAGAACTTCAGAAAAGCTAGAGACAAAAGAAAATCGGATCATCCCTCTGAATCACAATAACCTGGTTTTAACACTTTTCCTTGCACTTGAATCCAATTACTGTGGTGCTGAACTGGAAAATGGAAGAAACTGTGCTCCAATGACCACCTTAGGATAAAAGAAAATAAATAAATCCCACAGTCACAACAACCTTGCAGACAAATCCATTATTGATAAACTGTTGCACTTCTTAGTAGAGGATATCTACAACTTATTTAATGTGTCTTTTTAAGGTCAAGGAAATATATATATATTTTTTTTTTTTGCAAATTAAAGAAACTTTCTTAATGAATAAAAACCAAATCAACCTGCATCTTGATTGCAAGCTGTAATATTCTTCTTATAAATACAGTTGTACAGCAGGAACCCACATGGTCAATATCATCAGTATAATTTCTGCATGATTATTCTCTTCTTTCTTTCTGCTTTTCCCTTTCTCTCACCAGCAATTGACCCAAGTGAAGTTTAAGCAATATTTGCTGAAAAGTCACAGCTTTTGAAAATGCATGGCGCTCCTTTGCCTGGAAGGATGAGTGATGAAATCTGTCCATAAGATGCTGTCAGCATGCAGCAAAGTTCTAGGCAAATCCCACAACATAACAAAATTTCCTTGTTTGCTGGGGGATTTTTCTGTGCAAGTCCCCTTTCCTTCACGGGGCTTTATTCCACTACGGTGACAACGCTGCCGTGGTTCTTCAGTACCGGAACACACCGCTTCTGGCTCATTTTACTTTTCACATTTCACCATAGCCTGGTCAGGTTTTTTGCGGAGGATTTGTTTGTTTGTTTGGGTTTGTTGGGGGGGGGGGGTTGCAACATTTTGAACAAAAATGAGGCGTTATAAAGCTGCTACACCACAGTTACTTTTCATTCTACTAATGGTTATAATGTAATTTGAGTAGGGTTTTTTTTGCCTTGACAACCAAAAACTGAGGAGTGAGAACATCTCCCTCCCACCCATCCCAAGTTCTGAATTACCATTAAGTGAATGTTATTAAGCCATTTATAGGGACTAGAAATAATTAAGACAAACAATTTAAGTGATCGAGTTTTTCAGATCTTACAGCCTGTTTTAGCAGTACTTTAAAAGCCATTCTGTGATAAAAAACCTTTTCTGAAGTATATCAAGAGCTAGATTACAGCAATCTTTATTGGAGTTGTTCTTGTTACGACTGATTATACAGTCACACTGATATATAGCAGTGAACTCAATGTGCAGAAGACCAAAGCAAATATTGAACCTTCCTTAGTACAAATTCGGAGACCCAGATCCAGGAGCCTTTAATCAAAATTCCAATTAACTTCAAAGAGTTTTACTTGAGTAAAAATTGCAAGCACAGAAAAATTACCATTTTAATTGCTACTAGCCTGATTAAGTGATTCAGCTTCCAGTTGATACAAGCCCTTACATTAACACTAAAAATTTATTAATGGTCATTTATATTCTACCAAGCCTAATCCTGCCAAAGCGGGGCTTTTGGGTTTTTTTTTTGTTGTTTTTTTTTGTGTGTGTGCGTGTGTTTGGTTTTTCTTTTGTTTGTTGGTTGGTTTTGGTTGTTGGGTTGGTTGTTTTTCCCAGAAGACTGCAGCAAAGATCAGCAGAGCTTCAAAAGAACCCAGCGCATCCCTGAAGAAACGCTGCTTGATGAAGCTTCAAGAAACGACCTTGGGGCAGCAGCAAGTCTTGGCATCCTACAAGCACTTCGCTGCCACGACTCCGTAACGTCACAGAGGCTGGCAGCCGTGAAGAACCGTACTGCGGATGCCGTTTGCCATGTATCCCTGGCTCGATGGGTAAACCTGCCACTCTCCCTTTCTCTGCGGTGCTGTATGTTTAATTATCAGTAGATGGCACTCATCATGCTGCTCTGCAAGTGCAGGTCCATTTTATACACAGATCACGGTTTCGTCAGTCACAGAAATAGAAGACAGTGAGCGGGCACGGTCAGTGCTGCCCTGGCCCAGGCGAGCGCCCTCTCAGACCCCTGAGCTGGCTGGAACCGTGGCATCAGTGCAGTTAAGCCCAAAAGCACCAGAAAAACAACCCTGTTGGCATGTCCATGCCAATTAGCACTTTTAATTGTAGTTTCTTAAAACCCATGGAAAGAATGCAGCTGCCCCCTGCTGCCAGTTGGCAGCTCCTCGGCTTACTCGGGGTCCTTGTGACAGCAGCCGGTGAAGAATGCGTTTAAAGCCGCGCTTCACCTGGCTGTGATCCGCTCCCAGCACAAGGATTTCCCCACAGTGGATGGCAGTGAGCCACAGCCCCAGCGTGAAGTAGTGTTCTGCCTCCAGGGGCCACACAACATGCACAAGGAAAACAAACATGAAACTCCCCCTGCTTGGCCGACGTAGCTAGTCCTAGAGGGTAGAGGAAAGATCATCTGGTCCAGCTTAGGTCCCCTTGGGAGCTCTAGCTGGGATCTGCCATGAAGAAAAATACCTTCTGTGGGTTCAGGGTCATACTGCTTCTATCCTTAACTGCATTTTGCCCAGCATGGGGTTTCTCCACCCCATACAAAGTGTACATGACAGTCGTCTACTTCAGCCTTTCATCCTCTTTAGATCAGAGCACCTAGCATTTCTCTTTCTTTGTGGCCACGCCTTGGAAGCAGATCTGAGGCACTTGGAGTACCATCTAAATGGGATGGTACGCACTGAATCCCAGTCTGTGATCCCCGAAACACCACGCAGCTGGCACTTGTCCCTTAGTGTCATCTCAACTTGGTGGGCAGCTCAGTTTGCCTCTGCATCTTGACTCACACCCTGGTGCAACTGGGAACGGCCAGGTAGGTGTTTCTTCCCAGGTTTCCTTGAAGAGCTCAGCTACTTCCAAGAGCAGGACCAGTGCAAAAAGTAGCAGCTACCATTTTTCTTTGAAAATGCCGCTGGAAGGGGACTTGTTGTTTTCTTACCTGTTAAACGATAGCTCAGCAGTTACAGCACACACCCAGCAGTGCTGGCGATCAAGGTCCAGTCCCTCTGTTGTCTTCAGGGCTGGGAAATCCCATCTTCTGGGGGACTTCCCCAAACACCAGATTATTATCCATCTCAGGAGCAAGGGGAGCACACAGTCATCCACTGAAGTTGTCTCGCTTGACAACTCCAAGATAAACACTTAGAGAATGGTCTTCCTTCTTTCTGGGCCACTTTGCTGAGTACTTCTGTGTCACAGCACGAGTGAAGTAACGCTGGTCTGGTACACAAAGTACACAGTTCAGAGGAATTCCTCTGCGGGAAGCTGTAGTAGGATTTTCAGTGCTCTGAAGCCTAGATTTGAAGTGTGGGTGGGCAAGGGAAAATAAGTGCTTTTGTGGTTTGTTTTTGGGTTGTTTTTTTTTTTTTTTAAATATTGTGGTTTCAATGAAATTGAGTTTTGTTGTTTCAATTAATTTGAGTTTTGTTGTTTTAGTGAAAGCCTGCCCATCTGTGGACATATGATATGTCTTGGAAAAGCCTTGGCTCCCACACGCTCTATAGGAACTTCTTCAGCTGTTCATTGCTTACAACCTCCAAAGATTCCCACTCTCATGTATGATCCTCTCACAGTCACCTCCTGCCTGTAGCACATCCAGCCCTAAAAATGTTCCTTTTCACAGAGGACTGTTTGCATGTGAGACAGCGCATGTCCCCTCTTCCTTCCACTGTGAAGGGGCCACAGTTGCAGAGCTCACTTTCTTCACGCCTGAAGCACTCTGGAAATTTTGAAAGGCTTAAAAACCAGGTATGAGGCCAGAGTCTGTTTCACACTTAGCTGAGGGTTCAGCATCAGCACAGGCTGTGCCGTGATTGGCATTTTTTTGTGTGTTCAGATCTCCTGCTTTGGTGCCAGAAGCAAGCACTCAACCTCCACGGCAGGACGCGTCTGGGTTATGCCCTTGGGATGCAGGAGCTAGGAGGTGCTCTTCATCCATATCACAGACATACCATGTTAAACCATGCCCTGCCATGCCATGCCATGAGGGATAGGCTGGTGGAAAGAGTGTGTTACAGTCCGTCCAGGCTGAGAGGAACACTTAGCTCAGACCTCCTGCTTTCTGGGAGAGAGCTCTGACTGCACGGCTACCATTTACGTGCATGCCGTGCTCTGCGACACCACCTTTACAAAAGGCCTCTGCTCCAGTGGGTGTCTGACCTGAGATCATGACAGAGGAGGTAAATGGAGGAGGAGAAATGTGCAGCTCTAACTCCTGAGCTCCAGGGAGGGATTGAGATCTCACATGTTTTCTGCCTGACGCCTCTAGGCAGCTCCCTTCCCCGGGTAATGGTTTGCCCTTTGGGATGCCTCCTTGTATCAACAGAGACCAGAAACATGGATGCAGTTCTGGGAGGAACCTCAGTGTCTTGCTCTGTGGGTCTGAGAAGACAGTTGTCACGACCAGCAGGAAGCTTCCACTTCATGTGGAGCATTCATTCTCTTTCTCTTTGATGGTTTCATATGTAAAAACCAAGCACCAGCTGGTTTCTTCCCAAGGGAATGTTCTTTAGGCCCTTTAGAGTCATTCCTGATCCTTGTGCCTGATCACTGTCCTCACCAACCAAATGGAGTCAACCATATCCTGAGGTGCATCAAGCACAGCATTGCAGGCTGCTCTAGGGACGTGATTGTCCCACTCCATGCTGTGCTGGTGCAGCCTCACCTTGAGCACTGTGTGCAGTTTCAGGAGCCACAGTGCAAAAAGGACATAAAACTATTGGAGAGTGTCCAAAGGAGGGCAACAAAGATGGGGAAGGGTCTAGAGGGGAAGACGTATGAGGAGAGGCCAAAGTCCCTTGGTTTGTTAAGCCTGGAGGAGACTGAGGGGAGACCTCATGGCGGCCTACAACTTCCTCACAAGGGGGAGTGAAGGGGAAGGTGCTGATCTCCTCCCTCTGGTGACCAGTGATAGAACCTGAGGGAATGGCAGGAAGCTTCGACAGGGGAGGTTCAGCTTGGAGATCAGGAAAAGGTTCTTCACCGAGAGGGTGGTCAGGCACTGGAACAGGCTCCCCAGGGCAGTGGTCACAGCACTGAGCTTGACTGAGTTCAAGAAGCCTCTGGGCAACGCTCTCAGTCATCTGCTCTGATAGGGCTGGTCCTGCGTGGAGCCAGGAGTTGGACTTGATGATCCTTATGGGTCCCTTCCAACTTGGGATATTCTGTGATTCTGCCTCCTGAAAAATGGGAGCTCATGGCTTCTCGGGAAGGTCCTGTCGGTGCACGGGGAGCAAGCCAGCAAGTTCCGGGAGAAGGGTGCAGGTTGCAACACTGCACCATGTCAGTGCCCTCTCCCTTGGAGGCAGTGTTTCCAGAAGTGATGCAGAGAAAGGAGTCACTCTAGTTTGTTATTCAACTGCTGTTGACTTGTCTTGTGTGTTTGGGCTTGGCTAAAAGCTGCTCTGTGCCTTGTCTGCAGAACAGGATTAGTGTTATCTGCTGCCTAACGAATGGGTTGCAAGGATTGAATAAGTAATTTTTGAAGCACCAGGAGAGGGACGAAAGGCATTAGAGAGGGATGAACCGCCCCAGGGAACCCTTTGCCTGATTTCCCTGCACACTACAGCATGCCTGTGGGCTCCGAATGGCGCTCGTTCATTAGATGGCACTACAGGCCCAGCATTTCACGGGCGAACACAGTCTCCAGAGGGCTCCTCTGGGACTGAGCAGGGGTTTGTAGGCTCAGATGCTTCATCACCCTATTTGCGTATTTTTTTTCCTGGGGAAATACGCTGTCCTGACAAATTCTGGAAGAACACAGAAGTGGTATTGCAAAAGCAAAGCTGCAGCAATCAAGACTTCCGATACAGCCGCACAGGCTTGAAGTCTCCAGGAACAGCACAGGGGAGCCTGGAGCTGCTTGGGGTAAATCCTGTGCAAAGGACTCGCAGTCCACCCAGCCCACCACGGCTGCACCAAGGCAAAGGGCAGTGCAGTGGGGCTGCTGCTTTCCGCTGAACTGGGTAACAGCAGGGCCCGGCTTCTCAAAAACCTTGTAATTTCTCCAACGGCCTGTGGAGAGGCCTCAAAGGGTGATGGTGATCCGAAGAGGCGCGTGCTCTTTGAGGAGAGGACACCATGCCTCTGTGCCCATGCCTTCTACCTGTACTGCGGGGCTGGCAGCGCTGCCCAGCACCTGCCCCAGGGCCTGGACCCTCCTGTGCTTTCAAGCAGAAGACACCCAACACATTTCAGGTTGTGCCTCTTCCACTGAAATGTCCTGAGCTGAACTGGGGTAGGGAAGGCGCCTGTGTTCTCCTACAGCCCTCCCAGCCACCTTCTTCCTCACCTTGATTTCCTTGGCATTTCCTTGGGTAAATGTTTATACAAGTTTTCAAAGCCAGGGAGCGCACAGGCAAGATCTGGGAGTGCTTCCCTTAAACACTTTGGTTTGAGGAGTTTTAACTCCCTCCCCCAGCTCTGCCAGTTGTTCCAGGCCTGGCTCAGCCCTCCACAAAGCCTGGCTCTACCAAGGCACACCTGACTTGGCTGGCAATTCCACGGCTATTCCCGTCCCAGCGCCCTGCTAGAGCCGGGCCTGGGCTCCCCATCCCAGCTGGCAGCTTAGTCATTCTCCAGCCCCGGGTCAGTAACCTGCAGCCTACTCAGTGCCCCTCTGTCTGAAGCTGAAAGATAAATGCCCTTGAAATCTGAAGTAACCACGATAATTTTATTTTGAACAGGAAAATGGACTGTTTTTTCCCCTTATCTAATTGATTAGGAATGTCAAATATTCTTTTCTGCACACCGTGCATGCCTCTTATTTATGTAGGAAGCAGCTGGTCTAGGGATTGAGCCAAACACTTTTTTAAACTAGAAAAAATTAAGCTTTCTTTTGGGGCTGGGGGGAGGGGGGCGGTGTCACTGTATTTCATCGCGGGTTGACAGATAGAATCCATCTCTCTGCTTTTCCCTCTGCGTCCTGACATGTCTCTGGGAAACACTCACCATGCCCCTGCTTCAAAGAAAACTGCAGGTGTCTGGGAGAACGGGGGCACGGAGGGAGCGCCGGGACACGGTCAGGCCAACGGGATGTTCGCGGCTCAGGAGCCATGTCTGGGAGCCCGAATGACATCAGAAAAAAAAACACCCTTGGCTTTTGTCTGGGTAGACTTCTGTCCGCTTCTATTTCTGCACATTGCTGAGCAGTACTAGATGCAGCAGTTACTATCTAGAGGACGATATTAGCTCTGCGTCCGCGTGACTTTCTAAGTAACTCCTTTCTGTAATGGGCTTAAAATGGAGCGTATGTTCCCATTTTTCTCAGTAGGCAGTTACGCTTCCCATCCGAAATGATACAGCCTTAGACTGCATTTCAGAAAGTTTTCTTAAGAGCCTAAAATTGCAGCGTAGTTAGATTTGCTGCAGAGGAAATCTGTTCATTCAGCCTGATTGATGGATACAGCACCGTCCGCTTGCAAAAACCCGGCAGAGAGATGGCTCTTGGTACGATTCGGTCAAATAGGTAACTGAACCCCCCGAAAAGATGTAGGACTCTGTAGAGCCACCAATCATCATCACACCTAGAAGTCCATGCAAAGAAAGCTGTCAATCAGTAGGATAAACAAGTAAATAATTTAAACATGAAGAAAAACAATCAGTTTTATAGGTGTCACCATAAAGCAGTTGCTATGGATGTGCCTCATCCCAAAGCAAACCTGCTGCACCTCCGCATGACCACAGCCAATGGTTTTGGGAGCTGGCAGTTCATTAAAGGGGGATGTACAAAAGAATTGGTAATGGAAATGCTGAGTACGGCCAAATATTGCATGAGGAACATAAAAATATATCTCCACTAACACCTCTGTTCACAGAAGGTAAGAGCAGTGGTTGACGGACTGTTGAACTAGCAATTTTTTGTTCAACATAGGGTTGGCATCATCTGCAGGAGGTTCATACCTGGACGAAGAGAGGTGGGAGACACCAAATAAATGGGGTAGTGTCTTACGTCTCCTTTTAAAAATGTTCACATGACTTTTCACTATTCAGCCATGGCTGATGTCACCACCATTACTTCCCACTTTCTGTGACACAGATCAAATTGGCAGGTTCTCATTGCACATCCCAGGCATGTACCTGGCTCCATAACCAAAATGGGATCTCACTGGACTTCATCACTGTAGTGAGCATGGCAGCCACAAATCAGGTGCAAGCATGGGAGCGAACAGAGGTATGCATGGACTTTCCCAGCCAAAATAGTTCATGTTCCCTGAGACGGGTTGCTATGTGAAGTCATCATTTTGACAGTCACCTTGAACATACCTCAGTCTGGTGAGTTGGTACGACACTCATACAGCTTTCAACAGGCTTGCACGCAAGGTGTCACACAACCAGCCAAACCCACCGCTTATCGACACAGGCCTCCAAGCTTGAGTCCTGAAGACTGTTAAAAATGGTTTGAAGAGCACGTTCACAGCAATATTCAAACAGTCTGGACATGAATATTCCCCTTTCTTCGTCATCATTGCGCGGTATTTCCCAGAGCCATTTCACAGCTGAACTCGTGGCTGTCATTGGGGCTGCGGCCAGAAAGACGCTCGGTGCCTCAGAGCTGAATTCAGCAGTAGCTGAGCTCCTGAATGCTGCTCGATGAGCTCGTGGGGACGAGGCAGCTGAACAGGCGTGACTTCACCTGTTCTGGCAGGAAACGCTGAGATTTGTTTAATCAGCTAGCCAAACAACCTCCAGCTCTCTGCTCCCTTAGCAGAGAAGGCCAAGCAACAAACATTTTGCTGGGTAAAAGTTTCCACCAAGTTCTCACCAGCAGGAAGGAGATCTGCCAGCAGCGCTGATCTCCATCATCCCTGTGACCTGTCCACAGGAGTGACCTGGGCATAGAGGCAAACAAGGTCAACCAGGTTGCTCCCACTAGGTGTGAGGACACATATATGCAGTAATTTCAGCTAAATGTTTGGGTTTGGTTATTGTTATGGTTTTCACCTGTGTTATCAGGAGCTGGTGAATTGCCAAAAGTTTGGCGGCTGATAAAAACAAGTGCTGTGCCAGATCCAGGGAAAACCCCATGCTCAGAAGGGAGTTGTGAGCCCCAGCAACTCTTTCCTACATGTCTCAAGGTCCCTGAGGGACATATTCTTTGACAACGCTGTTGGAGGATGAGGCGCACTCCTCATGTTGAGCAAGCTGGATTTTGCTGAGACAGTGCTTCCCACGATCAAATTTTAGCGCTAACTGTAGTCGGTAAACAAATCAAGATGGGAGCTGTGTTCCTGGACGTGCTGCTGCTTGTCATACACTGGCACATTGTTCTGAGGTGGGATTCACTGGGCTTGGTGTTTGCCAGCTAAAAACTAAGCACCTTAAATTGAACTGACTGAAAATGAAGCCTTCAAACACCAGCAGCCCTTGTCTCCTTGTCCAGACAAAGGAGAGTGTTGAGCACTGCCACAGCATGATTCATCCCAACTTTAAAAAATTAAGCCAGGGAATTGAGTTGCTTTCTGGACATGCCCATCTCGCTCAGTTGACTATCGAGGGAGCTGAGACAGCTGGCTGAGACTGCAGAGCCAGTGTTTAGATGTCTGCTGCGAGGTGAGTCCCACTGTTGGCCAAGAAGGTGAGCTTTCTGCCCCAGCGAGGCACATGCCCCGTCCACACGTGGACGTGTTTGAGTACGCATGGAGGGCACAGCAAGCACAAGGAGAGTACAAACTCACAGCTTTCTGTGGGGCTGCGTGCTGCATCCCAGCTCTGCCCCAGTTTCCTTCTTAATGGCCTCCCACTAATCCAGCTCCAAAACCTCTTTGACATGGCCAACGTTTGCTCAGACCAAGAGGTTATCCTGACTGCTGATGTGACTGACCATCTACATGCATCCTATAGCAAAGGACAGGTTTATCTTCTGGGTGGGAGAAGAACAAACCAAAAGAGTGTCAGGCAGATGCGTTTATTATTACCTGGAACACAAATCCATCATCCAGAGGCCGGACCTGACGTTTGAGCCCAGACAATGCAGGCAGGTGGGACCGTGGATCTGTCTTTTCTGGATTGCTTCAGGAATGTCAGTGCGCAAAGTCAATCCTTGAAACAAATTAGTTTGCTCAACTTAGGGCGTCAGTGGACATGTACGTCAAATGCCTACTTACACCCGCCATCCGCTCCTCCACTGCAGAGTCTGGCCCTCTTTTCTGGTGCCAGGACAAGGCTGGCCGGCTGTGCGTGCTATTGACTGAGCGCTGAGCCTTGTCGGTCGCAGAGATGTGCCGTGTCTGTGAGCACCCAAGAACTACTGGGTCCGTCTTGCCCGGCAGCTTGTGTCCTCGTGTAAGAAATTAGAAATCCAGGGACACATGTATGCAGCTGAAGTAATGCCCCCAGGGACCCCATTCTGATTGAAAAAAAGGGAAACTCCTTTCTTTCTTGCACCTGCTATTTAATCAGAAATCCCAATAATCCTCAAAGAGATACGGATCTGATCAGCCCCTTGAAGACTGTTGATTGACGCTGCCAACAAACGAGAGGCGTGGTGTCTCAGAAGCTAAATTTCTCAGGAAAGAAGTTAGAATAAACAAAACCAGTTTTACTTGGATTCCTCCGCCCCACAGACATTTAAATACAGTCGGTTGGGTGCCAGTGACACTGGGAAGAGAATTCCCGAAGAAAAGCAAGCTGAGCGCAAGCCAAATGGGAACTGAAGAGCCAAGGTGCAAGTAACAGGGGGTTCCCCTCATCCCAGCCTGGAAGCCTGGCCAGAAATATCATGAAACCGTTCATCCCACATGTGGTGTATATTTTTTGTTATTGTTTTATTTAATATGGCAATAAATCGGCGTATATGATATGACCGCCATGATTAGCTTGTATGGATGTCTTCGTAGCTTGGGCATGGCTACATGGGAGTGGCTTGGGATGGCTACCTAGCTTACCTTGACGAGGTATTATTCTGCAAAGCGACTAAACCTGGATCACGCCGGTAGGTGGGAGAGGTCAGGAGAAGCACTGGAGAGCCCCCCGCTCCTGGCAGGAAAGCCAGGGGGTGGCAGGCATCCCAACCACAGGGCCCTTACTCCCCCGCCATGCTGGAAAACAGGGCTATCTGCGGCGTTGGGGACAAGCGGCAGCCCCAAAGTACTGACGCTGCCGTGATGGGAGCCATCCGCACTGACCGACCCCTGCGCGGCGGGGGAGAAAAACAAAAACCAGCCCAGGAGGGCCTTGTTGCGAGAAGGAAGTATTATTTAACGTGCATTGTGTTGGGAAAGGAAAACAAGGGGCCTGGCGCCGGGCCAGGTCCATTGGCCTCTTTTTTTTTTTTCTCTTTTCTTTTCTTCTGGGCAATTGTTCTAGTGAGGCCAATTATTTATTTTTTTTTAGTCGTTTTTTGCTTTGTTTTGTTTTCTTTGGTGTTTTTGGAGTTGACAATGCACGGGGTAATTTCTCGTCACTCTTCCTGTGTTTTGGCACAGGGGCTGCCCAAGCGCTTGGCGGTGCTTCCTGCGGCAGAGACACCATGGCCACGGCCACCGGCACCGGCACCAGTGCCGCACGGGCATGCGGGTTGCATCATTGGGCGAGCGGGGTCTTCTCGCCGGCCGCGGAGCCAGCCGGGGGGCAGGAGGGAGAGGCGGGAGATTGGGCAGCGGGGTGAGTCAGTGTGGAAAGGCATTGCGCATTTCTGCTGGGTGACTCACCAGCCCTTCCGAAGAAAAAAAATAATAAAAAAAAATTCCAGCCAAATTCTTTCGGGGAGGTAAACAAGGTCACGCAGCGCAGCGAGATCCTGTTTACCTGAGACAGGACGTCTTTGCAGAGCCCGTGCTGGAAGTGGGAACGTGTTGACATGACTCAGGGTGGCCGACGTGAGGAGATAGGGCTGGGGCACCGCTTGGTCCTGGTTTCACCACGACGAGGAGGGGGTGAACCCCCACCACGGGGCCAGACGCTCCCCTCCGCAGAGGATTGCCCTGCCGCCCTGCAGCTCTGCCAGGAGGGAGAGTGGGGAGCAAGGGACCACCGGGGGATGGTAGGGCTGTGCCCGTGCTCAACACTCACCTCCAGCCCTCCTCCATGCTGGCAGCCCCGGAGACTCTGACCCCCTGGTGCCCACCTGCCTGTACCCCATCCACCAGCGGGCGCTTTCCCCACGGCCCCATGAGGAAGCCCCGGTGGCCACACGGTTAATCACAGCCCATTCCAGACGCTGACTGAGTGTTTTTTCCTGATAACAAGACGTGTGTTAGTGTACATCGCTTGGGTGAATATCCTGTTCTTGCGACGGCCGGAGAAGCAGGGGGCAGCCAGCGGGGGGGTTGACGGGGCGGCGTGCCGGGATTTCGCATTCCTGGCATTCCTGCCTTGGCCGTGGACTGCAAAACAGCCCAGTGGGGAGGACAGGGCACCCACGGGTGGCCACCCTGGCCACCTGCACACCCACGCTTTGCCTCCATTGCTGCCTCCCTGGCAAGCCTAGCTGCAGCCTCAGGGCGAGGGGTCAGCCCGGCCACCCCTCTGTGGCTACCAGATCCCTAGGTGGAAGCAGCCCGGCCCCCTCAGCGTCTCCTCTTTCCCTGGCGGTCTTGGCCCCTTTTCCCGGACCTGTCCCTCAGTTTGACCTTCCCGGCTGTGTCCTGGTGGTGCCTTTTCCAGCACAGTCCCCACACTCCAGCCCTGCAGCAGGGCACGCTGGTGTGAACCCACACCGGGGGATCAGGGGCACCTACTGCAGGATGAAAGGCGGGGCCACTCTGAGTTCCTGAGTCCTGCCCTCGGCCACCCTGGCCAGCCGGCAAAGGCACACTGTAAGGACTTCGTGCCCAGGTCTCACAGTCCGGGGTTACCTTGGTCTGTGCAGTTGAATTTCGCTCTCAATAAGCACATTTCTCCTGCCCCTTCCCTGTCCGCAGTCCCTGATCCATCAGCCAGACTGGACTTCTCGCTGGTCCAGGGAAGCGAAGGATGCTCAGCACTTCCCCTGCTCCCAAGCTGCTGTCGGGAACCAGCATGGTGATGGAGGAGCCTGTGGCGCACCCTCCTTCCATCAGCACCACTTCAGCTCTCGGGGGTGCAGGAAAGCACCCACAGCACTGCTTCACCCCCAGACAAAGTGCAGAGCCTGGGAGTGCCCCTCAGCCAGCTGCCTGGACCTGCTCCCAGCCCCTCCACCCTTGCAGAGGTGAGCCAGGATCTCCAACACAGCTACTTCAAGTGCTGCAGCAAGAAGAGCTCTTTTCTTTCTCGTGGGTTCTTCCCTACCCCCCTCCCCCAACTTTTTTCATTGACACAACAAACCAAACAGGGCCAACACTGAACCTAGGCCAGCATTACGTCATGACCGTTTTGTCTCATGGTCAAATCAAGATACTTGGGGTCTTGCACAACCAGGTACTTGGAAAAAAAAAAGATTTCTTTCTTCCTTTCAAACACATCCCTGTTCTGCCTTCTCCAGCTTCCCGCTCTCCCCTTTCACAACCAGCTGGGCTTTGGTAACTCACTCAATGAAACAGGCACACACTGTAGCCTGAGTGGCTGCTAAAAAGGAGGAGAAAGAGACTCCCCGGCTCCCACCACCACCAGCTGCACACATGTGTTGGTGGAAGGGGAAGGGATGGAGAGGAAAGAGAACGATGCCTCTGGTCACATGCAAAACCCCGTTTTTGAGGAATTGAAAGCATGTTATATCTGCAAGATTTCAAAAAAAACCCCAAGGGTGCTTCTGCATTTTAGGAAATGGCCAGCACAGCCATACCCCCGAGGCCTCGGCAGGCTTGTGGGAGGCTCTCAAGGGAGAATCCCGGAACAGTGCTCCTCACAGCCATCGGGGAGAAACCTGGGGCACGCTGGGCACGGGCTGGGCCCACAGCTAGGGGTGCGGCAGGGACCTCAGCCTCATCCCAGCGCCTGGTGCCTCTGCCCCGGCAGCGGTGGGGTGAGGAGCTGGTGAGGTTTGGGGTTTCTCTGGTACTTGTCTCTTCATGAGAAAGCTTTTTATGCCTGCAGCCGAGGAGAGCGCTGGTATTGGAGACAGGTGGGAAGATTTTGGACAACACGTTGACGCATCTGAATCTGTAAGAGGAAAAGCGTCAAGATCTGAAGCTTGTTGGCAAAGCCCAGCCCAAGATTGCTTGGGAAGGGGCGTGCGTGAGTCCTGTGCTGCCCAGAGCAAAGGTCCAAAGATCAGGAGCTTAATTCGAGGCACAAAGCTCCAGTCACCTGAGGACTTTAGCCCTACCCAGGGTTCCCAAGCAACCCAGGTCTTTGGGAATGGGAAAGCCCCAGCAGGGATCTGCTAGACTCCCAGAGGATTACAGACCAAATGACTAAACCCGTTAGGTCACTCAAATGATCATGGAATCATAGAATCACAGAACGGTTTGGGTTGGAAGGGATCTTAAAGCCCATCCAGTTCCAACCCCCCTGCCATGGACAGGGACGCCCTCCACTAGACCCGGTTCCCCAAAGCCCCATCCAGCCTGGCCTTGAACACTGCCAGGGATGGGGCCTCCACAGCTTCTCTGGGCAACCTGTGCCAGTGCCTCACCACCCTCACAGGGAAGAATTTCTTTCTAATATCTAATCTAAATCTCCCCTCTTTTAGTTTAAACCCATTGTCCCTTGTCCTATCAATCCCTGACAAACAGCCCCTCTCCAGCTTTCCTGTAGGCCCCTTCAGGTACTGGCAGGCCGCAATTAGGTCTCCCCGGAGCCTTCTCTTCTCCAGGCTGAACAACCCCAACTCTCTCAGCCTGCCCTCCTAGGAGAGGTGCTCCAGCCCTCTGATCATCTTCCTGGCCCTGCTCTGGACTCGCTCCAGCAGCTCCATGTCTTTCCTGTACTGGGGACCCCAGAGCTGGACGCTGCTTCCATTTATGGTCAAAACCAAGTGTCAGAATCACAGATTTCCTCTTTCCTTAGAACTGGGCTTTCTCGATACCACAAATTTTGCAATGCTAAAATTAAATGTCTGAAAGCACATGCATAGTGTTGCAATCTTGCTGCTTCGCTTACTGCTCTGTGTAATGTATGAGTTGAGTAACAAACAATAGGGGTTGGAAATAGCTGGGATGGAGATTTCCTCTTTCAATTGCAGAATTGTTTCCTTGACTGGTGCGTGCATAAGCCAGGTGGCAAAATGCTTGCCCTGACCAGGTTTCCTGGCAAGCAGGAGGGGACCTTTGGGTGAGGGGTGGAAAGTAGTGAAATAAAAAGCTCCCAAAACCACCTTCTGCCTTTCTTAGGCTTAGCTTCACCCTCTTACTCCTTTACAAGTTCACTCTGTTTCTCAGTAGCTGATTCTTGCAGCTCCTCACAAACTTCTCAGGTCCATTTTCAAACCTGTGGATGGGAACTACTGCCACCCCATAGGAGTGATGGAGGCCTGAGATGCAGATGCCCATATCCAAAGCATGTCTGATACTGGCGCTGTGGCCTCTCCCGTCCAGTGACACATGCCCCAGGCAGTCAGGTCCCACCAGCTCTGGGGAGCCGCAGAGCTTGTTGCTTTCCCAAAGTCAAGCATTGCAGTGACCACTGCCACCCTCCCTTAGCCCTCAGGAAGCCCTAGATGGTACCAGCTCCAGCTGAGTGTAGGCACCCAGGTCTCACAATGCTGTTGTTTCCCTCCACTCCAATGCGATGGGGACTGATCACATGCGAGGCCTGGGGATGCCTGCCTTTCCCAGGGCTTGGTGGGAGGCCTGGCAGGGAAGTTGTCACCTCCTGGTCTTCAGGGGACCCACCAGCCCACTGAACACAGGTGGGGAGCCTGCAGTGCAGCGGCTGTCCCAGGTGCCGTAGACGCAGCTGGGTGCTTCTGGTCCTGGCTGTGCAGGTAGAATCACACATAAACATTTTTGCTTCCCAAAAACCCAACCGGCTGAGGTCTCCTCCAGACCCTGGTGTTTGCACCGTCTCTGACTAAAATGGCTGTTTCTGCTGCACTCAACTGCTGTGACCCAAGAAAGAGACCCTGTGCTGGGAGGTGTAAGGTGGCTGCCTGTCAAGCTTGTGGCACCTTGGCTTTGTGGCCACGGGCACCCCAAACGGCAGGGACGCTGCCAGCAGTGATGGTGTCCTTCCCCAGGCAAAGCACCGCGGTGGGCACAGCAACACTGTGCCAGCTCCCACCGTTTGCTGCCCGAGGGCCTCCGCTTCCCGGATGGGTGTTCACATACACCCAGATTCCTTAGAGGTTTTTTTAATGCAGGTTCATAAATATTCATGTTTTCCAGCTGGCAGAAACTCCCCTGTTGCTGGCTGGCCTTCCTCGGGGGCCAGTGGTGTATCAGACCCTGCTCTTCCTCCCCATGGCAGTGGGAAGCCTCCAAGCTCCCAGAGCTTTTCCTACATCCATCCATCCAGCCAGCCAGCCCAACCCTTTCTCCGAAAGGAGAAGCTCCTTAACCGAAACCACTGCAACCAGCTAACCTCTTGTTTGGAAAAAAACACATGGGATGAACTTGCAAGAAAATATTCCACTTTCTCTCCGCGGGCTGGGATAGAGAAGGGAGGGAAGGGAACGTGGTTCAGCTCTGGGTTTGGGGGCTGCACCTGGCTCTGTGTCTGTGTTCAGAGTGGGAAACCGGGGCAGGTTTTCTATCCCACATGGTAGCGGCATCTGGTTGCTCCTTCCTGACCACGAGCTTTGAAACCATCTACAAAACCTGAGTAAATAAATAAGTACAACAATAGGTCGCAGCGTACCCGGTGGGACTACCCATGGAAAAGGGAAAATACGTATCACAGGGAAAAAACTGCAAATCCTGTTCAGCTGCTCCTTTCTGTTTCATTTAATGCACTTGAAGGCGGCTGCGCTGGGAAAATGCTTTATTCGATTACGAGGCTGTTCACACCAGCCTCAGCTGAGCCAGGAGAGCCTCGTCCCGGCCAAACCTGAAGGCGAAGCGCACCCATTTCAGCCCCTTCACAACCGGCCGACAAAGCTGGTGGATGCTCTGATGAGTAGAGCCATCCCCATCCCTCCTAGGGGAGAAACCTGCACCGCTGGCTGTTCGCCTCGCCGCAGCAGATGCCGGCCCTTCCCGGACCAAGAGCCTCATCTGGATTTGGGCATCCTTCTGAGAGAGAGCTGCCCCTCGCCCAGCCCGGGGTGCTCCGAAGCGGGGTTCCCCGCAAGTGAGAGGTGTGCTCCCCCTTTGCTCCGCTGGTCAGCGCTGCCTCAAACTTTCCAGGGCAAGGCTATGCTGCGATTGTGGTGTTTTGTCCATGGTCACCAGGTTTATGGGACACTAGGGAGACCCCTCTTTTCCTCCCCTCCCCCTCCCAGCACAAGCATTTTGTTTTTCTTCTTGATTAGTGGAAAAAATTCCTGAACCTGTCAGAAGGAAGGAAGGTCTTTTCTCTCTCTCTTTCTCTCTCCTCGGTCAATTAGTGAAACACAAACACTTTCCATCACCACGCTGAAACACTTTTTCCACCTAAATAACACCTCTGCGGACTTTAAAGGCGCAGGCCCCTTTGCACAGCCCCCCCCCCAGCACGAGAGATGCCCTCCTGGGGCCGCACCGGAGCAGGATGGGGGCGGCCGTTCCCCGTCCTGCGGTACCCGGACGCGTGCAGCCGGCCCGGGCCTTGGGACGTTGCAGCAGGCACCTGGCAGGAGCGCAGGCACCTCCCAGGGCTTTTCCTCTCAGACACCAAGCCGGTGCTTGCCGGGTCATGGCAAACCTCGCTGCCCTCCTTTCTGGGAGGTGCAGTTCATGGGCGGCCCCCACGTGCGTACACCTACACGTCATGGGGCGATGCCCGACGTTGCTGGGGAAAAAGATCACGTATGGGACATGCAGAGTGGCCTGGCCAGCCGTCTCCTGGGTGTCCTGGGCTGCAACTAGGCGTGCGTGCCTCAGTAAGGGCTTCTCTGCCGGAGCACACCTTGGTTGATTAATCACTGCTTTTTCTGTGCTGACCTCACTTGCTTTTTGCCTCTGATGTCATCGCCCACAGCCGACTCTGCGCTTGCAGGGACCGAGAGTAGCTAACATCTCCTCTGCTCTTCCCCAGGGTCTGCAGCAGGATTCATCCTGAAACATTAATTTCTCCTCACGCAGAAAGCACCCGAGCAGGGCCTGGGTTTGGGGGCAGAGCTGGCCTCCGCTGACCGCATCGGCCAGCGCTGGCCAGGGCCAAAGGTTGGGCTGTTTGGGAACTTGGGAGTTTTCAAAGCTGCCAGGGCAAGACCTGCAGCGGAGCTGCTTGCCCGGCATCTCCGCACCATCTGTCCTTTGGTTTTGCAGCGCGTGCAAAAAAAAAAGAAAAAAAAAATCACAGCAAACATTTCGAAACGCGCATCGACTGTCAAGCCGCAAACCTCCCCGTTGCCCGGGTCCCCGCCGTGTCTGGGTTACTGCTTAATCACTTGCAAACTGCTTATTTTATTGAGTTAGTAATTACAAGTGGGGAGATTACAACTTCAGTTTCCCTGGAGGCTGCCCTCCTCCCGGCTTTGCCACGACCTTTGCTGTGAACCCCAGGCAGTCCATCGCGCTGGGGAGTCCCGTTTGGTGTCTGCCTGGCTGGGGGAGGTGAGCCCTGCAATAATTTTGTATTTTGATCTCTTTGTCCTCCTGGCTCCTCCGCTGAGAGCCCCACGGACCCACCGCCACGACTGAGGCTGTCCTGTTAACCCAGCGCCTGCACTACCTGCAGGGAGGCCCCAGCATTTGGGTTCCCTCCAATTCCCACCCTCCTCCTGCTCATTTCTTTTTTGGGGGGAGGGGGGGCTCTGTTGTTCTTTTAACTCTGCGATGAAAGCCGAAAACAGCCGAGGCTGCCTGGCTTCCTCGCAATGTCTTTTGAGATGGGAAATTCCCAAGCCTGCAACAAGTTCACTTGGTCACGGGCAGATCACGGCTCGGGGGGGACACAGCATTCTTTGGTCACGGGCTGCGTGAAAGCGAGTGGTGAACAGCTGCACGCTCGGACAAGGGGGTTTTGTTGGTTTTTTTTTCCTAAATAGCTTTTAATGCTTCATATTTTCCTCCCTCTTTGTACCCGGCTTTTCCCTTGGCACAGCTGGCTTCTCCGCCCCCAGGGCCCACCAGGCACTTCTGCATGGACAGCGGGATGTGGCCACCCTCCGACACATCTCCATCCCACCCCGGGATCCCACGGGATGGCAACGTCTTCCATCGAGCCCTTTCCCAGCCGTGTCCGGAGCATGGGGAGGTCAGGCAGCGGGACAGGGCGGCTGTCGTGGGGGACATGGCTTATGCCAGGGAAGCACACGCTGAGCGCAGGAAGGGGAATGCCTGTGTGGGCTTTGTGCCACATGGCTGGGCTGAAGAAGGCTCTTCCTTTGAGCCACAGCCAGGTGTGGGGGTGAGCTTAAGCCGTTCGCATTCCTGAGTGCCAATAAAATAAGCAAACAGACAAGGGTTTTCCTGGGCCCGGCAAGGAAACACTTGCAAACTGATTTTTCGCTTCATTTGGCCATGCAATGGCTTTAGCTTTGCAAACTCCCAATGCTAAAAAGCCCGAAGCCTGGCTTCGAACATGGGGGTTTCCTTTTTACACCTGAATATGCCATTGAGCTCGCTCTCCTGCGTGCCTGCTGGTTTCAGGAGCTGTGTTCTTGTAGGAGGACCCATCCCCAAAACCTCTCTGATACCTTGAGTCACAGATCAATCACAGAACGGTTTGGGTTGAAAGGGACCTCAAAGATCATCTAGTTCCAACCCCCTGCCATGGGCAGGGACACCCTCCACTAGACCAGGGTGCCCAAAGCCCCATCCAGCCTGGCCTTGAACACTGCCAGGGATGGGGCCTCCACAGCTTCTCTGGGCAACCTGTGCCAGTGCCTCACCACCCTCACAGGGAAGAATTTCTTCCTAACATCTAATCTAAATCTGCCATCATTCAGTTTAAACCCATCACCCCTTGTCCTGTTACTCCCTGCCATGTAAACAGCCCCTCTCCAGCTTTCCTGTAGGCCCCCTCCAGGTACTGGCAGGCCGCAATTAGGTCTCCCGGGAGCCTTTTCTCCAGGCTGAACAACCCCAACTCCCTCAGCCTGCCCTCACAGGAGAGGTGCTCCAGCCCTCTGATCAGCTTTGTGGCCTCCTCTGCTCTCGCTCTGACAGGTCCACATCTTTCTTGTGCTGGGGCCCCCAGACCTGGATGTGGCACTCGAAGGCTGGATGCATTTCCTCCAAGAAAAACTGAGCCTCCCATCGAATGACATATCCCGGGGCTGGGCCCTTCGGTAAAGCAGCGGTCGAGCAATTAAACCAGGGAGAGTTGCCAAGGCTCCCCGACTCTTCCGAGGGCGCATGTAGCTCTGGGCGAGCCCAGCTGGCACCCCTGCTCGGAGGAGATGCTTTCCGGCAGCGTGCTGCGGCCCTCCCGGGGCTTATTTCGGGATTTATTTTCTGAGCTTGGCTTTACGGGCTGGATGTAGACCACCTTCTCCAGCCCTGAGAAGCGGCGTGGGCTCCCACCTTTCCTGCTCCCCACACTGACCTGCGCTGAACGCGTGCCAAGGCGCTGCGAGCGAACGGCATTCGAGCGAGCGAGCGGCCGAGCAGCTGCCGCGAGCGGACGCCAGGCGCTGCGGAGGTGTTAGCTCCAGGCGCCCGGGCCCGCGGCTTCTTTCAGCACCTATTCATTTAGAGCTGCTAAAAGCAGGCGCACGCTCGCGGATGAGATTGCGTGCCTCCCCCGGGACTCTCGTGGCCAGGCCGTGTGCCGGCCCCCTGGGATGCCCAACCCCTTTCCTTCCACCCCGGCCCCCATCCAGGCTGGCGCACCTACATCTGTGCCTTGTAACCCTCTTTGCACCCCTGGTTCCCCAAATTCCTTGCTGACAGGCCCTCAAGCCCAAAGAATACTCATGCCAAAAATCTTTCTTCTCCTTGGATTACCCCAAGGAAATCAGAGCAGGGGCGTGATTATTACCCTCGCTGTAATTTTGCCCATGCTTTCCATCCTCGGGGGCAGATAGAGCTCACCCCTACCCCATCTCCCTTTGAGGAACCAGGGAAAAATGTGTCCTCACCCCAAAATGAACCACGTTGGAGCAAGGCACACACCCAGGAGTGCCAGGCTCGTCCTTCGAGCCTGGAGCACACCCAGACGCCGAGCTCCCCGGGTTCACTGTCACAGCACAAGTTCCCTCTTGGGTCTATGAGCCACAGGCTGGAGGTACTACGCATGTACCTGGGGGGGACACCCCAAAACTGAGGCAAAGGGGCAGCAGCCGCCCTCACTCCCCGCAGCCTGGTGCCCGGGTGCCAGCTGCACGATACCTCCCTTGCTGGGAGGAAAGGGAAACGCAACGGCCTTTCCGACCCAGGGAAGGACCGCCGTCGTCTAGACGATGTGACTAAGGAGGGAAGGGGCCAGCTGTTTGTACAGCTTTGGGGAGTGTAAACACTGCCGACCGTCCCAAGCCCTTCAAAGCAGAGCAATCCGGAGACGGGATGAAAGCGCAGGGGGATTCTGGCCGGGTGTCCGAACAGAGCAGCTGAGGAGAAGGGCACCTCTTGAAGATGAAATCCCCAGCGCCTGAGCTGTTTCAGACCGGCCCGAGCGCTGGGCGATGCGTGGGAAGGGGGAGCGCAGCGCTGCGGGCCATGGGCAGGGCTGCGCCCGGGCTCCCAGGGCTCTCCCGGCGTTGGTCGCTTCTCTCTGCAACCTCAGAATAAGCGACCTGAAAATGAAACTAGAGGCCCCAGGAACCTCGCTGTGCCCCATGGTGAGCTGGTTTGGCCTCCGCATTTCATTCAAAAGACAGAGAAAATGTTTGAGAGGTTTGGTTTCCTTTTCTTCTTTTTTTTTTTCTTTTTACAACTTTAAATACAGTACTGAGTATAAATTAATCTTACATTTAAAAAAAAAAAGAGCCAAAAAAATTAAAATAAAATAAAACCTCACCATCTTTACAAACCAAAGGAAACAGGTTTTGGACCAGGAAAACAAAGTGTCTTAAGACTTGAGTGCTCGGGGACGGAGGGAGGGAGCAAGGTGCCACCCTGGCAGTGGTACGAGAAGTGCTCTGGGCTTGCGTAGGTGAGGGCTGGGTCCCTCCACAGCTTGTAACAGCCCCCAGGCTGTGGCTTCGCCTTCTTCCCCGGCTCCCTCTGGGCCTTCGCCCAGCAATAGGGGTGCGCGTGTGTGCGAGGGGAGAAGGGCTGGAGGCAGGAGGGGCCGGGGGGGACGGGGATGCACGACTACCGCGCTAGCTCTGGGCTGGCGTTTTCTCCATGTGTAACTCTGCAGCACCCAGCACGGCGCGGTCTGAGCCTGGGACTCTGAGATGACACTGAAAACTCCCGTCATACGTAACGTTTCTGCTACTGGTGACAGTGTTGGGTGTGCAGAAATAGCCCCTGCCAGCAGAGACCTCTCCTCTCTCCTCCGGAGCAGGCAGTGGCCTGGGAGGGACTCTGCAACTGACCCTCCAGTTGTTCTGGAGCCCTCCTCACTCAGAAGGGCTCCTGTCTGTTTCAGCTGCTGCCAACTGCAAAGACAACCCTCATTTCTTTCTTTATACTACACAGAGCTGCCCACATCTTGGGCCAGCTTCCAAGCTAGGTGGGCTTGGAACATTCAGCGGGCAAAATCCAGAAGGAATTTGAGAGAGAAACCATGAGGGAAAAAGATGGGAGATGCAGGGACATTGGCAGGGAGGGAGCAGTGAAGGCACAGTGTGCAGGACACCATGAAGGGGTTAAAAACCTCAGAGGAATGACATGATTCTGCTTTCAGAACCACAGAGCAGGCAAGGACAGCTCATCAAGATTAAGTCATGCTCCTAAGTTTGGCTGTCGTCGGGCTTGTTGTGGTGCCCCTTTGCCTCCTGCAAGGAAGTTGTGCTGGGGGGTTGGTGGAGAGGGAGAGAACAGGGCAACAAGACTGAGATCAGATGATGCCTCTGCCTGCGCCATCCTCATGGGCACGCTGCAGTAACTGTGCTTTTCCGCCAGCCCAACAAAGCCGATGCGCGCATGTGCCTCTGAGCCTCCTGCTGCTGGGGAATGAAATCCGTTTAAGAACATATATATATATTTATATATGTATGTATAAATACACATACACACACGCACACACACGTATATATATATATATACACAGATATACACGCGCACACATACAGAGCGAATTTAAAAAATAATTTGAGTCCGAGCCTGGAAAGTTGAATTCTCCACCAGCATGTGCAAAGATGGCTCCCCTTGGCGGGGGCCGGGGGCGTGGGGACCATTCTGCCACCGTCTGCTCCTTCCCCACGATCCAAACACCTTCCAGTCAGCACCAGGAGCAGGAGGGGAAAGGGGGGGGAGGAATGCATTTGGCTTCTTTGTTTCTTTTTTTTTTTGTTGTTCTGTTCCCCGAGATGTCGTATATCTTAGTGGTTTTGGTTTTTCTTTTTTTTAAAATAAAATATACACACGCACATTAAAAATATATATCTGTCCAGGTAGGGCGATAAAAGTCCTTAGTGCATTTTCCATCATCGGTTGCCGCTCGCAATCTGAGTGAGATATGCCTGTGTTCAGAACGTATGTCCAGTGCAAGTGTTGATCTCAACCAGGCCCCCCAGCCTTACCAGAAACATGAGGGGAAGGGAGAACATTCTCCTTTCACCCTCTGCCCATTTGTTCTTCTCCTCCTCTCGGAAGAAATTGGACCCACTTTCCTTTTCACATTTTCCATCCTGTCCTCTGGAGCAGGGAAGGCATTGCTCTGTCCTCCTTGCATGTTGTGGCTGTTGGGGTTCGTGGTTTTATTTGTACTTTGTTCTTTTCTCATATATATATATATATATAGGTCATGTTTGTCCTTTCTTGTGTGTGTAAAACTTTAAAATTATGCTAATAAATGAAAGAAGGGAGAGGCTTTGGTGGGAGAAGGTCCACTGATGGAAAGGGAAGCACCAATTGCCGTCTGAATCAGACGTCGAGGCAGACGGACAAAGAGGAAAAGTTATCACTCCAAGGACCCCATGGGGGCAATACAGCAAATATATTAAATAAACCTGGAAGTGAAACAAAAACAGACATGGCATTAGAACATGTAACCCTCTGCCCCCGCAACTCCCCTCCTCTCCCGTTTTCTCCTCTGGAAATGTTGGTGTCAAAGTGCCAGGTTAGAAGCCCAGGAGGGCTTTTGACCTTCTCTATTTTTTTCCCCTGGACAGCTGGAGGGAGAGCTGAGATTTGCATGGGTTTGCATCACTTATACCCTGGGAACCTTGGGGCAGCCAGGAGGATCCTGGGACAATCGGAGCCTCGTAGTGCTAAGCGTGGGAACACCGATCCCAAGACACCGCCTGGTGCCCCTCGTCCCCAGCTCCTGAAACACCGCATGGGGGAAGCCTGGCCCAGGCTTGCCCAAGGGGCCGTGACAGAGCTGGAACTGCTGAGTCACGGGCCAGGGCTTTCCCTTTTAGGCTGTGAGGCCTCTCTCCAAATTCTGCCCCCCAGGTCTGCGCGCTGGCTACTCTTTCTGCACCTTTCCCTCTCTCACAGGGAACCAGGGCTTGTTCTCCAGTGAAATTCTTCTGATGACGAGGGAATTACGCCTGTTTACATAAGTCAGGGAGAGAAGAATCAGACCCTGGACTGACAAAGTCCAGATCTCTTGCCAGAGATTCCAGTTCTCCCTTCCCCTGGTATGACCTTTCTTATGCACGCAGGCTTCCCGCTAGGAGAGACATGAACCAAGTCTTACTGCTTTTCAGCCTTTCTGCCAACTCAACTAATGAAATAAAAGGGAAAGGGATCCCCAGAGCAATATTAATTCTCTGCTTTCAACGGAGAATCAATAAAGGAGAACAGGAGTTGCTCCACAGAAGAGATGAATTACATGGACCCCGAGGGGATTTAGGTGTGGAGAGAAGTCAGGCTCGTTCTCTGCCTGTCAGGGAGGCAGAGAAAGGAGAGGGCAGGGCGCGGGAGCTAGTAGGGTTGCAGCATGATCCTCCCACTCCTGCAAAGAGCCATAAAGCCATAAATAGGATGCACGTGCTGGGTCCCAGCCTAGTCCTTCCCTCGCTTTCAACCCCGGTTTTATCACGCCCAGGCCCTGCAGTAGCTCCGCACCAAATGAGGGGCTGCTGCTGTGGGAAGCGTCCGAGGTGCACGGGCAGAACCGTGTCCTGGGAGAGCATTTCTCCCGACTGGAAAAGCAGTTTGCAGTTACCTGCCTTGTGCTCTCTCTCCCCTGCCAGCACTTCTATGCTATGAGGATTTCTTTCAGCACTTTCTTATCGTTGACATGCTTGTACTTCTTATGTTTCCTCTTCTGCGCTGGCGGCCGGCGTACTCGCTGCCTCTGTGAGACGGCAGCTTTGGTGAACGACGGTGACAAGCCTGCCAAAACAGAGGGGAGAGTGTCTGTACAGTGAGGGGCAGCCGGGACACGTTGAAATACCTGTCTCCACACACTATCAACAAAGAGCTCTGCAACCGGAGGGCCGCTAGGCCTCCTTCTCCTGTTCTTCTGCCCCTTGTCCTCTGTTCTCCACAGTCTCTGCCCTCTCCCTTTTCCCACGATGCCCTTCCTCTCACCTCTCACCGTCCCCTCCTTCCTTTCCCTGGGATCCAGCCCCTTGCTGGCAGGCAGACAACCTGGGAAAGGTCCTTCAGCTGGTATAAACCAGCAAAGGCCCATGGGATTCACTGGAGCTGATCTAAACCAGCGGAGGGCTCTTCTCTCTCTCCCCAGTCTCTCTTCTCATGCCTCCCTCCACCCTACTAATGCCAAGATCCTTACGTCTCTGTTCACGTGGCCCTGGCCGGCTGTTCCTGGGGATCTGACGGGCCACCGCTTCACACCGACACTGCACATGGTCCTCCAAAGGCACAATGACTTTTTTGAATTTTGGCTTCCTCTGGACAAACTCGATCTTGTTCACCTATTTGGGAGAGAGAGGCAAGCAAAAGATTAATACAGCTCTAGCTCCCACTCTGCAAAAATAATCAGTGTCCATATGCTACAGTACTTTTTTGTTCCCAACAGGGTCAGAAGGCATTTTACAGAGCACGGTTCCCATTCAGGGGTGCCGCGTATGGGCGCTGATTCTGCAGCACACCAGCAGAGCAGACCTAGACCAGGCAAGCTCGGATGTGACTGGTTGTTTCCCCTGTTCCTGATGGTTGCTGCTGCTTCAGCAGGATGACTATTTGATCACAGACAGAAACACGGGACGTGCAGAACACGCTGGCCTGTTTCTGACAGCTGTGATGGCGGAGACCTGGGGGCAATCAGAATTCATTCCCACAGGATCCTACAGGAAGGGCAAAAGGAGAAAAACTCAGGCCCGATACAAGCAAATGCGGCTTCACCAGCTCTGCTGAGGCCTGTCTGAATTTGTCTCAAGCTCTTTAATAACTCGCGGGGCTGAAGCCCTCAGCTCTGTGTTTCACAGGAAAGGCAGCACTCTGGAAATTCCCTCGGAGTCTCCACCAGTGCTGACTCAGAGGGAAGACTCACTGCTCTACATCCCATCACGGGGCACGGGCTTTCTAGGGGGTCCTCCCACTCCAGGAGCAGCCGGGCCTGACCCCACTCATCTTATCTAACAAGACTGCGGTCCCTGAAGTGCTCCGCAAGCTATAAATACTTGCTCCGCCGCGCGCCTGGGATTGCATTCCTCTAAACCCACTGCCCCCAGCAGCATCCCTCAGCCAGCCCTGGAGCAGCCAGGCTGTTTATCTTTCCTTGAAAGCCCACTCCACACGCTTCAGACCACACGCTGCTCGCTAGACAAACACTTCCAGCCAAACAATAGAGAGACCTCTGTCCTCAAAGAAACCATTTCCAGGTCACTTTTTCAGGCTGGCTTTTGACCTCTCACTTGTTTTTTTCCACAAAAACAACTCCTGTTCCCCCACATTTTTCCCTCATTCAGCCTGGCTTTTCTGAGAAAGGAATTTCCTGATGAAGAGGGCTGTGTGAATACAACTTTTCCCAGCCAACCTCTGCCGCCTGCCTGGGGGAGTCTCTTACGGCTCAGGCAGAGGATTAGTACGGGATGAGTATTATTTTTAAACGAGCTGTCTGGGAGGAAGCTGTGAGGATATCACTGGTAGCTGTGAGGAGGGCAGGATCAGAGCAAGAGGTTAGCCGTCAGGTGTCTGCCTGCTGCTGGAGCCGGTCAGGAGGTAACCGTGGGGCTGAGAAAGAGGAGAAGCTGCTCCGATGCGCGCCTTGGGAAGAAGCTGCAGCAGCAGCGGGGAGACGGAGCGCTGACACTGCAAACCCTCCTCTTTTTGCACCAAAACCAGTCCCCGTGCTGCAAGTGTCCTGTTTCCTCCGCTCTAACACAGCAGGTGAGGCCGCTCTGAGCCACAGAAATAGCTGTGGCGCAGAGCTGCAGCTGGGGACGGTGCCCTGTAGCTCTGCTGCGGTGACAGTCCCCAGCTGCTGGACAGCACCAGCCCGCCGAGTAGCTGGGATGGACATCACCCCGCAGCTGCAGCGCTGGGTGGCTAACGCAGAAGGTGTCCCTGCAGAGGGGGTGCAGGGAACACACAGCTGTGTAAGCCTTGCACCTGAAACCTGCTGTGGATTTGGTTTTGGGGGTGTAGGGTTGGAAGTGGGCCGTGGGAGGAGGGAGCAGCGTTTCCCTTACCTGGACGTGCCGGACACGAATCTGCGTGGGGCGACACTGCACGTTGCGGTTGTTGCAACACCCGGAGCAGCGCTGCACCTCCACGCAGGGTGGCCACACCACAAAGTTGGCGTTGGTGCTGTCTACCATGTTGCGGGAGATTTCAAAGACCACCGTCCGCGTCTTGCACTCCGCCAGGACAGCTGGCTCTGCTGCTGCCAGAGCATCTATGGAGGGCCAAGAGAAGAAGAAGGGATAAAAGGGGCTTTGCAGCTGTTACCAACCCGCTGCAGCCACCTCTACTGTAAGAGAAAGACCCCACACAGCTCTCGCACACACACACACGTTGTTTCTCCTTCTCCCACCCCTCCAGCTCCCTCCATGGACAAAGCCGCACCCTGCGGAGGAGCCTTCAGCAAAATGATGCTTCTCACCGCAGCGGCAGTCCTAGGCAGGAGATGACACTTCTTTCAAGCAAATCAGCACCAGGGGGATTTAAAGCAGAGTGGCTTGCAGAGCTCCAGACCCACTTTCCTGCCCTCCTGGAGGGTAACACCCACCTCCTACACGAAGTCCAGACCCTTCTTCTCATCTGTCTACACATCGACGCGCACTGTAACCTCTACCCTCACACGTGTATCTCAGACACACACCTACACCCACCCGCAGCTGCTCAGGTGAGTGCCCCAACAATCACAAGGTGCAACACCCCCAACTCACCTAGGCTTCGTCGCTCTCGAGACAGGACCACGGCGTTTTGACCAGTCTGAGTTGCATTCAGGTCCAGGCTTGAGCTATCCTCCTCTGCAAAGGGAAAGACATGACTTAATAGCACCGGGTAAAAGCAGGAGAAGACAGCAGGCACTTGTGCTCTGCTCACCAGGCAAAGTGCAGAGACACAGGATAAGCCATGGCCTCAGTGCGTCATGCTTGGTGTAAATCCACCAGCAAGGTCACAACTGTGCTGCAGCACGGAGACTCTAAGTTTGCTCTTTGCTCAGGCTAGGCAGTTCAAAGCAACAGGTCTATTGTGAAAGAGGGGTCCCAGCCAGGTCTCCAGCTCAAGAACGACAAGGCCTACGACAGGGCTTTCTGGTATCAGAGAGGAGCGGCAGAGGGATCCGGGTCAGCTGGCTGAGACCAGGATACTGCAAGGAGGATCAAAGACCAGATGGGACCAGCAGACAGTTTGGTATGTAACACTGAGGTGCCTTGCTGGAATGGCTTGGGACTGGGAGAGTCAGGGTGTGGGGGGGCAAATGAAGGGGATGATGGGTGGGAGGTGGGATGCTGACTTTCTCCCAACCCATCGCAGCCATTCTAGGTTAGAGTCAGTTTATGACAGAAGAACAGAAAAATAAAGTTTAAAATTACTTTTCCCCTATACTACTCTAAGGTAAGCTGCAGGATCTGGAAGTAGTTCAGTCAGCGATGGGAGAGGAAGGCAAACAGCATTCAGGCCAGCCCTGAGCGTTCCCTCCCACCCCACTGCTTTTTCCCATAGGAAACGCTGAACAGAGAAATGCCCATAATCCCCATGGAGCACTCCAACACGCAGCCCCTCCTGAGCTCCGGACAATGGCCGCGCTCAGAGATAGCTCCCACCCAGCCACAGCTCTTTCCTTCTCTGACCCGCTTTAGCAGCTGAAGGAAGCTGAATGGACGTCAGCATCAAGGGAGCAATTTTCTTAAGGGGAATTTGGGGCCAGTAGAAGATCTCTGTTTATCAGATGTACGATGGAGCAGACTTCCCACACCTATCATGTCCCATCCCTCTTCCTCTGTCCTGCCCCAGTGCAGCCTGCTTATAAGTGGAAGCAGACACTTTGGGCTCCGCTTAGATTTGAAGCAATTGCTGAAGGATTTGGGATGGGTGCAGAGAGGCTGTATTCATAAGGCAGGAATCATGTGCCGGAGCAGTCAACATCTACATGTAAGGTGGACAGACAGACATCCTTTAAGGTGGCTGGAGAGGCGTGATCAATTCTAGGACACCATTCATCTCGCCCTGAGGCAGACACCCAAAATGAGGTCTGGTGGATCACGCTCTGGAAGGGCATGTAGCTCTCCAGGGTGTCTGGATGACTGGCTTAGGCGGTCACGCCTGCTTTGTGGGCAGCCACAGCTAAGGTCTACAGCAACGTCAGGAGAGCAGTATCTCAGCTCATCTGCCTCCTGGAGCTGCCTAATCCTGGCTCCCCGTGCAGTCAGTGGAGGGCAGTAGCTGTAACACATACACGGGACATGGGCAGCACAGGGCATCGCCCCAGCCGCTGTGGGATTATTTTGCTAATACACTTATTTGCTGATACACTAATTCCACACAGAGCAAGCAAATGGTGATGCCCATCAGCCGCTACCTGGGAGCAGATGAGAGCCACAGGTTGCAACAAAGAGACGGCTTCACAGCACCATTTTCTGTTTCCCTGACCAGCCTTTCCCAGCTGGGACCTGAAGTGAAACCAGTGACTCAAAGCTCTGCAGCCTTCTCCCATACCCCTGGGCTTTTCAAGCCAACAAGAGAAGCCCACTTTATTTCTTAACCATGAGGGCAGTTAGTGACTGCGATAGAGACGTATCTGTTCCTTCGACACCAGGACATGACAGACTGCACGCATCTTCTCAGCCGTTCCTTCCCCACCCCTTCATCCTGCGCTGACTGGCATTTTATCAAAGGGTGGGGGCTGCCTTTGCACAGAGGTTGAGTTGAGATGAGAGAGAGGGGAGAAAAAAATAGCAACAACTGTTGATTCAAAACAAATCTCCTATTGAAAAGCAGGTCCCTCCCTCCCCCAGGTTGTCCTTCTACACCCCGGGGGCGGGGGGGAACCAGCCTGGGACAATCCAGCCCAGCTAATTTTGGAAGTTGCCCCATTGTGTGGCTGGTGGACAAGGAGGAGGGAACTGGTGAGGGCAGGGAGTGGCCGTGGCAGTGGTGGGGAGCCTCCTTGCCTCTTTCTAAGGCAAAAACAATAGCTGAACGCAGCTGGTGCCCTCCCCCTCGCTTTTCCCCCCCTGCCCCTCCAGGGCCGTTTTGAAAGGCAGCGGGAATGCTTTTGAGACTGCGCCAGTGGTTGGACTGGCATAGGAAACAAAAGCAGGAAATTCTGTTCCCCCGTAGATAGTGTCTCGGCAAGGATTACAAAGCTCCAAACAGACAAAACACGAGAGAGAAGGCGAGCTGGGGGGGCCGGGGGACGACGGGCGGGAGCAGGGTTAGAATAGAAAGGAATTTGCTCTGAAGAGACCGTTTATAAATAAATTCCTGGGCCAGCCCAGCCGCCGTGGCGCGTGCTCCAATTCCCACACGTGCCGACCCCTCCACGCTTCCCCGCTCCTGTCGCTCGCTGTGCTCAGCCCTGGCCAAGTGACCCCAAGGCACAGCAGCCCCCAGAGCTCTTATCTACGGGCAGGAGGTGAAGTGACGCTACCCTGACTTAGCGTCTGTCCCGTGTCTCACCCACAGGCACGCGCTCTGCTGCTCTCGTCCTAGGAGCCGCTGGAAGCCCGTGGCCTTTTGTGGATGCTAAACCTGAGAATCACCTTGGCCCTTTCCTCCTCCTCCTCCTCCTAAACCGATCCTTGGCCAATTCAAGCCCTGCTGCCTGTGCATCTCCCAGGGTGAAAAGTGCTGACCTCAGTTCCTTGCACTCACCTTGCACATCTCCTATCATTTTCGTAAGCCTGTGCCCCTCAACAGACCAGGCAGGTAAGAGGAGATCTAAAAAGGCATTTAGTTGCCTAACTCCCATAGGTTTCAGGGGGGCTGGGTGTGTAAATAGCCAGGTCTTGGCTTCCTATATTTATAGTGAGGTCTGCTGATAGTGTGCCTGCTGGAAAACAGAGTACCCCCTCCCTCCCCAACAAAGAGTTAAGAAAAAATAGAGGAGTGTTTGGCGAAGAGGAGATTTACCTACGGAGTCTATCCGCAGAGCACGCTGGAGGTCGCTGATGGAGCGCACTGAGCTGCCACCCAAAATCTCATAAATGTCTTCGGGTATGGGGTCCCCCTGCCAGGTGACAAAAAGAAAAGAAGGGGAGGAACAAGCGTTAGACAGGTGATCTGCAAATACCGACTGCATCGGGGAGCTGGAGCGGAGGGAATCAAAGGACCACGGACGAGGCACGACAGCGCCAGCGAAACGCAAAGACAGGCCCTCATGAAGGCATGAGCCTAAAACCTGAGCAAAAGTGAGAAAGCCCCTCCTGCTGCCTCTCACAAAGCTGTCGGAAGACTGAAAATGCCCAGAAATGCCCGGGCTGTGCAGCAGAGCCCCGAACGCTATGCAAGCAGCCAGCAAGGCTTCCGTCTCCGGTGCTGTATGACTTCTCCAGGTGGCCTCTCATTCCTGCTGCCTGCAGTAAAGGCGTTTTAACAGACTTCCCTTACGCTATCAGATAAAACCTTCCCAATATTTCCCTCTGTTATGAAACTCCCTCACGGGCTTTGTCAGATATCGTGTGTATGTGCGTGTGCGTGCGCGTGTTTTCAAACCACAGCGGCCCAATAATATACACCATTTGCATACTCTTATTTTTAAAAAAAAAAAGGCGGGGGTTGGAGAGAAGATTGACCTTTGCAGCTGAGGCTGCTCCGGCATGAGCTGGCGGTGAAACCACAAACGCTGCAGGGAGGACATGAAAGGCTGTTCAGGGAGGTGGGCTGAGGAGCTGATTTGGATGAAGAAACACATGGGAGTTTGGATAGTATCGCACACCAGCGCCAAGAAACCTTAAGTGAGCAGGTTTATAGACATCAGCCGATGGGTCGAATTCAGGGTTTGTGCAGGCAGGTGCAATGCCATCCATCTTCTGGGAATTTTACTCTGGCACCAGGCTTGAAAGGGCCCCAGTGACGGCACTTAACAAGACTACAAAGGAGCGGTGTGGGAAAGCAAGCACTGATTAAAACATACTTCCGAAAGACTAGAAAACGAGACGGAGGAAAGTACTGGCCAAAGTGTTTGCTTAGCTCCTAGCTCTCTTCATTCAGGGCTACTCATGCAGAAAAGCTGCTCTTTCAGCCGGGTGCTGGATGCTGCCTGAGCCACAGCCCTACACATGCCCCTGTAACTGAGAGAACTTGGCTTGCGTGCTTGTGAAACGCAGGGATTTTCGTGCGGGTTTTTATGGGCAGTTGGTGGCATGTGGGTGGTCCTTCTAGTGTACAGCTATTCCCTCCCTGCCTGCGTTCGGTGCAGAACATTTCCCTTCCACTTGGAGTCGAGCGGTTTTGCCTGGTTTAACCAGGCAGGTGGTTAAATGTTGCCTTTTAAACCTTGAGGGCTTCAGCCCAAACCTGCAGCCACTTTCACACGGCTGCTTGAGCCTGGCACCCTCCCACACATGCCTGTCCCTTGGCCATCGGCCCTTCACCTCTACTAGCAGGACAATAGGAGTGCTCCCTCCTCAGCCCTGCTAGCCCACCCTCTAATACTGTAACTTAAACTAGGGCACGGTGGTTTAAAGGCTGCTGCAGCCCAAGTCACGGGGCAGAAACCTCCTGGGATAGCTGCAGAGCAGACAACACTAGCGTCTTCAACCTCCGCAGCCAGATCCACCAGAGAGCTCGAGTCAGATCGAGCCTCTCTGCCCCGCTCCGTCCCTGTCACTGTCACATCTCACCACAGATCTGGCTGTCCGCCTGCAGCGAAAAGCAGATTTTACATCCCCAGGCATCACTTCCTCAGTGTCTGAGGGAGAGGGACGCAGCATCAGTGACGAACGCACAGCGAGACAGAGACTTGTATAATTCAGGGATCACTGAATAGCTGCGAAATGAAGATGCCTTCTGACAACTCCTGCCGCGTGAGGAAGAGTGGGACCAACCACCCAGCGCCGGAGAGGCTCTGCAGCGCTTCCCTGCCTTGCGCCACACACGGGCGCAAGGGCTTCCAGCCCTTACTGGAAAAGGGCTCGTTCGCAATTCCCAGCGCTTGCGGTCAGAGCTCAGCGCTGGGTGGTGAAATCGCAGGCGTTTGAATGTCCGCACCTGTCAGCCAAATGGATTTGTGTGCGAATGCTGCTGCGCGCGGATGCCCCCGGTCCTTCCTGACACTTAATACGTGTAGGAAATGGAACTTTATTTTAAACTCCAGCACTCGCTGGAGGGAGCGTGGGCAGGTGTTACGGGACTCGGCGACTTCGGAGGCGAGCTGGGAGGTGTCACCTTGCTAACTGAGCAGGGGGAACAGACACGAATCAGGGACTGCAAATGCAGGCCCTCAGGAGCCGAATTGCTGGGGACTGCCTGCGGGAATAAGCTCCACTCCCTGCTCTCGGCAGCAGCTTTAGGTGCCAATTTTTTTCTTGCTGCAGATACTATCAGCATGGCTACGGCGTATCACCAGCCCACATGGCTCATAATCTTGTCTTCCTCCTTGGAATTCGTCAGGCAGCTCTGCCAGTGACAATCGCAAGCCTGTGAAGCTCCTTACTTTCCTCTAATGCTGCAGAACCATGTCCAAGCCTGGCCTCAGAGCAGCTACACAGAGCTGAGCTGCGTGGCTTGGTCTTGCTCTCTTTGGGGTCTGTGATGTGGAACAGCCAGGCCTCTGGCTCCCCGTCCCAGCTCTACGCCTGGGAGGCTCTGAGGCCGGGGCACCGCACACGCCCAGGCTAGGGGCACTTGGTGGTGATGGGACACAGGGAAGCAGAGGTCCATCAGGTACCTCTACCTGATCCCAGGGGGTCAGAAGGTGGAGGAGCATTGCAGGAGGTGGGATCCCCAACAGATCAGCCCAAGCAGCTGGTGCTTTTCCTGCTTAGCAGCTCCTCTGGACTTATTTGTCTAACACAGGTTAACAATCTCCTTTTTTAACTGCACGGCAGATCAAAGAAGACTTTTGTCTCCATGGACTCCTGGCTGGCTGTCAAGTGCCCCAAGGCCTGGCCTCGTATTCCTGCGAGGCCTTGAATTCCTAGAAGAGAGTTTGTTCTTCCGTGCCTCCCTCTGCCCCCAGTGCCTGGCTCTCCCCCGAACCGCAGGGGCACCCCTCACTCTGCCAGTCCCCTAGCAGGGACATCCCCTCCCCTTATCTCCCAACTGCTGGAGCGGGAGGGGGGGCAGCACGAGCCCCAGTGCACCTGACGGAGGCAGGGGAGCACCCAGGCAGGGCCCTGCCTGCCCGGCAGCTGCTCCACGCTGGGGCTGTGCCGCCGGGGCCCCTTGGCGTGTCTGCTGTGCCTCCCTCCTCCCAGACGTCAGCAGCGCTGTTCGGCCGGTACAAACCCACACACGTGCAGCAATGCCCTGCAAACAGGACATTCCCCCGTCCCCGCTCACCACGCGCGCGCTCTCCCAAAATCAGCCTCCTCCCTGAGCCCACCACCCGCTGCCGCTGGAGCTTTCCCCCAGTGCATGCTTTCGAGCACCAGGGATGCTGAAAGGTCCGCTTTGTGATCAGCCGCTGCTGAGGCGGTGCAGGGAACAGGCAGGGCTGGCCTTCAGCCCTCCCTCTGGCTATGCGCAGCAAGGGGTTCAGAGCCTTGCCCGAAGGCGTCTCACTTGGGAGCACAGCAGGTACAGGAGAGGGAGCAAAGACTGTGCAACTGGCAAGGAAGGCAGACCCTCGGGGCTCAAAGAATGGAGCCAAGGACACTCCCAAGGTGAGGACTCCTCCAGTCCTCTATTTTTGGGTGGTGTCACTACACACCCATGCATGACTGCAAAGGGAAGGAGAGCAGGGTAGCAGCACCACCGGCCCAGGGCAGGGAAGCACCCAGCTATCCCCTCTTCTGCCCAGGAGAGGAGGACTTTCCCAATGCACCTCCACACCGACCGCGGCAGGGGATCTTGGCAGCAGCATCGCAAGTGATCAGCCAGGCAAAAAACCCCAAACAAACAGCATTTTTTAATTCCCTCTGAAGCTGATGCGACAACCCCAGGGGGAGACTCCACCACATTCCCTGGCAGAGAGCAAGACAGGCAGCACCTGCCACCAGCCCGCTGAGCCCCAGAGGCTCCCCTGGCACAGAGCTCGTACCCTTCCAGCACCACTCCTGACTACAGGGAGACCCTGACATCTGCCTGCCGAAGGACCACGCGCGCCTCTCCCCCGCCAGCAGGCACAACCCTCCTCACATGAGTCCCTTCCACGTGGGACAGCGGTTTACGTTTTCCTCCTTTAAAAGAATCGAACTTAATGTTTGATCTAGCCCACGTTCCTAAAAAACAGCAGACCTACCCACCCTTTTCTCATTTCAAGGGGGACTCCACTGCCTCACCCTGCTTCTCCACGCTCCCCCCACAACCTCCCCTGCAGGGGCTGAAGGCATTTTCACGCCCGGGGCCAGTCGCGTACCGGCAGCACTGGAAACAGTGCAGGAACCACTGTCATTCTCTCCTGCTGCTGCGCATCAGCTGATGGCGAGAGGGAGGCAGGGACCACTCGCCTGGCTCCTTCCACGAGCTCACCCCAGACATGTCATCCATCCCGGCTTCCACTGCTTTGTCCTTGTCACAGCCTCGTGGCCAGGAAGACTGAGGAAGAGCCCCGGAGGCTTGCATCAGGAAGATGTGATGCGGAGCTGGGCTGGGGTTATAAGCAAGCGCCCTGCCGCACCCCATTCCTCAGGAATTCCAGAAAGCCCTGCCAGTGGGGCTTCACCCCAGCACAACCACGCCAGGCTCAGCCCATCTCTGTAAATGTTGCAAGGCAACTATTGCAGCCCGTGGGGCAAATGCAAATTGGTTTAGCATCCTGGCTTCCCAACTGGCGAATACCTTCTCGCTGAGGTTCGTACTCCCTCCTGCTGGAAGATCTCCAGGGCCCTCCAGCTCCAGATGGGTGTGATTGAAGAGGGTGAGGGACTCAGGAGGCTCCATCTCCCAGCTCAGGCCTCTGCTGATCAGAGGTTGCTACTGTTCCCTGTGCACTTTCTCTGGCAGGGCTGGGGAGAAGGTGCAAGCCCCGTTCGGAGGATGACTATGGTTCAGCAGCCTGGTAGGAGTCATGTTGTACGCGCCTGGTGCAGAGGTGCAACACATCTCCCTCAAAGTAGATTGCGGGGACTAGCTGCAGGCAGAAGCATCTACCCAAGCTGAAACCTTCTTGGTTCTCTGGTCATAAAAATATGCGTATCATGATTCCTCCCAAGAAACCTAGATCCAGAATTCCCAAACTCTAACCCTACTAGGCTGTCACAGAGCTGTGCAGTCTTTTAGTCTGATTGTAGCATAGAATAACACCCCTCGGGGTCAGACACTTCCATCTTCACTCTTCCCCAGCGCCAACCATAGCTGATGTTTCACGTTGCACGGGAGAAAGAGATCTGAGCCACCCACAGAGGAAATACCATCCTCTGCCCAAAACAAACATAACCACTGGGCAGCCCACAGCTCTAACTGCCTTCCTCTGTGGCTCGGGCAAGGGCAAAGCGGGCCCGTAAAGAGGTGATGCGATGCTTTGCACCCAACCCACTCCCTGCCTCCCACGAGAGGGCCTGCCCGAAAATGAGGAAGGAAGAGAAAGAAATGATGCAAAGGGAGGAAAGTTTTCGTGGAAGGATATTTCCTGCTCCTGACAACCCCCGAGCTGCAGATCCAACCCACGGTTTTGCCACCTCGGGTAAAGCGTAAGTGGGAACTGAGCACTGTGCGTCAATGTTAGGGGCTTTCCGATCCCCTCAAACGGCATGGGATCGGACGATGAAGCGTGGCAGCAGAGCCCAAAGGACCTGGGGTCCTGAGGCTTTGATTTGCACGCAGGGAAATGGAAGCGGGTGGGGGTGTACGTTCATCAGCCAAACCCATCACCGTGGCTGCCTCCTGAGCAGAGTGCATGGGAGGGCTGCAGCACGATGCTTGTGTGACTGTGCCAGTGCAGCAGGGACACTCACCTCCCGCCTCTGCCCATGCACACACCTTGCTGAACAACCGTGCCAGCCCGGTGTCGGTGTCTTTAGCCATGCTGTCCCCTTCCTTGCCCCTTTCAGAGCCCACCCTCCTCCCACCCCTCTTCTCCATCGGCCAGGTTGGGTCTCACTGTGCCTTATTCTGGAGGTGACAACCGGGCCCGGGTCCCTGCCTCGCGCACCCCACGACCGTGATGCTAAAATAACCGGAGGCGGTGAGAGGTTCGGTGGAGCTGCGGGCTGGTGCCGCGCCCCGGGGTGACAGGCGCTGGGCGAAGCTGCCGGCAAGGCAGGAGGCTGCGGGCTGCCCGGGGCCCCCCAGCAGCACCCCTGCTCACGCGCTACCCAAGGGCCGCTTCAGCCTGGTCTCCCCTTCCCCTCCGGCCTGGGGCGCACCCGGGGGTGGGTTTATTTCCAAGCGAAGC
>VWZZ01004129.1:378649-404146 GCA_013399095.1 Psophia crepitans
ACCGCCCGCTGCCGGCGGCGGAGACTCACCTCCAGGCGGGCCAGGGGCAGGGAGAGGACGAAGGCGAAGACCACGCCGAAATTCATCCCGACTTCAGACCCCGCCGGCTGCGGGCACATGGACGGCGAGCCCCGGGAGGGAAGCGCTTCCCGCAGACAGCCCCGCGGCCGCCCGGCCTCACGCATCGAGGGCGCCGCGCGTTCCCATTTCCCCCCCGAGCCGGGCTGCTGTGGGAGAGTTGCAGGAGCCCTTGGAAGAGGAGGAGGAGGAGGTGGTGGTGAGGGGAGGCAGAAGTAGCGCTCGGTGACTCGCCTGTCTCTGTGCTATCTCATAAGCCCGGTGGAAAAAACCCGCAGTCCCTCGAAATTATAAGCATCCAGGGTCTGCGTCCCCCTCGCCGCAAGGGATGCTTCAGCACTGCCCTTCGCTAGGTGGTCCGCATGCTAGTCTTCCTCTTGATTGCCTTCCTTTTTAAAATATATGGATGGAGAAGATTTTACGCACAGGTAGCAACGACTCAGTGTTCTTAGAAAAGGATGCAAAAAATAATAATAACAGTAATAATAATAATAATTAAAAAAAAACTTTTCCAAAGTTTGGTATGGAATCCAAAAATAAAATCTTCTTCCTTAAGGTGTCATTTTCTTGAAATGCTCCTTCCTTACGCCCGCTCGCTTTTTAGCGGAAAGTTGCTAGCGCACACTGAATTTCTTCCCCTCGCATTAGATTCTGGCTTGGGTGCCTTCTCGTTCGAAGCGTCGGCGGCTCGCGTGGAGGTGAGGTTTGCTTTGGCTTTGGAGACAGGTGAGAGCGTGTGTGCCTGCGCTGAGCCTTGACAAGCCTCAGAGCGGAGCCGCCGCTGCCTCCCGCGCTCTGTTGCAACAAGAAGGGAAGAAATTAAAAAAAAAAAAAATTAAAAAAGCAGAAATGGTAAAATTGAAAGGGAGGCGAGCGAGCCGATGGGTCTTTATTTTAGTCTGCGAGCTGCAAGAGAGACTAAACTGGCACTCGGGGCTGCTCCTTTTATAAAGGAGAGGAGATGGGTGGAGCATAAACTTGCCATCCTCCTCTTGGCTGGGTATCAAGGCAAAAAATCTAGTGAGGGAGTAGCAGTCCATTGCTGACAAAATAAAAAGGGTGTTAATTTCAATGATAAATTAATTAAAAATGACTAATGCTGTAATAACCCGTATAATGTGGCTTTAATATCGCGTGAGGAATGGGGACAGAAATTCCTTCCTCCTCGGCCTGAGATAAGAAGCGAGGAGTTCCCGGCACAGTAGTTTGTTATTTTTTTGGCCACGGGTTCTCGCTGGTGCAGTCTGCAGCCCGTTTCTCTAAGCTCCACTCGCCTTCTTCCCTACCCTGCTACACCACTAGCTCCGGGAAAGAGATGGCTTTAATATCTTGTATCTCCTTGTGTGCAGAGGGAAAAAAAAAAGGCAAAAAAAAAAAAGCCAGATAAATTTAAACATTGCTACAAGACAATCTGGTGTTGCTCATGGCNGGCTGCTAACAGGTGAGTTCAAGAAAGAGTCATATCCTACTGAAAAAAGACCCATACGCGCGCCCGCTCATGTAGATACGAGCGATTCCCCAGTGCGGAGTTGCACACTTGCAAAGCACACTCCAGGCATGACCAGAAGGGGTTTCTGCACCATCTTTGTGCAGGCTCGTATCCACCGGTACATTCCTGCACCGTCATGCACCGCAGGCACTCGGCAGGCGTTCGCTCTGAATCCCAAGCATCTTCCCTGCTTTTTCTATGCTACGCACACGCTTCTATTCGAGCTGCTCGCATGCACAGCTACGTGCAAATTTTGTCTCATTCACACATCCCTGGGCATCCATGTGTTCTCCTTCACTCTCCCCCTCTCCCTTCCTTTCTCACATACGTACACCCACCAGCATACCAGTGGCCTCATCTCACAGCATCACACATGCTTCCTTAGGTGCCTGCGAGTCTCATGCAGCAAACTCACTCTAAAACACACGGTCTCGCACCAGCACTTGCATATGCACCATCCAAAGTGTCCAGGCACGAGAGGCAGCTACCAGAACCAAGCAGCAGCCAGCCCACCAAACGCTCTTCTGTTGTAGGCATCTGACAACACCTCCCCCAGCTTGGCTAGCTACACCCCCAAACCTGACTTTGGTCTCATGGATGTGGATGTTGGTCAGAAAGCACAGGGACACAAGAAGGACTCCATAGCTTGCTTAAAATAGCACAGCTCCTCTGCTCCTCCCTTCACAGAGACAGGCAATGCAAACACAAAATGGAGGGTCCTATGGTACGGCAGCCTGTTAAGATGCTCTTGGGTGGCAAGGGATTACCAGCACTTCACACTGGCCCCGAAGAAGAGGGGGCAGATTTCCTTGCAGGTGGGAAGTTCGGCAGAGCCATGCCAGCTCCAAAGCCCAGGCCATCTGAGGTCCATGAGTACAGAGATAAGGAGTGTCCTGGGAGTCCCTCAAACTGAGTCTGAAGTGGTTCGGTCCCCATTTTGGAGCTCAAGTGGGAGGAAGTGGCAATACGACGCATACCTTTTCTTGCTTCCACTGCCAGAGACCTTAACAGGACTTTACCTTAGATGCTCCAGCCATGCTAGCCCTGTCCCACCCCAAATTCCTCACGACACTCTTAGAATTCTCCTCATTCTCCATCCTGGCCCGCCAGCAATGCACCAGCCATTTCGCATGATGACAATTCAGCTCCGATCCCCCAGCAGGGTGGAGCTACTACCCTAATGTCTACCCGGGTGCTGAAATTCCTGAAATCTGTAGGAGGCTCCAAAAAAAGGTTTTAAAAGAGTCTGGGTCCATCTCACTTTGCTCTAGATGGCACCAGCCAAAGGAACGCCGTAGGCCTGTGTTTCTTGGTGGTCAGTGAGGCGAAAGCCAAGGATTTGGGATGGCCGAACCAGCTTCTGGGAGCCCTTCTGCCTGTGCAAAGGGAGCTGAGGGCAGCTAGGTCTTGAACGTCCGTGACCCCATTATGTGTTTAAAGTTCATAAGAGGTAAATGGAGGCTCAGGTGCACTTTGAGGATCTCTCCCCTCGAATAACCTGGGGTGGCTCCACCACCTCCACACCACCTTGTTCAAGTTGTGTAGGGAGTCCCCCTTGCCATGGTGGCTGCCTGGCCAGGACAGAACAGCCTGCATGTGGGAGGGCTGGTGAAACTCCTCAGCAGGGAGAGCTATCACCGCCAGAGAGGAGAGGCACTCGGCAGTAAGCTAGCAGGCACTGCTGCAAATTTCTTGCTTGGTAGCAACAGGAGCTGCTGCAGGGCCTGGTTTTGGGGGGGCTATGTGTGGCCTGTTGGTGGCTTTTTTGTAGGTTTTTTTTTTTTTTTTAAATATCCGGCTACATTACAGCGAGCTGGGATAGAAATAGAGTTATTTATTTTCATGTGGATGATGCCGGCCAGTTTTTAGAAGCTTGACATCAGAAACAAAAAGCTAATCGCTGCTGAACCTCCAGACGGCAAGGAAAAGGATGTTTGGAATTTGACTAATCATCTACCTATGACCCTGCCTGGAAATAGAGCAAAATGATATTCAAGCCACTCAGGCTTCAGTCGCCTTTCCGTACTCTTTCTGCTTTCAGACAGGGACAGATTTTTCTCTGGTGAGGTATTTAGATTCACTAAAATCTGGGCCAGTCTTATCGGCGTTGCGTTACAACTATTGTGCCTTGAGCCGGGCGGGTGCTCCTTTGATTCTCTTGCTGTTGTGAAACTACCTTGTCATTTATACCACGCACCCCTAAATCTAATGGGAACCACTCGATCTTCCCCTCTCCTGGCCTGTGGGGTGGGTGTGAAGGCCTGCGGGGCTATCGGTGTCCCAGATGTCACAGGACAAGAGTTTGAAACCACCATCGCAGATGGTGGGAAGATATTTTGAGGCTATATGAAGCGGCTGGGCGGTAAAAATGTCTTGTTAGAGCATCGTGACTTGACAAGGTCCAGTTACGACTGTGCTAGCTGGCAACGGCCCTGCAGACAAACCGCAACAAAACCAGAGATTTCATAAGAGCCTGTAGTGGGATTTCTTATTAAAACCCTTTCACCACCACTGCAGGTTTCTCACCTGCGAAGCTGAACTCATCTCCCCGCTTATTTTCTTATCACTAGGGAGGAGGGCAGCACATGTCCGAGGACAATAGGCAGTTCCTTACTGCAAGGCTGCTCTCATCTCGCGTTGGTGGAAAAAATGATCTACTAGCCACCATCCACAGAGGCACGATGTGAGAGGTGATATTTTGATTTTATTTTATTCTATTTTAGAGGGGGGACAGAATTGTGAAACAGCAGGAAGAAAAACAGGGCTTACAATGGAAAGCAAGACTCAATCTGAACAGCTGAGGTGTCTCAGCCTCTCCATGCGTCGTCCTATTTTGAAAAACAATCAATGGAAAGAAATTAGGAGGTGTTGACAGCCAACGTGTAGTCAGCCCGCCCACTCAAGGTATCTAACTTAGGTGTTGCTCCTGCTCCGGCCTCTAAGTTCAGGAGAACGATGAGCAATCCCTACGCCTACTCCACAGGACTGCCGCAGTCATCAATGGAGGGGAGCAGCCGTGACACTGAAACGGAGCACCGAGAGTGAGCTTTATGCCTAGGTTACACCAGGCGGCCCGTGCTGTGGGCGCATTGGTTTTACCCCACATCACCTGGGTGTAGAGGTTTATCCCGACCCAAGCGATCGGAACAGAGTCATCATATGTAGCTTACACCACTATTTACACCATTTGCCCCAGAGGCTGCCGCCGTGGGAGCTGCCACGACTTCCTAATGACTGGATTTGGTCTAACAGAGGAAGAAAGGAGGAAAGGAGAAGAGAGACCAAAGGAAGGAGACAGAGACAGGCAGGGAGCCTGGTGTTTATATTTGGTGCAGGACAAAGGCAGAGCCTCGGGGTGCCCAGGGCTTGTGCAATTTGCCTTGTTCCCCCTGGTGCTGGCAGGGAAAATGCTTTCCAAGGATGAGCAAAGCCCTCACAGAGCAAGCGGCTCCAGGGGGAAGGGAAGGTGTCACCTGGCGAGCAGGCGTTCGATGGAACCTGCCAGACTTCCTCGGGGACAATCCCCTCTGCCTGCCTCTCCCCGGCAGCGGGATTCCCCCAGCCCCTCACCACCTCCTTCATCTCACCCATTCCTGGCAGAAACCTGGCAGGGACGAGACTATGAGGAAGGGGGACGAGCACGCGGGCGCATGCCGAGGGTCAGAGCGCGGTCCCTGACAGCGGCAGAGAGGGAGGGGGCTCACGCCGGCCGCCGCTTGCTGCCCCGCGCTTTGGGGTGAAGGAGGAAGCAAAGGCATTTCACATCTCTGTGAATGCGCAGCTCGAGCAGAATTTGAAGAGAGAAGGCAAAGCTGGGGGGACTGATTTCCCAGCGCTCTCCCGTGTGCATACACGTTCCTACACCAGGTGGGGAGGAGGGGTTGCAGCCTTCCCTGCTCACGCTGCCATATATTTCTACCCCCCCAACCCCCAAGATTAGGGTAGAAGGGAACAATTTCCTTACTCTGGCAACCATCCATTATGTCTATGGATCTGCTCCCCACCCCATTCCCCCTCTCTTTCCTGTTTTGATGAAAGGAAAAAATGTTCTGCTTTCCTTCTTTATTTTTCCAGACTGGTGAATAGCACTCGAAAGGAATTTCTCTCCCTCCCCCCTTCCCCTCTCCCAGTATAATAAATATATACGTACGCCTGTGTGTGAATACACCACACATCGCAGGTCATCTGTTTTTTTTTTCAAGAGGCATACACTATTTTTGTTTCCAAATTGATTAGGTGGGCAGCAGTCCCCCTTTCCACTGACACCACCCCAAACACTGCTTCCCCTGCCCTCGGCCTCTGTCACTCACCGTCTCCCCATCCTTCGCCCCTGGGTCTGCAGCGAGCGGCGGTGTCAGCAGCGAGAAGGAAGCTTGCTGAGCTGGAGTAAAAATAGCCCCAGCAGTTACTCAGCTCAGAACGTAACATGACTCATGATGTGAAATGAAGATGAGGGTCGAAAACCAAAAGCAAGCGGCTCTCCTTCCCCCCCACCCACCTGCTGTCGCTGCTCACTTCGCAGAGCAGAACCCGCTCTAAATACTGCTCGCTGCGGGGTCAGGGCATCGGCCGAGGCGGAAAGCCCCGTGTGCGCTACCCATGAGAGCTGGTCCTCCCGCCCGCGCCGATTCGGTTGCGCCGACACCAACGTCAGGCGGATTTGGTGGCGCTGCACCCAACCCTCAGCTCGTTTACCTCCCGTAAGCCGCGGGCCCTGAGCAAAACTGGCATCCTGCTGATGCAGCGGGATGAAATATCGTGCAGCACCCTTGTGCCGGGGCAGCCAGCAGCTGGTTCCCAAAAGCACGGACGCAGCCGAGCACCCAGGTTGCCTGCAGCCACCGTGGCCTGAGCCTGTGGTGGCAGAGAGGAGTGGGTTGGTGCCATAGCTCACCCCGTGCCCCGTCCCCAGGCAGGGTGCTGCGCAGGGCATGCAGGAGAGCAGCGCCCCCGGCACGGTGGGAGGCAGGCCGTCGCTATCGGCTGGCCTGTGTAATAAAGGAGGGAGTTTAAAAATAGACTTTGAGTTGCGGTGCTGGAAAGGCAGTGAGACGTATAGCGCGGGTGTGTATTTATCCTACACGCCCTGTGTCTGACGCCCCGCTGGCACGGGGACCTGCCCCAAAGCAAAGGTGCCGCTCACCAGTCACGGGTGCTTGCCGAGGGGCCCTCGTGCCAGTCCTTACCGCCACCCTGGCCACGGATGGCGGTGGCTGCGTGGGGCTGAGGGGGGTCCTGAGCTCTGCCTCGAGGTACCAGGGCTGCTCAGAGACACTCACCCACCACCTCACCCCAAGGCCATTATGAGCAGTGGGACACGCGCTCCTCGCCCACGCCAGACTGACCCGATTTGCGACTCCTCCGCCCCCGTATACCCAGACAAAGTGGCATCTCTCAGGACAAAGCTTTTCAATAGATCCCCTGCCCTCTGCCCTCTCCTGAACAATGAGAAATCAAGGAATATTGTCCGAGCTGAATAAAAAGATCTAAATTTAGAGTGTCTGATGTGTTCTTGGTTTCCTGCCATGACTCCCCTCCTCCTCCCCAGCCTCCCTCTTCATTACTCGCCAGCCTTGTGCATAGAAAGGTTTCTGATGCGGTGAGATCACCACCAAGACCCTGTCTCCCCAGTGATGAGACAGAGGGGAATTCCAAGTTTGACTTTAGTCTCTATTTCTGTTGAGCAGGGAGGAGGAGAGCACACCATTTTTTGTCTCACCAGCTTAGATGTGCAGAGATGAGAGGGAAACCTAAGGTCAAGAGCCAGGCAACCTTCTCTCCCACTTCAGTCTCCTCGTGTCCTGGTCCTGATGTGCCCCAAACACTGTCCACATATTACCACCTGCTCATGGCATCCTCACCTCCAGCTCTGCCACAGAAAGTCCTTGGAGCAGCGCTGCCCCTGTGCTCTTCCAGCCCAGAAGCCCTGGCTTGTAGGACTCTCACCATCCTCCCACTTTGCCCGAGCCGGTCTGGCAAGAAGCAAGCAGCTCAGAAAGAGCAAATAGAGGCAGAAAAAAGCCTGACCCAACCAAAAAAAAAAAAAGCCAAGAGAGGAGGGGTGTTATCCAGCAATGTACTCTTGATGTTTAAACAAGGGACTCCCTTGGGTTCGTGCCTGATAAGGCTGGGTGTCAGGGGAATCTATTCATTTGTTTTCCTCTTTAAACAAAAAGGCCTTCCCATAACCACAGCGAGGAGGGAGCCAACACCTCTTGAAGAACAGACTTGTCTTAAGTGCACACGCGGGAAGCCTTTCTGTCTTGCTCCTGGAGAGGAAAAAAAGCCTAGACCGTGAGTATTGGCCACACTGCTCGGTGTCAGTGGAAAGGGGAGCGTGGGCCAGCAGTATCTTCTGCACGAGGAGTGACACAGGAGCTAACTTGAGCTTGCCAGCATGTCTGCGGTATGCCTGGAGGTGCAGAGGTCCTTTCTGATAGCGGGATCCAAGCAAATGGGCTGGAGGACTGCCTCAAAAGCAAGGAAAACTCCTCCTGCCCTCCTACAGCTTTGAACAGTGTCTCCCGAGAGCCTCCTCCAACCCTCCCTGGCTGGATGACCAAGTCGGTGAGCAGGTGGAGCAGGGCTTTGCGGCCAGCCAGGCTCTCCCACGCTTCGCTCTCTTTCCCTGGCTGCATAATCTGGTGCAGGGGGGGCAGAATTATGAGTCTTTTATCATCATCATTATTATTATTAATCCTCCCTTTGCTAAGAGTTTGGGGGCAGGTTCTTTGAAATGGCTCTTGCGTGTGCCAAGGACAGTGCGCCAAGAGTGCCAAAGCCGTCGGCGGGGCTGGAGCGGGGGGAGGAGCAGGACTAGGTGCTCCCAGGGAGGGGGAGAGCTGCCACAGCCCCCGGCCAACATCGTGCGAGCAGACAGAGAAACCGAGCAGGGCCAGAGCCACTGGGGCAGAGGGGAATGCCCCCCTTCCTTCCCTCGCAGCCAAGGGGAACGGCACGTGGTGCTCGGGCTCAAGAAGTGAAAAGGAGAGCCAGGAGCCATTTGTTGGTGGAGAGCGAGTTTAATGCCCGTTCCCAGCTGGGAGGGATTGGCAGCGCCGGAGGCTGGGGAATGGAAAAGTTCAGGTCTGCCGTTCCACATGCAGCCGCTGCCAGAAAGCATCAGGCTAATGGATGCAGCAGGGTGGGAAGGGAAAAACCAGCATCAAGACCATGGGAGATGAGGCCTCCTGCCATGGTCTGGCTTGTCACCAGTGTGAGGGAACAGCAAGAATAGAGCTACTCCACAAGCAAGGACAAGCCAGGAGCCAGGAGTGACCCCAGCCCAGGTGATGACCCCGCTGATCTAGGTACAGTCCCTCAGTACCCGAGCAGAGACAGAGATGGGACTGGAGATGAAGTGACCTACAAAGCGGGTCTAGAGTCCATCTGGGAAAACCAGTCAGTAAGCCAGGACAGCAGGAGACAGGGCCGGACATGGGTATACCTACAGCATAGCTGGGGTTAAATGGAGCTCCTGCTCCATGAGGATGTCTGGGTGCAAGTCCCAAGTGAGGCTGGCCAGAACAGATAAGGTCAAGTAATGCACTCAGGGTCCTGACAACCATCAAGGTGTGTTCTCACACTGTGTGGAGCTCTGGGCTCGATGGATGGCTCCCTGTGAAATGCCCAGGCTGCTGTTGCTTGGGTGACACACAGCCAGGGCAGAGACATGGAGCAGAGTCAGGATGGTGGCACAGAAGCAGGGCAGGGTCGCAGTGTGGGGACAGGGAACTTGGAGGCAGGTTGGGATCATAGTCTGGAAACGGGGCAGAGACATGAGTCTGCCTCAGAGACACAGAGATGAAAAAGAGGTCCCAGAGGCAGGCAGGCATGGGGAGGGTTGCCAAGCCCCCACTGCAGAGGCCAGGTGGCACAGGACAGTCAGCACTGAGGAGCCCCAGGGACAGAAAAAGAGACAGAGTAGTGCCCTAGGGTCACCAGAGAAGGAGGGAAGTGCAAGATCTGTGGTCCTCACCCGAGGAGGAGGTGTGGGGCCAGGTCCCACACAGCTCAAAGACCAGGCTCCATCATGCGCAGCTCAGGACTGGAGACAACTCAGCTCACAGCCAGCAAGCCACAGGAGCAGGGCTGCCCCACACATGGGGCTGTCCCAGGGAGAAGTGCAACCCCAACAGTGTGGTCCTACACACCCACCAAGGGGACAACAAGGACAAATTCCAGTCACAGCCCTAAAGGTCTGGTCAGGAGCAGCAGGAGACAAGGCTGGAGGCAAGACTGCAGCATAGGTCCAAGGTGGATCCTGGAGACAAAGCTACCACCAGCTAAGGTCTGGAGCCCATCTGGGACAACCAGTCAGGAAACCAGGATAGCTGGCAATAAAGCCAGGCACAGATAGACCTACAACATAGCTCAGGCCAGAAGTGGGTACCTGGACCTGAGCTTAAATGGAGCCCCTGGGCAGAGGGGTGGTGGTCTCAGGTGAGCCTGGTTGGGGCCATTAAGCCCTACCAATGTTCTCAAGGTACTGCCAAGCATTAGCCATCCCCATGGCAGGACATTTCCAGTTCTTCAGGGTGCGGGACCCGTAAATCTGTCCCGCAGGGCAGGATGTTGATTACCTAAACCAGCCAGAGGGAAAAGAGGCTCAAAAGCCAAGACACACCTGAGCAACACGTAGTCAAGCTGAACTATCCTTTCCTGGCCTCATCCTCCTTTTGCTCACTCTCCCTTTTCCTCTGGAATGACACCGCAAGATACTGCCTCCATCTCTGAAATCTATGCCAAGAAACTTTTATTTTTAAATTCACAAACAATGACCTAGCAGCTGCTCCAAGGCTGCTTTTTTTTTCCTTGCTAACAGAGTGGAAATTATATATATATATATTTAATTAGCTCATTGGACCTAAATTTCCCTTCCCACCATTCTTCATTAAAGGCAGATGTAAAATGACCCCCGACTCCAATCTCTATTGAAGGAGGTGTGACCCCTCTCCATCTAACAGAAGTTTCCAGAAAACCAGTTTCTCCCATCCTGCCTCTTTGCTTTGTCCAATTGTTGGTAGAGGGAGCCAAGAGTTTAAAAATGCCATTTCGCCTGCCTCTCCATTATCTTGGGCAGAGGGAGGGTTGAGATACCTCAGGGAATGGAAAAATCCCGATAAAGGAGGGGAGCATGGTACAGATATACCCTCACATTTCACAGGCCCTTGGACCCAGTTGGGATCCAAGGATGCTTTTTTGTTGTTAAAAAAACCCCCTCTTTTTTTTTTTTTTCTTCAGTCCTCTCAATTTCTTACTGGACCTGAAGTCAAGCCCTGCCTGCAGGTCTTTACCTTCTGCACCCAAACACTAGCCTTTTACTGTGCATTGGCCATCTGCTCCTCCAGGACAACTCTCCCGACTTCATGCAGGGCAAACGGGGCCTGGGAGCTCCCCACAGCCGTGCGGTGCCGGGACGGGGCTGCCTGCACCGCTCACGCACACCATGCTGCAGGCAGTGCTTCCAGCGCCGGCAGAGGACTGTCTTCACCTCGTTAGGATTGTCTAACAGTGCCTGTGTTCATCGACCTGAGACACAGCAAGGGGATACAGTCTCCTGTTCACGCCTCTGATGAGAATGTCATCAACTCATGCAAAAACATTTTGTTTTCTTCATGTTACCCCTGAACGGATTGCCTTGAAGGCATCACTTTTCTTCTCCTGCCCCCTTAGGTTTTAGGTGCTGGGCTGACAGCCCTGGTCCCTAAGGCCCAGAAGTGACAAAGGAGCATGCATCCTATTTTTCTCTCCCTAATCTTCCAAGATATTTGTGTGGGCAGCAGAAGATGTGGTTCATCTCATGCAATCTGCACAGCCACCACTCCCCAGTTTGAGAAGGGGCATCAAGGTGCAACAAGACCTCATCCTTTCCAGCGAAACAGCCAACCAGGGATACTTGCAACACGGATTCTGGTCCCTTTGCTGTGTCTCAGAGCACTGAAATCTTTCTGCCATCCTTCTCATTCTCCTCTCCCCACAATTATTTATGTCCTCGATCTGAACTTGTCTTAACTAAGCAGAAAATAATAGCATGCTGGATGCTCCTGGCATGCTTGTGTGCCACAGCATCTTGGACTTGACTCCAAGTGGTTGATCTAGATGGTTGGCTCTTGCTTTGAGAGGTGTCCTGTGGGATTTTTTGAGCAATGGTCACTGGTTGTGTGCTGTGAGTTAGAGACCTCTGGATGCCCCAGCCTCTGAAGTCAATCTGCTCAGCATAGGTCCAAGACAGGACATGCCAGACTGGCTGTTTTGGACCTGGCAGTTGTTGGTGAGTCTAGGCTTCTCATACCATGCCGGGTATACCTCAAAGTTTGGGAGTTGTTTGTTTACTGCCTTAATCTCCTCCAGTGTCTGAGCCACAATAGAAGGTCAAGTCAGACGTAAAGGCCGGCTTCTGCCACTGCTCCGGTGCGACTGCAAATAGGTCAGACTTATCTCAAGAAAACACAGCTCCAGGAATGGTATGGCCCCTCTGGTCAACCTGTCTGGCCTCTCTTTCTCCTTCCCCCCCTGCTCACTCCGGGCAGGAGCCTCTGTGGGCCTGCGGGAATCTCAGCAATGCCGGTCGCACAAAGCCCTCTCCGGTGACAATAGCTCCTTCCTTCCTTCCCCCGTTCCTCCTTCCACCTCTGCAGCTCTCACATGTTCCCAGAGCTGCACCAGGGCCCTTCCAGAAGGTCCTGAGCAACCCCCCTCCCATTCTCCTCCCCAGCCATGCAGGGAAGCCAAGCGGGTGATTTTGGGGAGGAGGGGTGTCCCCGTGATGTGGCTCTGCTTGGGAACAGACATATTTACATCTCTGTCTGTGACCGAGGGTGTGGTTTCAAAATTGGCGCGAGTTGCTTGGAAAAAAGCTTCTGGAGAAAGCGGCTCTCCTGCCTTTTCCCCTCTCCCTCCAGCTGTGCATTCCCTCTTTTCTTTTTTTTTTTTTCCTCTGGTTTGTCATTTTGCTGGGCTTGTTTTCAGCCGGATCAGCTCCGACTTGCCATCCTGCCACCTGCTCGCTCCTGCTGATGGAAGATGCAGAAGGCACAGCCAGGATGGAGGCACAAGCCCTTTTGCTGGCAGCAGATGCTTAGACCAGTGGAAAACAATCCTGAAACCACCCACTCCCGGTCCCTCTCTTCACACTCGGAAGTATCCCTATGGCTGTGTGGGATGCATGTGTCTGTGGCTCTGCCTCCATGTGAGGGATGCTCCATGCATCTCCAGAAGGCCACTTAAGTGTATGCAGGGACATTTCTGCTGTATAATTTCTTACATGGGAATGGATGCCATGCAAATGGCCTGGGGGTTCCCCGGGGACTCACGTGTGTCCCCATATCCGTGCCTGTGGGGTTATCTGTGTTTCTGATGCGAGACAGCTGTGCGCCACGGCACAGCTTTGCCTTTTCCTTGCCCACACGGAGTCTGACAAGCCTGGAGCTGGGAGTCAAGCCCACACGGGCCCCTCTGTCCCTCTGGGCCTCGGGAAGCGAGGCTGTAAGAAGCAGCAGAGTTGCTGTAACCCACTGTCTTCTCCCCCTCCTCCTCAGCCTATTCCCTGGCACAATTCCTTTATAGGACAAGTTTCTGTTGCAATCAACTGTTAGGTTAATGAAACCCTGAATTAACCCCCCCCTTCTCTCCCCCCTCTGCGGGGAAACCATCCCAGCCGGCAAAGCAAACCCCGGGTATCTGTTATCCGCTCCGAGGGAGGCACATTCCCAAGGACATGTGTGGGAACGCAGGCTGGAGTGGCCTGCGGGGACAGGGCTGGTTGATACGGACCTTTAAAGCCCCGTGTGTGCATGGGGACACTCACCATCGAGGATGGTAGGAAGAGGGGGAGGGAGAGGTGGGATTGTGTAATCGGGATGTGTCCTACCCAACAGACAGCAACCTCCCAGGGCGCCAGCAGGTAAGGGGGCAGTGGCTGGTAAAGGCGTGGGAGCTTTCAGGCTTTGCCTGGCAAGGTATCTGCTGGCCCCAGGCAGGCCGGTGGACTGGAGGGTGACCTGGCTGCGTGGCTTGGCAGAAACCAGTGGATTTGGAGAGAGGCTGCTCCCTTCTTTCGGGAGCTTTTCTGCCCAGGAACAGAGCTAGCGCAGGGCCACTCCGACTGCCGCCTTAGCCAGGGGTGGTGAGCACCGTTTAAAACCTGCTGACGCTCAGCAGTACCAGTGTATTTTTCTAATGTGGTGCTTTTCCTCATTTGAGGTTTGCCCTGAGGTTCCTTCCTGACTCTATATGTTTCCAGAGGCCTTTTTTTGCCTTTAGCACTGATGGAAATTGCCAGTCTAAAGACTTCAATACATTAATACTGTGCATTTGTTTTCCTGCCTCTTCCTCTGGGTTGAGGGGTTGCAGCTCAGTTTGTGGTGGGGCCAGAAGAGTCTTTCCCTCTACCTTTTATGTTCAAGCAGGCACACTAAAGGAGCAGGCTCCCCCCCATTTGTGCTTTTACTGCATGCCAGATCTGGAGTGATGCTGGCCTCATGCTGAGGGACTGGGCTCGTCAGGAGCTGGCGGCAGTGGGGTGTCCTCTGGTCCTTCCCTAGCTCTGGGAGGGATGCAGCAATGGGCCCTGAATCACAAAGACCTGTGATTTTTAACGAGAGGTGGTGCTGGGTAGAAATGCCAGACTCGGACTGGTGTTTCTGTTAAAAGCGCAGGCAAGCTGCGAGGGGCTGAGGGGAGGGAGCACGAGTTACACAGAACAGATCATTTAGTCTTGTCTGGCGCTAGCAATGATAGCAACAATAGTAATATTCATCATCATCACAGCATTCAGATATCAATTTCCATCTTGCAATTTCTGTGTGTGCACTGACTCATTTATTTTCCCTGGTGAGACAGGGAGGAATTGTTAGGCCATGGCAGATGTGGGGGAGCAGACATCCCGAGCCCTGTGGAGAGGGCCCGTGGAGGGGTTTAGCTGATAAATCAGTCCCTGCCTTCTAGTTCCACGTCCACAAGACTCCACGTGATAAGTGCCTACTAAAAGATGACTACCCTGTCATGGTACCCCAGCCACAAAGGACTCGGTGAATCAAAGTTGCCATCTCTCTGAAACGATTTGAGATTATTTTTTTCCCTAGCAAAGCTGTTACGGTGCGTGGGCACATGGGAAGGTATTTACCACCACTGAAAGCTCCTGAAGTCACGTTACGGACTTTAATTTTCAGTGCTGAGGCTCTGGCACCTCGCAGTGGGACTAAATGGGCTAAGAAGCGTGTCTAACCACGGAGCCATCCGTGTGACGCATGAGCCACCGAGTGCGCTGAAAGGCAGGCACGTGGCCGAGGCCTTTTTCCCAGGCCAGCCTCCCCCGCTCCCAGCTGTGCTGGGCAGGACCCTCTTTGCGGCGATGGGACCGTTGCGTCTGCAGCTCCGTGTCGTCGCTGGCTATGCCTGCCCGGATTGAATAGCAGCCATTGTCCCCGGGAAAGGTCACCCAAGCCAGGCACGCAGACAGCAGCGAGCGTGGAGGCTGCTGCTGGAACAACTGAGCATGGGGAAGGGAAGCAGGGGCAGGGGGCAGAGGGAACCGAGGGGATGGAAGGGGCAAGGGCGTCGGAGGAGGTCTGGGTTGTCTTCTGCTTGGGGGAGGTTTCGGGTCCGTACATAGTGAGGAACCAACCAATTTCCATAGGGTTAAGCTTGCGTTTGTGTGGGCAGCACCTGAACACTTGTTGGGAAATGTCTAACACCAGAAAGCTCCAGGCTTTCCCAGGCAATCTGCTTTTCCCATAACTGGCTGCACTTTTCTTTTCTTCCCGTCTTGAGTGCAGCACTTGCAAGTCTTTAATGGCTTTAGCACCACACCTACAACAGACATCATCAAGTCTCCTCTTACACATCTCAGTCCCCAGACAAGCGCCGTGATTTAGTATGTCTGACCTTGTGCTTTGTGACATAATAAAGAAATGTCCTCTGCACGGGATCCCATCACCTTTATTGTCCCGACGAGGTGCTGTGTTTGCAGTGCCAGGGATTTTTACGCCTGCTCAGCGAGACCTTTCCTCCCCAGCCTGCCAGCGTTGGGTCATTTTGTAACTTCTTACTGAAGTTTCACAAAGAAGCGAGGCTGGAGCCGTTCTGGCAGTCGTTTCCTTTCCCCTCATCCCCTCTCTCTGGAAAACACACTGGAATTTCACTGACAAATATTCCTCCAATTTCATGATCAGATGTCTGGGCTGTGAGTCCCACCCTGGTTTCAGTAGCGCGGCTTCTACCAGCCCAGGATGGGCGTCTGACTCCACCAATTCCCGCCTGCGAGGATATCCATGAAACCACTGCAAAGTCAAAGCAATTGCTAGCATTTTTTCCTAATCTATTCACAGTTCTGTAGAGCTTTAGTCAATGCTCTGGAAGCATATGCCATTTGGTGATCATCTTGCATTTGAACAGCTGCTAATCTCTGCAAATTTGCATTCACTGGGGTCTTTAGCCTCCTTGTTCATCCCAGGGCATTTGGGTTTGGGGTTTCTATAACAAGTATTCTTTAATTTTTGAAAGCAATTCTCTTCTCATTATCAGAGGGATCACCCTGGGACAATCATTCTCCAGGGAGAATAGAATGGAGATAAATTAGAGATGCATTTAATTTTAATTCATTTAACATGCCCAAGATGAGCTGGAGGGTGGGCAGGGCAGCAGGGGAGAAAGAAAAGTGAGAACAGTTTGCCCCCAGGTGCCTGTTGAGAGAGTCCTGGCTCCTTACATTGTGAGACATCCTCATTTAGGAAAGATCACAGACCTGGGTTTTTCTCCAGACCCTGTGGAACCTCCTGTGCTCCTGCATGTTTGCAAAACTCCAGGAGGCTACTCCGTTTTGGGATCCTTCCTCCCTAACTATCACCTCCCAACCTTCTCCCAGTCCTTCCTCTCCCAGGCAGGGACTGGGGGGGTGAACGCAGAGCTACTTTTCCAAACTCTGCCTGCAAAAGGAGGTCCAACCAAAGCATGCTGCCAACAGGAGACCCCAGGAGAGCAGACTGCACAGTGCTGCTTGCACCGAGCTGGTAAAGCCTCCAGAGCCCAACTTCCCCTGGCTGAACCTGCTTCAACCTGCCCTCGCATTCTGCCAGGCTTCTTTACGTTGGCACGGGCTCCTCTTCAACGAAAAAATAAGGGGACTTTCCCAAGCATCCTACTTTAGTGGTACCAGAATGATACAGCTCTGAGAGTGGACTCTTCTCAGCTATGAATATCCCTCTGCCTTCACCGGGCTTGACCCTGCAAGGAGCTTTGGTGGCTGCTGCGATTTGGGTCAGAGTTCCTCTCTTTGCCTGATTTCTTCTTCAGACTCCAGTTATTGTTTCTGGTCAATGTTCTTCCAAATGAGCACATCAGTTGCAGGCGTTTCTGAATTCTCAAGATCTTCAGAGACATGCTTCTGTGAGACACTGCTGTTACCGAGAGAAGGGTCCTTGCAACCTCCACCATGAGAAAAGAGAGTGGAAATATTTGCATTTCCTTTGTCTTTGGCTCTACAAAGGTTTTGTGCCCCATCCTCATGCTGAGCAGATGCTTTTATTTTGATTGCCTTATGACCACTTCTTCAGAAGTTTGTCTGTGCTACCTAAAATCCCCGAACAGCTGTCAAAAAAGGACTGAGCAGCAAAATTAAGTATTTTCTTCAATATATCCATAATCCTGGGATCCTGTTGCCAAAATGGAGTTGTTTAGAGCCATTTGAGATGTCTTAGGGTATTTGAGACACATGAAGGGGGCTGGCAGACCTGTCACGGGACTTATTGGAGACCAGCACCCGTCTGGGGTATCAGCTGGGGGCCAGGCAGGATACACTACTGCATCTAAAATGAAAGTGGATACCAGTATTTGGGCAACTGCATCAAACCACAGCTGAGTGAGTTGCGAGTGCATCCCCAACTCAAACGAAACAAGCTCAGGATGAATAAAAATCCAAGAGCTGAATAAACGTGGCACTACCAAGCCTTGCGAGCACCCTGTCTTCTCTGCCAAATCAAATCCGGTTCTTGCACTAACACTGAATCGAGCTGCTTGTCAGTTCTGCAACAAAATAATTTCATCCCCGCTCAGGCTGGCCATCTGTTCACTCTTTGGATTCACATGATTTTATGCCGTAGCTCTGTAACCTGATGATCAATAGCTTCACCATTTCTGGCAGCTGGCATGCCGCATAAAATCTTTCCCAAGTGCTCTTCTTACACAGATGGGTGGAAGGAGCCTTGAGATTTCATGACAATGTTAACCAGCAGCTTCTTCCTGATGCCACCAGAATGGAGCACAGGTCTCCACCACCTCTCCTCTCCCACATGTGGTGGCACGGACTATGCCAGCTCTTCTGCCTGCCCTTGAGGACCTCGCTGCTCTAAGGACATCTAACCACCTGTGGCTACCTCCTCCCATCCTCAGCCAGTGAGCTCCACCTGCTCTGCTTCTGCTGGAGATTTAATTGACTTTGGTCACTGTGTAAGCGTGCTGCAACTCACCACAGGGCTGATAAGAGCCTGAGTTTTATTTCTCGGCCTCAATTACATGACGCTGATCAAGGTTGCGGTGAGTTATATCACCGTCACGTGGCTGGGGCCACCGTGTACTGCCCGTGTGTGCTGGGACTGGCATGAAACCGCGGTACCCCCAAAGCAAAGCAAACGGCTGTCTGTTCTCTGGGGGACCTCTGGTGTGTTTGAGAGTCACAAACCCAAAGGCACTGCGGTGGGCGCTCGGGTGAGGGCAGGGGTGCAGGCGTGGTGGGGAACATGCGCTTAGGGGGGCCAGGCGAGCTGCAGGACAGGGAGCGCTGTGGCCAGGAGCCCCCATCGCATCCCCATGTGGCCGGAGGTAGGGGAGGAGAGGCCCCCTGAGGAACAACAGAGCATTGAGCTGCCCTATCTCTCTGGGGCGAGGGAAGCGGAAAGGCGATAAGAGCCCTCTCAGATGAGGAATTCCTTCTCACTTTCCCCTTTCTGTTTGCCTTTCATCAGAGATAACGTGAGTCTCGGGCAGGTACCGTGACGCGGAGCTGCCAGCACGAGAAGGGATAGCCACAGGCACCCCTGCGTCCGCCTCCCCGGACACCTGCCCACACCACCCACCCTCTCCAGTGGGCTCCCACGGGCGCAGGCTGGCCACAGCCTCCTCTTCCTTCCTCCCTGTCTGACCCGTGTCCTCGGGTGCCCTCGCACAACGCCCCATTGATTGCGATCCGGAGCTGTAACCCGAGGAGCAATTCGGAAAAGGGGAGTGAGATTATGGGCAGTAGAGCCAAGGCTGATAAAGATGGCAGAATATTTGGGTAGCGTTTCACTATGGCACTACCTACCTGGGAGGGAGTGGGGAACATCTGAACGCCTGCCCGCACTGTCTCCAGCCTGGGCTGTGCACACTCTTGGGAGAGTGAGTCCCTCCTGGCCGTCAGCATCCCTAAGCCCTCCAGCTGCATCGCATGGTGATGGTCTTTCCAGTTACCTCCCGGCAGAGGGTCCTGCAAGCTTTGCCTAGTGAGGCCACATGCTTAATTCTCAGAGGCCCAGAGTCCATCTCCTGTCTGCATGGATGTAGTGGGTTTGAAATGTGCAGGGCTCTGGGAAGAAAGGCCCAGAGGAGCAGTCCTACCAAACCATGAGTTCCTTCTGTAACTACCTGAACCACCTCCAGAACAAGAGGCTGGTATCTAGCTACCTTTTGGTAGGTCCAGTGGTCCAGATGACCACTCTGACTGCTTAGTCTGATCCCCTTTCCCTCTGCCCTGCATGACACAGTCCAGAAAATCTTGCTTGCCAAGCCTTTTCCCTAGCCCGAGTTATTGTGGCTGTGATGCCTCCAGTGACCGACCCTAGCTGTGTGACACAGTGAGGTACAAGCATCTCATGGGCTCAGTGGGAGCTCTCTGGGAGACGGGAAGAAGACAGAAAAGTTGCAAGCAGTCGGACCTAGTGAGGTTCAGCCTGTTGCCAATTTTCTCAGCTGCACAGTGCTCGGGAATCCCAGAGCATGGCTGGGCTTGCTGGTTGCCTCCTCAGCAGATGTGACTGACAAACAGTTTGGCTGGAGATTCGGGCTATGGTGGTGCCCCATCTCCACACCTTCCTGCCTACGCCCCTTTGCCCACAGTGGGGAGATTGGCCATTTGCTCTGGTTCATCAGGAGGAATGACCTGCTAACTCATGGGCACAGACACCCAGGCCAGGGTCTACCCTTTGGTGTGAAGAAGCAAATGAGAGAAAAAACAAGGAGAAAAAGCTGGATAGTGGAGAAAGAAGGCCAAAGCATGGAGCTGGTGTTTCACCCTTGGCCTGGGCACAAACCCTTGGAGCAGGAGAGGGATCCTTGCTCTGTCCAGAGCAGGATCTGGGACTGTTTCCTTGGTGCTGGAAAAGACCATAGGTGGAATCCAGTCCTTTTAGTCAGGGACTAAAAGAGTGCATCTTCCAGTGAGATGACTGGGAGATGTCTCTGTCCCCTGGGGTCACCCGCCGGTGCCATTCAGCAATGGGCAATGCCCAGACCTCTGTGGGGCTGCAGCTGCGACACACGCGTCGGGATGCCCAGAGGCAGGCTGCTGGTCCCTCAGCCGTGCTGGCTTCTGATTCATTCCTGCTGTTTATTGCCAGTCCTTGCCAAAGGGAAGGCTGAGGAGAGCGCGGGGAAGAGGAGGTGACTCATCCTCAAAGCCCAGGTGGCTGTACTAGCCAAGGGACACCTGAGGGCTTCCGGCGTGGCAGGAAAGCTGTAGGAAGGGCAAACATTCCCGGAGGAGCCATGTGGAATAACTGCAGGAGAACAAGGGTTTCCCTGCCGCATTGTGTGCCTCTGCATCTGGGAATCTCATCAAGCCCACGCGGCAGAGTGAGCTCATAGCCAGGGTGGGAAGGAAAACCCAGGGCTTTGTTCACCCTGAAGTCCCCTCCAGCCATCGCTTTGGCTCCCTGTTGTGCTGTCAGCGCTGGTAGCTGAGTTACTACCTCCTCTTTCCACCATGACTGGGTCAGGGTGATGCCTCATCGTGGTGGGACAAAGACGTAGGATGGCCCTCTGCAAGCATGCTCTTGAAGGTACAGGCAGACCTTCAACAGCATCAGTCACCTCCCTGCCACAGCACACCCCTGTGCCAACACCTCCAGAGACCAAGTGCTCAGGGAAAGGTGAGGAGAGAGAGTACTCAGGAGAGCAGAAAGAAGGGAGGAGAGAGAAGACGGTATGGATGAGGGCAGGGGAGATGGTGATCCAGACCAGGGAAGCTGGAGCCAGCCAGGGAAAGCCTGGGTCTGGGTTTTGAAAAGTAGGTGAGATGGAGGTGGAACCGCTGTTAATGAATGCTATATGTGACCTGGCAATTGAGATAGATTGTACAGCAAGATTAAAGGTCACGGAAAGTGTATTACAAGCCCTGCATTGCTTTTATTCACTGGAGACTGTTGGAAAAACAAGCAGGAAGGCAGCACAATGGGTCCCCCAGCTACGGACATCTCAGCACACATTTGAAAGACAATGGAGAAAACGATTAACTCCAGAGTCCTCTATCCTGTCTCCAGTAAGATGCATGCCTTGTTTTGCCTGGCTAGGAACTAGGGATCAAATGGACAATGCCAATTTTAAAAAAAAAGAAATCTCTTAGAAATTTCTTCAGGGAAAAAGGAGGTGTGGAGTGGGGAATAATGATGCAGCTCCAGGATTAAGCACAGCCTGAGTAAGCTGGGCCTTCAGCACATGTTGACTGGCAAGGCGATGCAGGTTTGCACATAACCTGGCCTCTTGCTGTGGGATCCCTCCATCCTAGATAAGGGGTTCTTTGTTTTGAGGATGTGGTCTGGCTACTGCTTCCCATGACCCCCATTTGCTGGTGACCAGCCAGGCCTGCAGCGGTGTCCCACCTGACCACTGAGAGCTGCAATCCACGGCTTGGTCTGCAAACACCATGCCTCCACCCCAGCAGAGGGAAGGGCTAGAAATCCAAGTGCTGTTGAGGTGAGGGCAGTTAGAGGGAGTGAGGGCCTCAGGAGCTCAGAAGAAAGAGCTGGCCATGCTGGGGGGGCTGTGTCTCATCTGCCCCCCACAGACAGGAGGGCAGCCCGTGGGGTTAGGCAGTGGGGAGCAGTGAGGAGGGTGCTGAGGACTTGCAGCCCCTCCTCTTGCTCTGGCACTTGGTCTTGGCTGAAAGGACAAGGTCAGGAGCATCCTTGCTTGACGTTTCTCCAAAGGTCTCTCCAGGAGGGAAATTTGCAGCCTGTCACCTGTCTTAATTAGATAGATTATCTAATTAAATTGCTTTTTCATTGGTATTCCTCTCTCTGGTAACAGATGGTGGCTTCCTTTCCCAGGAACTGGGAAAGCTGTGCGTCTCTCCTTGTGTTCTGCCACATCCCCGCTCATGACCACATCCCCCCCTCTCTGGATAACCATCAGCAGTTCACAAGGCTCTACTGAGGATTTTAAAGTTCAGACAGTCACATTTGTACGTCGGGCGACCAGAGGGACCTTATGTGGCTGTAACACCTTCCCTGCACAAGGTGACCTGAGTCCTTCAGCTGTGAAGGACTTGTCTGTAAGACGGAGGCAGGCCAAGAAGCATGAGTCCCCTTGGGACTTCTGATCTCCATGCTGGCAGGGCTTCCCCACAGCTCCCTGGGAAAGCACCACTGGCCTTCACAGCTGACTTGAGCAATGGCAAACGCCTGCTCAGATGGGCAATGGAATTGAACAGGCTAATGTGCTTGTAAGGTCTCTCAAAGATGAGGAAGGCCTGGCATGATGTTCAGGCTGGCCTCTTGCTGCTTCTGCTGCCACAATACCAGCCTGTTTGCTCTTCCAAGCATCCCAAAGCCCATCGCATCATCCCCATGTCTTCTCCCACGTAAGCAATCTCACCCTTCTGCCACTATGCCACTCCCCACTCAGTCCTGACCCACATGTATCCTGTTTGCCTGGGCTGGGAAGGTTTCAATCACCGGTTCTCGTGTCAAAACGAAAAATAGAGGGCAGGGGAAACAAGCGCTATAGGCGGAAGAAGGCTAGGAGAAACAGAGGAGGTGGGAAGAAGTGTGGGGCAACCCTTCCTGGGAACACCTGCTGCAAGCAACCCCCCCACCACCATGGAGCCCTGGGAAGGTACCGTCACATCTTGGCTCTGGAGAAGAGGGGATATCCTTAACATCACTTCTTAAGGTATTTTGGCCAAGCATCCGGTCCCCTCTTCCTCTCCCCGAGTTCCTGTCCTCTGCAATGAGTGGTGATCTCAGCTCACTCAACGCGTTGTTGAATTCAGAGATATGAGACCTCCATGTGGTCCCTTCTGGGCCAGTGGGCTACTTGGTTCATTTCCTAAGTCTAGAAATAACCTGTTATTTCAGAAGATGCTTTCCAGTCTTGAAATTAGCCTCCTTGAGAGTCCTATGTTTGCTGCTTTGACTCATATCCCCTCTTCCTCCTGCTGCCCCAGCCTGGAATGGTCTCAGCCCCTAATTTAACCACAGGTTGATGGGGTGCTATGAGATTGCAAAGAACTGGAGAGTCTCCAGTCGAACAGGTCCTCTCTGGAAGAAAACAAAACTTTACACACGGTGGGAAGGTTTTGCCACTCCCTACCTTCTCAGCTCTCTCTGGTGTACCTCAGCAATCCATTTCCATTGCGCTCTATCCCTCAAGCTTGCTTTTGGAGGCACCTCTGGCTCTGAAGGTACTCTGAGTACCTACTCCCTTCCCAACACGGTCCCCAAGAGAAAAGCCTTCCCCGATCCAACAACATCCCTGCTCTAACCTCCATTCAGCGCACACCATCTCCCCTTCCTCTGCATGCCCTTCCACGTTTCCCTTCCAACCCTGCTCCTGGCTACACATGACAGCCCCAGGTCCGTTCTGCAGCAAAATGTGCCTCTGTCCCTGTCACCGAGACACACCAGCCCCTGGCTGTATCCTGCTCCCTGGGAGTACCTTAGCCTTGTGATTCCCAGCCCTCCTGACCTCAGCAGCCTCACACCCCCCCTCCACCACCTGCCCCAGGAAATGCTGTTCAATACGAAGAGCAGCAGTGCTGGATCCTGCTTCCAGATCCGCATTTATCTCATGCCGGGCTCCATCCCTCAGTATCCAACACACATCCTTAAACCTTTTGTGTTCTGCATAAACATCTTTGCCCAGATCTTCTAAAGGGCTGGGCAAGAGAGGAAGCAAATAGTCTACAAAGAGCATGAAACCTTTGCGTCATGATCTTATCCACTCGCTCTTCACGGATGCCGACAAGTCCGGCTGTGCGAGACTATGTGAGGCAGGGACTGCACAGGGAGCAATCCGAGATGTACAGGGTCTGAATCATGGAATCATAGAATCTTTAAGGTTGCAAAAGACCTCTAGGATCATCAAGTCCAACCGTTAACGCAAGACCACCATGTCTACGAGACCATGTTCCAAACTGCCACGTCTACACACTTTTTGAACACCTCCAGGGATGGTGGCTCCACCACCTCCCTGAGGAGCCTGTTCCAATGCCTGACCACATGCCTGTTCCAATGCCTGAATGTGCTGTGAAGGGTCAGTGTGTGTCAGTGATAGATGTGGAGCCCAAACTTTCTGCTTCCTGAGTCCCCAGTTTCCAAGCTGGGTCCCACAGAGCATCCCACAAGCCACCCCACACCTGCAGCATCCTCCCCATAACTAGAAGCTCGCAAACCACCCCACCAGCCATGGTTTTCCCTGCCTTCCTGAGCTGGCAGAGCCCTGTGGCCATGCCCTGCCTGCCAGGCAGAGCCAGGCTCCTGGATCCATGTACAGGGAGAAAACGTGGTCCATCCCGGAGGAAGAGCAGGTGCGGATAAATCTGGAGCGTGAGGAGGTGGAAGAGGACTCGCAGCCTGGAGGAAACCAGCTGCGGGTGCTGGGGTAGCTGAGAGGAGAGGCAGCAACAGCAACGCGACGAAGGGCAGGATTGCAGAGGCTGGGGGGGAGGGCTCGAATGGGGAAAGGGGGGTGAAGCCGGTGAAGAGCATCCGGAGATGTGAGGTCAGGTAATTCCTCATATAGCAGTTCCTGCGCCGCTCTGGGAACAGACAAACAAGGCCTTCCTTCCTCCTGGCTTCCTCCTCCTCGGCAGTTCTCCTTTTCAGGAGAGGCGGCCGGCCGGCCAGCTCCTCCCGCATCCCTGGCTGCATCCCTCAGCGTGACTCACCTGGCCTGGCTGGGCTCCGCCGCTTCGCACCCCCCCGCCCCGCCACGGGCCGCACGGGCCAAGGGGTCCTGCCTGGGACCCACGCAGGGTGATCGCCCGCCGCTGGTGGCCCGGGGTGGCCCGGAGCATCCGGGCAGCAGCCAGCACCCGCGCACCTCCCGGCGCGGTGAGCTCGTGGCTGCTCTTTGGGCTGGGAGAGGGCGAGAGAACAGACCTGGAATCTCCCTGCAAAGCCACGACGGGCACTCGACCAGGTGTCGGCTCCAGCGCTGGCGAGCCCCGGTGGCGGTGCTATTTAGGGATGTATTCTTTCCCTCTGCTGGGGCTATTTTTGGAGGCTGAGTGGGTACCAAAAGGACCCGGATGTGTTGCAGATAAGGGACTGATGACATTTTGGCGCTTGTGTTGCAGCCACAAACACTGCTCGCGAAGGCAGACCCTGGGAACAGCAGCACTCCCGGCGGCAGCAGCAGCAGCATCCTGGCCGCTATGGCCTCGCTGCAGGCAGCAGGGTAGGGGTGCTCTGAGCTTCCCCCCACCAGCAGCGCTGCCCCGCGCAGCTCCGCAGTGCCCGCTGCTCTCCCTGAGGCACCGAGCCTCATGGTGTCGATGATGGGAGCCTCCCCCTGGCTCTGGAGCAGGGAGTGCACGTGCCGTGGGGACGGGGTTATGGATCAAGGGGGTCTGCATCTGTTGGGGATGGGATGGGGTCTTGCTCCTCAGCTGCAGAAGGGTCTGAGATGTCAGTGCTGCCCCCTGTAACACAGAAAAGGGGGGGGGGGGGGCGCCATTG
>VWZZ01004129.1:404179-425300 GCA_013399095.1 Psophia crepitans
CATTGCAGGCAGTTGTGGTACATGTTCTTTTCTTGGAATTAGGGATACAAGGACTGGATGGAGGGAATTTCCTTAGCACAACTGCGTCAAGGAGAAGGCTGTGACCATGGTCATCGCTCTCCACTGCTATGAATGAGGCCAGGGCTTAGAGATCTCCCCGGCCCAGCCTGGCTGGGACACCTGCATCCTGCAGGGCCAGGGGCTGGGACACCCCAGGGCTTTGCCCTGTGGTGGGAGAGCAGCTTTCCTGGCCCAGAACCGTGCAGGATAACCCTTGGCACTAGGGATGCGGCACTGCTGACCCACGTCTTCAGGAGCAGAAGTGCACCAGGGCTTCCTTGGGACACAAAGGGCACAGTGGATGGGGACGTGGACAGGGGCAGCTCATGACTCTGCAAGGCAAAAGCTTGCACGTTCCTCCTGGCCCCGGGTGAGACCAGCAGCCAGGCCCTCTGGCCTTTTTACTCAAAGTTTCCACTTGTCCCCATGGGACAGAGGGCCTGTTGTGCACACGGGGTGTGGGGACAGCCCCCCCTCCCATTTTGGTGGGGGGGAGAGCTTTCGGGCAGCAGCAAGGCTGGTGCCCACGCCACTGCTGTGCACTGCTCTGTTCCCATGGCCGCCCTCGCTCCGCCACGCCAGCTGAAGCTCCTGCAGCCGCTGGGGCCAGGATCGAGAGCATCCCCCCGGGGCGCCCTCCCCAGGGTTTCTTCGTGCCAGAACTATTGGCACTGGCCGACCGCTTCCTCCTGTCCCCACCGTGGGCCCCCTGAGGTCTCCTTGCACCCCAGAACTCAGCACGGGGGGCTCAGGCTGGGGGGAGACAGAGGTGCACATCTCTGGGGGAACCACCGGGGAATGCCGGAGGGACGGGAGGCGTGCCGTAAGCTGGGACTGAGATGACTTGTCTGGGCCGTCTGCAGCACAAGCCCATGCATAAGCCCTTCTGAATCTCTGCCTTTGTTCCCTTCGGTGGCGTCAGCAGCTCTTCGCTCCCTCCAGGAGATGATTCTGCTTCCGTCGCTGCCGTTTCCTGTGTTTCTCTCTCCCCGCTCGCTCCTGTAGAGCCAGGCAACACCGGCACAAAAACAGGATCCAAGCTGCTGGAGAATTACCCTGATAACAATGACTGAGGAGACAGTCCGCTGCATGGGACCCTCCCCAGAGCCAGACTGAGTGGGGGCCCCAGCCGGCTCAAGCCAACCTTTGGCACCTCCTCTTCCCCCCGCCTTCCCCATCGCTGCTGGAGCACGGAGGGGATTCAGTCAGGGAATGAGCCGCCAGAAAGGGGAAATCCTGGGTGACCTGCTACCCGCTGACAGGTCCATCCTACCCGCACCTTGGCCATGGTGGCTGGGCAAAGCAGCTCCCATCCCCACCTGTGGTCAGCAGAGCAGCAGGGACCATGCCATGCTCTTCCTTGTCAACGCAGCTCCATTTCCCAGGGGATGGAGCATTTTTGGGAGAGCAGCTAAGGGCAACTGCAATCCAGCTTCATCCATGAGCAGAAGAGAAGGCAGCTCTGGCTCGTAGGCAGGACAGAGGAGTATAATGTCTGCAGGCATGCTTCCATGCAGCAGTAGCCCTGGAGCTGCGTGTCCATCCCTCCACCCCAGGCATGCCCTAGGGAGAGCTGGGATTGCTTAGCATCCCGTATGGAGATGTGAAATTCGGGAAACCTTCACCCACAGCCCAAAACTCTTCTGGATCTTCTGAAGGAGGTCCCATCCCTGCCTGATGGCTTGCACGGACCCATCCGCTGGCAGGTCTGGAGGCAGGAACAAGCACTGGGAAGGAGCTGCAGAGCCCAAGCACAGCTGGAGCCCAAAGACGACATGTCTGTAGCCTCGCTCCAGCTTGCTGAACCAGCCAGGTCTGTGCACGCGCGTGTGTCTGTGCCGTCCTCCCCCTTGCAGGTGCTCACTCACCCCTAACCGAGTGCTCCCTTTGCCTCGCGTGGCAGCGACCTGCAGCTTGAGGGCAGGAAACACTGGCTCTGGGTGGCAAAACCCACTGGAATAGCGTGTCCTCCCCACTCCAGCTTTATGGCCCGGCAACCGCACCACCATCTTCCACTTTAGTGAGGTGTCTGCTTCCTAGTAGGGTTGTGGGCACATCAGAGGTGGCACAATGCCCTGAAGACGGAGGAGCTCAAAGAAGCCCTGCCTGCTGCAATGCCCACAACCGCCAGCCTGGCAGGACGCTATCTCCAGCCTCACTGATCCCTCCAGTCTTAGCCCTGACCTTGCTGCTCCAAGGGCAGATGGCCACCGCCCTGTGCTGTAGATGCCTAGCACATGCACAGGACCTCGGAGGAACTGGTGGGATCAAGGCCAATCATAAGCATGCATGTGTCCTGGCAGGGCCAGGGGGTTGTAATCCCCCGGTTACCAGCGGTGCTGCCGATCCGTAAATTCCCGACGCTGGAGGAAAAGCTGACTTTTGGCCAACACAGGAGGTCTCTGACCAACAGAGGCAGGAAATAGCTATGATGAGCGAATAAATAAATGGTGCAACCATAGTTCTGCCTTACATGGGCTTCGTGGGGAGTTTTCCTTTGTTTTTCAGGTTGGCTATTTATACCGTGGAGTGTGAAAATGATGTCAGCAAAGCCTCTGCTCTTTGCTGCAAAGAAAACCAGCCCTGAGAATTTTTGCAGGACTAAGAGACCTCCTTGAGCAGCGAGACTCAGAGGCTGTTTGCAAGGCTGGCGGAGCCAACAGGAAACCCCAGCTGCCATGCGATTCCCAAGGAGTCCCCTCTGCTTCCACAGACCCAGCTCGGGGCAGGGGGCAGTTGTCCCAAACCCATCTAGGCTATGGATCTGCCTTTGTTAAAATCCCATAACCCCTCCCATAACATCTCCACCTCCCTCACAGCCTCCCATTTTCTCACTCTCTTTCTATTTTACCCCCTCTTTCTCTACCCCATTCACCAACACAGCCCTTAAGGCTTTCAGCTCCAGCCTGCTCATCCCAGTGGTGTTGCCCCAGGTCTGGCTTGGGGGACAAGGGAAGAGGGGACAGGATGAACCTCTCCTTACGGGTCTTTCCCACTCCCCTGTGAAAGCCCAGGAGATACTTTGGAGAGCAGCTCCCAACCAGGTCATGCCCACACTCACATGGGGTGGGAAAGCACAAGTTCACCCAGAAAAGAAGGGTCCACCAAGCTCAAGCCAAGCCTGCCCAGGAGGAGGGCAGCAATGGCCCCACTTTGGGAGAGGGAAGGAGGAATACACCCTCCCTTCCCACTGCGCTTGTCCCCTGCGATTAGGAGCGGTGATGACGAGCCCACAAGAGTCGCAAAGCCTCAGCTGCCAGCCCCGGTGCCCGCAGGCAGGGGTGGGAAGGGAAAAGCCAATGTGAGTTCAAGGGTTGCCGGTGTACTTGAGACAAGAAAAACTCTTGCTGGTGACACATGCATCAGGTGTTTCCAGACGATAACAAAACCTGCCTGAGGTCATCGATATTTAATTAGCAATGGGCTTGGTTAAACATTATCCCGGGGGCAGGAGGGAGGGGAAAAGTGCTGAATTGAAGAGAGAGATTTAACTCTTTGCAGAGGAAGGGGAGGAAGAGGGAAGGCTACAAGGAGAAGGGATCTCCATGGTTGGACTCCATCAGACTCTGACATTAGGCTGGCCAGAGGGGAAGAAGAGCTTTGGGGTACACATGTCTCTCAGGTCTCCAAGAGAAAGAGATGCTTTGCCCTGTGGAATCAAATTGAGCTAAAATTGAAGCTCTGTGCTTCTGCACCCCAACAGTTTCGGGGTGGCAGAACATGGCTGCTGGAGCAAAACGCTGGTGAGCGGCAAGGCCAGTGGCTTGTCTGGTTTCCCCGCTGGAGCCCCGCCGGCTGCGACTGTGACGGCAGCTGGGGCACAGCAGCGCTGTCTCTCCGACGGCTGAGTCACGGCCCTGCTACCTGCCTGGGTTCACACCTGGGTCCCCACTTGGCCGCCGTCTCCCCCGTTTCCTCTGGTGCCGGAGCCCCTGGCATCCATCCCATACCCCTGCCCTGGGAAGACCCAGCTCAGCACCCTGGGGCAAGGAGGAGGGAGGCATGGGGAGGGCCTTACCTAGGGTTTCCTTTTGCGAGGAAGGCTTGGGTTGAAGAGGAAGGGATGCCGAAGGCTCGGAGTGGGGTGTGCGTGTGCGTTTTGGTCCTCCAAGCACAGCCTGACACCTTGGTGCACCCCAGGAGATGCTGCAAAGGTCTGTCTTACTCCGTGGTGCAGGAAGCAAAGCAGCATGTGATGGAGGGGCGAAGACATGTTGCCAAGGGAAGGAGAGTGCACTGGGGCTGCAGCTTTCATATCCTCACGCTCCCTCCCCAGCCCTGGCAGGCGTTGGGCAGGAGCTGTGTGTGCAGCAAAGGAGGGGGCCAGGCTGTGCACAAGGGATCACGACTGATGGAGCTGGATCATCCCGGCACATGGTTGTGAGGGGAAAGCTGCGGGCCCCAAAACAGGGAGCTGGCTCCTGGCGGCACAGGGCAAAGGGCTGCCAGGGCACCTCGAGGTGAAGCAGGGCAGGACCCGGGTGAAAAGGTGCCGAAATCCCACCCTGCTCTGTCTTTCCGCAGCCCCTCCCCGTCCCCCTGCTGCTCCCTGCCACCTCCCCCCCTCCAAAATCCCCTCTTGGCTGCCCTGAACCTGACACCCATAATTACCCCTGAGATCACAGGGACCTGCTGAAAGAGTGAGCGTGAGCTGGGCTGGGGGGGGGGACACACACACATGAAAAGCAGCCGCAGCCCCTGCCCGCAGCCAACCCCCCCCCGCGCCAGCAGCCCCCCGGCACTGGGGACACCTGGGGAAGGCGGCTGCTGCGAGAGGGGAGCAGGAACCTGCTCGGTGACCAGCCGGCATCCCCAGAGTCTGCTCCTGCCCCGCAGGAAAGCCCCTCTTGGCGGGGAGGAGGATGAAGCTGTCCCAGTCCCCTTTCACCCTTCACCCACAAGCTCTGAAAATGGAGGAGGGGGGGAAAAATGACCAAGCCCCCCCCCCCATTTTGTGGGTAGAAGAAACAGCAGCAGCAACCCCGCCAAGTCTTCGAGTAAAGGAAGACACTGCAGCCCCTGGCAGGGCGGAGCAGGGAGGCAGATGCATGGATTTCATCTGTGAGGAGCAAGGAAATGTCCCGGAGCTGTTTGATCTTATTGTATGGAGGGAAGCGGGAGTGGGCGTCCAGCCTCGCTGGAACCAAACAAAGATTATAAACACCTCCCGCCATCAACAGCTCCGCGCTGACCCGGCCCGCCAGGGCCCCGGGTGCTGGCTCATTCCCAAGGGGGAAAATGAACCTTGGTTTCCATCCAGCCCTCAAACGTGGTGGTGGATAGGAGCGGAGCACATGGCAGACAGCTCTGGCCACAAAGCTGGGGGGGTCTGTCCCGAGATGCCCAGAGTGACGCCTGGCATTGGGGTGCTTTGGGGCTCGCGGGGGGCCGAGCCCCGGCGCTGCCTCTCAAGAGGCACCTGGGAGCCCTGGGGACCCTGGCACAGCGGCTGTCCTCACCGGGAAGGGGGGCAGCCCCATGCCGCCTTTTGGGGAAGCAGTAGGCAAATTGAGTCTTCCTTGTTGTCCCCAACAGCCGCCGCAGAAAGATGTGATTCCCCAGCGCCATGCTGCGGGGGCAGGGTGAGAAGACTTCCCCAAACTCACGTGGGCTCCCATAAGCCCTGTGCCTGGCCAGGGAGCGGCGCTGGGACCACTGACACCCAACAGCGAGGAGGCCATGGTGGCCATGGCGATTGGGGAGCTTCAGCATTGCCTTTGCACAGGGAGCTACCCAACACCACGCAGGGCGGGCCTGACCTCCGCAGGGACCCATCTCACCCCCGCACCCATCCCCCCCTGGGTCCCACAGGCACATCTGAGGGTTGATGAGAAGCCAGAGAGTTGTCAGGTATGAAAGCAGTCCTCGGGACGGTGAGGCTGCAAATCAAACGCACCCTGAGCTCAGCAAAGCCCAGCAGAGCTGCTCGGGCAGAAAAGCTGCTGCGCAGCACATGAACCCGGCCGCGGCTCCCCCGGGGCATCTTTGTCAGCACCTCTCCCGCTTCCAGCATACTTGAAGCTCCCTGCCTGTCACTGGGATCAAAGGCGGGGGCCAGGGCAGGAGGCTGGGGTGTCAGCGGGGCCACTTGTGAAGCTGACTGCAGGAGCCAAGACCTCCAACTTGAACCCACATTTCCCCCCCCCAGGCATCCTCACGAGCTTCTAACGTCTCCGCTCCAGCATCGCAGCTGCATCTCGTTTCATCTCCACTGAGGGAAAGCGGCAACGCCGGAGCCAAACGCGCCCCGGGAAGGCTGGAAAAGCAGCCCCCCTCCCCAGGAACGCCGGGACCCAGCCCCTGCACTGCTGGCAGCTGGGGAGCGCCGGGTGCTGGGGGTGAAACCCAGCCCCATTTCCCAGCCCCAGCTGGAACAGGGCGCGTTCCCACGGTGCCCAGCACTGCTGCGGCAGGGTCAGGGCCGCGGCTGTCCTCCTGCGGCTCTCGGGCTGGGCCGAGCATCAGCGGTGCACGGGATCTTTCCTGAGCGGACAGGGATGTCGTTGGCCATTTCGAGCAGGGAAGATGTGCTCAGGCAGTGCCACCACGGCACTCAGGGAACCGCAGGGGGTGAGATGAGCAAGCTGAAGAGAAAAAGCTCAATGTTAAAATAAAGTGGTTTAAAAAAAAAACAAAACAAAACCAAACCAAAACCATAGGCCACCCTAAAACCAGTCCCTGGGCTCTCAGGAGCTGCTGGACCGATGCGTGACCTGCACCGATCGCTGTATTGCACTGAGGACACTGCCCCCAAAACAGAGGGCGGATGCTCAGCTGGAGCAGGAAGACTTGGGGTGGGGGGGGAAGAGATGAGCGCTGCCGGGTAGATCCAGGTGTTGGGAGCAGAAAACTCTGCTGAAGCCAGCTTGGCATCCTCCAGCTTTGCCCCCCACCCACACAGCTTGGCAGGGACCTCCCACGCCCCGATCCCTGAGATCTCCAGCGCAGTGCTCAGGCAGCATCACGGGGCTTGGAGGAGCCCTCGGAGGGGCCGAGAGGGGCCACCTGGCCCGGGTGACCCAGCCTCAACTAAGCAGGGTTTTTCTCCAGGCCAGCTCCACCAGCCAGCCCCTGGGACAAGTGTCCCACACACCAACCACAGAGGGAGGAGCGCCACCTCCTGACATTGGGTGTCCTCTTGTCCCGAGGATGGAAAAAGGATTAAAACCTGCTTTTGTGGGGTTTTTTTCCCTTTCCAGTGTTTTATCAGCCAGCAACTGTCACTTCAAGAATTAGCAAACCCAAGATTAGCACTCGGTCCCAAGCCAAAGCAGCTCCTCCTGCTAGACGTGTGCCGAGCATCTTCAACAAGGACAGCGTTCCTTCAGGACTGCTTCCTCCTGCTCGGGGGCCAAGCTGACCGAAAATTCCCTCCGCTACCATTGCCACTTTGGATATTGAGCAGCTCCCCAGCCCCCTGCAGCCCTCACAAGGTTCGGTTTCACAAAATGAGGTGCTTCCACAGCTTTTCATCTAGCTCATGGCGGATACTCATCCCCAACCATTTATCCCAGTAACCCCAGTTCCCCCAGACACACCTAACTGGTTTGAAGCAGCAGTAGCAGGCAGGGCTGGCTCAGAGCTGGGCACTCGCTAGCCAGCACATACATGGTTTAAAACACCCCTCCTGGAACCAAGCAAAATCAGCACCTAAGGCTCCCTCAAGGGCAGGAAAACCTGTCTTGAGAGCTGCCCATGTGAGAGTTGTGAAAAAATAAAATAAAATTAGCGGGCAAGACCTCTCGTTACACTTGGCTGAAACCAGGCAGCAGGTTCATGTGTTAAGTGAGGCTGACAGCCAGCCAGTTCATGCAGTCATCGAGTCTGGTTTCTAGGGAAACGAGGTAAATGTTTTTCCTCCTTCTTGCCACCTTTTAACTCTTAAAAGATTCTCACACATTGCCACAGGAAATATTCTCTACTTCCACCTTTCCCCATTTCAGTTAGAGCAAACAGCACCAAACGGGGTCCGTCTCAGAGCAGCACCGCACATCTGTGTGTGCATCTGGGGAGTTATCGCCTCAGTCACCGCCACGTGTCCTATTATGGTCAGCACGGGACCCACCAGCGCAGTCACCTAAATTTACACCAGCCTCGGTCAGGCCACGGCCCCAAGTGCCAGTGATCTCACTGTCGCAGCTGGAAGCCGACGAGCACTGGGGGCTGCCGCTGCCTTTCTTGGTATAAGGCCTCAGCTTCCGTAACTGCAGTGCTCCGGTCGGGACGGGTGCTGTCCATGGACCCGGTCCTATGCTCGGGCACCAGTGTCTCACGGGGCTCTGCTGGGAACCGCCTCGCCAGAAGCCGGTGGAGCATTGAGGCGCGCAGCAAGGCACCAGCAGCAGCAGCGGTGGCTCTGCCCCCTCCTCTGGAGAAGGCCCTCGCCCCCTCCTGTCCCCGGCCAGCCCATTGCCCATCTCCAGGCAGGATCCCTCAGCAGCAGTGGGAAACCGATTCGGGAACAGCGAGCTGCTGCCAGGGGGGAATTTGCCTCTTGCTGCTCTCAAGCGGAGCAAGAAGCTGCACTTGCAAACAGTCACAGGGATGGAAACGGGAGGGTTTCCATGGCAACAGCCAGCATCAGCCACCACCTGAAATTCAGTGATGTTCCAGCAATCTGTAGTAGTAATTTCAAACCCAGTTTGAATCAAAGGAGCTCTCCAGCCACCTGGCAGAGGATTAACACACGGAATAACATGTCAGTAACTGCAACACCTTTAGGGCTGCTGCTGCCTCACTCTCACACACGCCAGGAGAGAAGCCCTGCTCGGCCCCAACATCTCTGCTCTCCAAAACCAGCAATGGCAGCCTCTTCCTCATCCCAGGAGCGGGGCTCCACGCCAGATGCTCACTTGCTGCTTTGGCTGGGTTGGCACCATGCAAAGCACCTGCAGCAACAGCACCAGACCTGACACAGCTATGTATTAACAAAGAGACCGAGTTGATTTAAAATATTTATTTTTTTGGTCTGAGAGCACACAGGACACAAGACCAACCCACACATTAAGCTGTCTCCTCTTTCGCAATTCGATCTTTCTTGAGTGGTCCCTGGAAAAAAAAATAATAAAAAGATGTTGACAGCAGTCTGCACCAAAGACCACACCACCTCCCAGCTGCAAGGCTGCAACTTCTCCTCTCGCTGCAAAGAAATTGACGCAAAAGCAGCCCTCGACACTGCAGCCTGCTGGAAATCCCAAGCCCCACAGCCACAGGTTTCAGGGGAGAGCTGAACTCTGCGCAGCCACGTTGCACCAAATGCACTTCAGATGCAAGAGAAATGCTGGTGCCACCTTGTGGGGAAGCCCCCGAGCAGCCAGACAGCACTCTGACCGGCGAGGGCCTGGCGCCCAGGACTCCCAACCAGCTCCATCCAGCAAGTGACAAATGGCTGCCCCCAGCCCCCTGCGACCACCATCCAGAGCTGCTCCGAGAAGAAATGCAGAACAGAGCTGCTCCCCGCAGGTGCGAGGTGCTGCTCAGTGCTTGTTCCACGCCTCATCGCTGACTTGTGCCCAAACGTGGCAACACCCCTCAGGCACCAAGCGCTGCCACAGGGGAAGGGAGACCCCAGCCCCTTCTGTGGCTCTAACCCAGAGATGAACCATCTCGGCTAAAGCTACACCCTTTGGTTTCACAGGAATTTTGGCCCTGTGGCAGTCCAAAGGGGAAACTGCCGACTGCCATTAGCTGAAAGACAGCAGAGAAATCCAACACAATGCTGTCAGCTTCAGAACGCGTCCTTACCATGAAAGCCTTCTTCTCTTCGGCTGTCTGGAAGCGGCCATGACCAAATTTGGAGGTTGTGTCAATGAACTTCAAGTCAATCTTCTCCAGGGCCCGGCGCTTAGTCTGCACAAGCAGGGACTACAAGAGAGATGCCAGGTGAGCATGCAACAGCACCCTTTCAGCCTGTATCCGTATCACCTCTGAGGCCAACACCTCCCAAGTCACTCTGACCTCACACTTCAGCCACCACCATGTGCAAGTGGCCCATGCCGATAAGCCAGCCTGCACCTCCAGCCTCCACGGCTGGTGTGCTCAGCTCACACCAGTGTCCTTACAGCCCACAGCAATTCTCAGCCCCAAAGCGTGCCCTTACCAAAAAACAGCCCAGGACTGATTTAACTGGGCAAATGACCTCATGGTGCTCCTGAGGTCATTAACATGAGGTGGGTTTGTGTGCATGGGGCTTTTCTAGCTGGCTGTGTGCATCCCCACAGCAACACCACCCATATACGAGGCAGCGCAGCAGCGAACAGGCTGTCCCAGCCCATCTGACAGCACGCTGCACTACTCACCTTGCGCAAGGTTAGGACCCTCTTCTTGGTCCCAACAACACAGCCTTTCAGCATGATGAAGTCATTGGTCACCTCACCGTAGTGGACAAAGCCTCCCTGAGCAACGACAGAACAGTCAGTGCTCTGTATAAAGCAGGACCAGCAATCACATCTACCTACAGCTTGATGTTCTCACACCACTTCTGGGGCTCGGCCATTCCCACATTCACTGAAACCCCGTTTCCGGTATTTTGCCGGTCACGTTTCTTGACACAACAATCTACGTGCTGCTGTAGGACTTTTGCCAAGAACAGCAGCAACAAGAAAAGGCCGGCAAAACAGTAAAAGCTGCTCTCCCTGCTAAGTTATTCCTTATTTACAAGCATCATTTCCAGGTTTGTAACATCTCTCTACACTATTGCCACATATCAAGTGCAATTAGCACATTGCGCAAGTCAGTACTGAGAATGACTAAGTGACACCACCTCCCACAGCAGTTTTATCTCAAGAGCTCTTCATTCAATCATTTTGCAACTTCTACCAGGCCTGTTTGCCTCTTAAGATCGCAGCTCAGAAGCAGACTCTCTCCAGAGAGCTGCAGCAACTCACCAGAGGGTTAATGCTCTTGTCAGACAGGTCATAATCAGTTGACGCATTGTTTTTGATCAACTTCCCATCCTTGATTTGGTAACCCTGGCCGATCTTGTAGATCTAAAAACATCAAGAATTTCTACATAGCAAAAGGGAGGAGAAAGAGGCCAAAACGCAGAGTTCTACAGAGGTGTGAATAATGTCTGTTGCACTTTGAAAACATGTGACTACAAAAGAATTTTATGTTTATCCAACATAATGGACTATGGTTACTGCCCCGAGATGACATTCAAACAAACAGAGTGAAGTGTCCAAATCAAAATTCTTCCACTCTGTTTGCTGCCATGGAGCAAGTGACCTTGGCCAGCTTCCATTTTCTCCCAGCAGTCGAGAGACACAAACCTTCTTGTTGATTTCAGTCCGATGGTGATAGCCCTTCTGACCAGCCCGGGCCACAGAGAACGCCACGCGAGCAGGGTGCCAGGCACCAATGCAGGCCACTTTGCGCAGACCCCTGTGAGTCTTGCGGGGCAGTTTTTTGGTGTGCCAACGGCTGGTAACGCCTGAAACAAGAAACACACAGAGTTGCTAACTATTGTCAAGCTGACATGTCACCAAATCGTTTAAACAGAGTTTCAGCTACCTTTCAAGCTGCTGTCTGCAGGCAACAAAAGGGAAGCCCAGACTCAGCATCCCAGGAATTAACCACATTTCCTGGCGAAGCACCCTGCCCCTGAACTGTCCCACACTCCCTCCCTGGTCATCCCTGGGTCGTGTTCTCAGAAGGAAGGCAGCATGGAATGACTCCTCACGGATGTCAGGCGCTGTGCCCAGCGCTTATTCCATGGTCTCATCATTGAACCGTGACAGCAGCATGATTTACCTTCTCAGCTTTTAGCCCACACTTGTGAAACCTTAAAGCTCAGGGCTAGGATTTCACTAAGTGCCATATCCTGGTCCCAGAGGAGAAATTCCATGTGTTTACCTTTATATCCCTTGCCCTTGGTGACTCCAATGACATCTATCATCTCATCCTGGCCAAAGACAGTTGACACAGGCACCTGCTGTTCCAGCTTCTCCCGGGCCCAATCCACTTTCTCAGCAACAGTGCCACCATTCACCTGGATCTCCATCAGGTGAGACTTCTTCTGCCTCAGGGGAAGCAAGCGCATCTAGAAAACAAGAAGGACGAAATTTAGCTCCTGTTCTTTGAAGATGGACCTTAATATTAACTATTAACTAGCCCAGTATCCTTCTAGTCCTGGCCCGTTTGCTAACTCAACATATGCTTTTCCATGATATACAACTTCAACATACAGAAGTAAAAGGCCCTACGCTGAGGAGAAAGGCTCTGTTGTTGTTTTAACGACAAATGACAGTATCTGAAAGTTATACACCACCCACAGATTTAGCAAGTGTTGCCAACCCCACAGCCACCAGCCAAACTCCATCCAGGAACGACAAGAGATTAACAAGGGGCAGTGGTTTTACACTAAAAGATGGTAGATTTAGGTTGGACAGAAGAAAGGCACTGGCACAGGGTGCCCAGAGAAGCTGTGGAGGCCCCCTCCCTGGCAGTGTTCAAGGCCAGGCTGGATGGGGCTTTGGGCAACCTGGTCTAGTGGAGGGTGTCCCTGTCCATGGCAGGGGGTTGGAACTGGATGATCTCTGAGGTCCCTTCCAACCCAAACCATTCTGTGACTCTTCGATAAAGCCTGCCACACTGAAGGACACTTTGGGTAGGGTCACATTTACAGTTGCTTCCATATTTAGCACAGAGGGACTAAGATCAGTATCAACAGCAGCTGCAACACCACCTTTGCTGCCTAGCATGGAAATTAATTCTAGTGAAGTTACCAATGTCATAACTAGACATCTTACTGCACTTACAGTCAACTCAAAGATTTAACTGCATCTCCCAAGCAAGTCTGGCAGAGCACTGACGGCTACGGGAGACGCCACCATGCTGCTCAGCAGTACACCTCCACCAGCTCAGCAACAGAAGCCACCAAAAGCCTCCGTGTGTTTGAGGTCGCTACAGAACGCAGCGTGAAGCGATGCTGACTGTACAAAGCCCCGAGTTAAGTGTTCAGCCTGTTAATTATGAGGACCCAGGTCTGCACGGTATCAGCACAGGACTGAGTCCAAGAAGCTCCTGCGTCCTGTGAGCACACACTTTGTACAGAAGAGCACTAGTTATTCGTATCACGCTTAACAGTCAGCATCAGGTTGCAGGGGAGGGCAGAAATCTCCCCTGCAGAGATGGATCAAGCTTTCTGCTTGCTCTAAGTTGTTTCCACTGTACACCTGAGTCCTGCAGACACTTACCTGAGTGTGAGCCATGACTCTAATAACCTGGCAGTATTTCTTCATGCTATTGAAATCTTTCTCCAACTGCTTTTTGCCTTCCTCATCTTGCCATTTCTTGCAGTACTTGGTGAAGGCCTTCTTCTTGGACTTGTGCCTTCAGGAGCAGAGTAGAGACAAGGTTTGGCTAAGCCCTTCATCAATCCCCCTGGGAAGTGGGGACGAGCGGAAGGAGCTGCCACCTCAGTTGGTTTTGGCTCATTGCCAGCTTCTAAGGACTCTTTTCCACTGGCAAGCGGAGCCTGGAGCTCATCAGACAGTGGCAAAGTTGCCAGAGCTGAGCGGAGCTGCCATGAATTCCAAAGCACATTAACATTCACAGTACAGAAGACAAAAGACTGTAGAGAGATGTCAAACAATAACAGAAAAAAAACACATCTTTAAAGTAATTGTCAGATGACTGCCATCTGCTTCAGAATACCGTAGCTTCCCCCTTCGCAAGCCCGAGCTATGCCTGACAGTAAGGTCGTTACTGTAACACCCTTGAGATCGTTATTGCTCTACTCTGACGTCTTCTGAGCCTGCAAAGTTCATAAACAGGCTGTAAGCTCTAGACACACTGGAGCCGCACTCGGGCAAACACGCATACTCCGAACCACAACAACAGGGCCTGGAACAGTAATCAGAAGTAACATTTGTCTTCCCCTTTCCTGAGAAAACAGGGCTACAGTCAGGACTCGACACTCAACAACAAGCGCCAGAGGCGATTTCCTTATGTCCGCCCGTCGAAGTATCATCACGTGTAGCCTGTTAAGGAGATCTCAGGCAAAACCCAACTCTGTCACCTCCACGCCAACTAACATTACGCTGTCACCCTCCCAGAGCCATTCCTACAGCCTATCCCACTTATTAGGTCAGTTCATCAAGACCAAATACTAATTGCTGAAAAGCCTCTTCAAAAAGTTGCACTAGCATAATCTGCAACCCAGCAGAAAAAATAAACCATGGCATGAGGTTAAGGCAAGAAGCAAAAGCCCCACTCTTACCAGTTCTTGTAGAAGCGACGCTTACACTCATCGCTGATGTGCTCAGCAAAGATGGTCTTGAAGCTGCGGAGACCACGAGGAGTCTGCACATAGCCCACGATGCCCACAATGACCATGGGAGGGGTCTCCACTATAGTGACTGCCTCGACCACCTCCTTCTTGTTCACCTCTGGACAAAGACAGAAATACAGCACAACCATTAACACTAGTATTGGCTCAAACACCATCATCTGACCTTCCTCACTCACAAATCCTTCACGTGAAAGGTTAAATGACTCAAATTCTTTTCACAAAGGCAAAGATGATGCATGGTAACAGGGCCAACCATAAGTGATAATTTAATGCCTTGCAAAAATTTGAGGCTGTTTCAGTAGGAAGCACAGACAAAGCCTGCCAGGGAAAATGCACGGTAATGAGTAACACAACTACATCCAGGACTCAATAATCAGCAAAAAACCACCTGAAGGCCATTTACTTATGCCTGCCCTGGAGAAGAGATCACCATAAATAGCCTGTTACAGTACAGCTAAACCAAACCATCAGGCTGCAATGCAAGCCACCGTACATCTCAGAAACAGGACCACTAACAAGACAGCCGCTGCTGGACATTAAGTCTTGCTGCTGGGACATCACTCCCACTAAAGTGGGAGGGGTTTGGGTGTTACACATTCTGTTTCGGAGCCCTTGAGTGGGTGGGGAAGTCAAGCTAGCACTACAATCCAGAGCAGTTAACAAACAGGTCTCCCACCATCCATGAAGAAAACTACTTTCGGTAATAAGAGGAACATTAACACATACTGGATCCAGGTCTGTCGACTTCACGGACAATGTGGGTCATGCCAGCTTTGTACCCCAAGAAGGCAGTGAGGTGAACAGGCTTGCTGGGGTCATCTTTGGGAAAGCTCTTCACCTTGCCCCTGTGCCTGCTGCTGCGTTTGCGGGGCAGGAAGCCCAGAGAGCCATGCCTCGGAGCTGAGAACTTGCGGTGAGACTAGAGAGAAAATAAATATTTAGTGCTTGTTATAGATATTCACACACACCCATTTACAGGCCAAGGACAATTCTCTTCTTGCTTTGAAACACAATTACTATGTATATAGAAGACATTTTACATACTAGAAATTCTTCTCAGTATCAGCTGTTTGGTATGTGAATTCAATTATAATATAATCCTCATGCCCCAACCGCATCCTTCCTAGATTTCCTCAATGTCCTCTCCCCTTTCAAGCTTATTTTAAGACACCACCAAGTCCCCCTCTAGTTAGGGAACCACATGAGCTGTAGTTCAGCCACAGCACGCCAACAGAATTTCCATGCCTAGCAACCAACCGGCAAGAAACAAGTCTCACTTTTAAAAAAACATTCGACACAAGTTGCCTTAAGCAGACAGAGTTTCCCAGCCCCCGAGGAGCTCGCTGTTCGGATTACAGACCTTGTGGCACGGCCCAGGACTAAATTTTGACACCTACAAGAGACTGAAGGCTCCCAACACAATACCTCCTCACACGAGTGACAAAATCAAACACGAAATTTGATTCGACAGCGGAAAGGCAGCGAACGCCGTTATCAGCCTGCCCGCTCCGGGTGCTCACCCCCCCGGCAGGCCCGGCTGCCCTGGCAGGGGCGAACAAAGCCGCGCTCCGCCCTGACCGCGCTCCCGGCCTTCAGACGCACGGGGCCCGCCTGCCTGCGCGGGCAGGCACCGCTGCCGGGAGCTTGCGACGAGAAACACCTCTCCTAAAGAAAGGGACACGGAACCCCCCGCCCCGCCGGCAGCGTCCCCGGGCGCCAAGCAGGCCAGGCCGGCGTCCCCAAGGGAAAGCGTCGCCGACGCACGGCAGCTGCCGCGGCCGAGACCCGCAATAAGCCCCGCGCCGCCTTCCCGCAGGGCCCCGGCACAACGGGAGCGGGGCCAGGCAGCCGCCGGGGGCGGGATGGCGCCGATACCCGAGAGATTGCGCGACCGGGCCCGAGCGGCGCCACCGCCGGCAGCACCCACCATGTTGTCCCCGCGCTGGGCCGGAAGGGCCGAAGACAGCCGCGCGTGCGGCTTTTATAGGCGCCCCGCCCCCGGTGGCGCGTTGCGCCAGTGCGTGCCGCTCTCCGCTCTCGCGAGAGCTCCCGGGGGCGGTGCGCGCGTGGCGCTACGGGTGGGGAGCGGGGCCAGAAGGGTGAGCGGGCGGCCGCCATGGGGCGCGGGGAACACACATTAACATATGACATTACGCAAAGCCACGACGTCCTCGCGTCATCGTTCAGATGTATGTATCGCCAGGAAGTGTGTCTCGCTGCCGTCCTCCTCCGTGACTGGGGTAGCTGTTTCCTTCCCACTAACGTAACGCGCTTGTTCCAAGCTGGGGGTGAGCACCCGCCCCAGGAGAGTGATAATGAGCAGTGAGGGCACAGAGCCACGGGCGGGTCGGGCTGGATGGACCTCAGAGGTCATCCGGTTCCAGCCCCTGCCGTGGGCAGGGACACCCTGCACTAGCCCAGGCTGCCCAAAGCCCCATCCAACCTGGCCTTGAACACTGCCAGGGATGGGACCTCCACAACTTCTCTGGGCAACCTGTTCCACCGCCCCAGCACCCTCACTGGGAAGAATTTCTTACTAATTTCTAACTTAAATCTACCTCCTTCTAGTTTAAATTCACTCCCCTTTGACCTATCATTCCCTGCCCTTGTAAACAGCCCCTCTCCAGCTTTCCTGTAGGCCCCTTCAGGTACTGGCAGGCCGCAACTAGGTCTCCCCGGAGCCTTCTCTTCTCCAGGCTGAACAAGCCCAGCTCCCTCAGCCTGGCCTCGCAGGAGAGGTGCTCCAGCCCTCTGATCAGCTTCCTGGCCTCCTCTGCCCTCGCTTCACCCCTGCAGATGCTAACGCCATGCCATGAAAGGGGAACTGAAAACACGGGTTCCTGCGGCACCTGCCTGCAGGTGCTGTTGTTGGTGCTGTTGTTTCTGCTGGACCGTTTCCTGCTGCTCCGGCACACAGACAGGTGCCACCGGGACCGGCCGCGTCGTGGGGAGGTGATGGCCAGCTCGGCCCACCCTGGGAACTCGCCCACAGGGAAGCTGGCACCGGGGCATCTCCTCGGGGTAGGGATGAAGCAGAGCTGAGGTGACACCTGAACACGGAGGGAACTGGAGGACAGGAGATAAATTATTTACTCTCCCTCCGTCAATGCCGGGAAATCGGATAGGGCTCAACTAAAGAAGGTCCCTCAGGCTTGGCTGGGTGGGAACTTTGCGAGCACCTCGCGGACAGCTGATGTGAGGCACTGTTCCAGCTGAGATGTCCACTGAACTCTGTTCCTCAGCAGAAAATCCCACACCTCCTGGTGGGAGGAGGAGGGAAGAAGGACCACCCCACAGGATCCAGAGTGGACCCACATGTGAGGGGCGGGAGGGGGTAACGGGGCCAAGCAGAGCTGCCCGCTTTGCCCAGCCATCTGCCCACTTGGGCTGGGCTGGTTAGAGATTAGGTGAGGAGGTACCAAGAAAGCCTCCCAGGACCACCATGGGTCAGCGTAGGGACAGGTGCCCTCTCGGCTTCGCAAGCAGTGCACCCACCTTTTCATGTCGCTGGAGACACAGGACATGCGTCCAGCGGCTGGGAGAGCCGAGTGCTTCATCCAGCCCACACTCCAGCAGCCAAAGGCCAGTCCCTTTGGAAGGACAACTCCTGGCTGCTCGCTCAAAATGTTGGGGTGCCACGTTGCCTCTGGGTCAGCCTGGGAACCTTGGCAGAGGTAAGTAACCCAGCTGAACCTAGGCTTCGGACAACTAGCATGGCATTAGGCATCCAGGCAGCTGGTAAACCTAAGAGCCCAGGCCCCGTCCTGCCACCTACAGCCCCTCTCTGGGGTGCGGACGCAGGGCACGACCAAACCTAGGAAGCTGATGAAGCCCCTGGATGGCTGAGATGGTATGAGATATTTAGGGAGATTTAGGTTAGATATTAGGAAGAAATTCTTCCCTGTGAGGGTGGTGAGGCACTGGCACAGGTTGCCCAGAGAAGCTGTGGAGGCCCCATCCCTGGCAGTGTTCAAGGCCAGGCTGGATGGGGCTTTGGGCAGCCTGGTCTAGTGCAGGGTGTCCCTGCCCATGGCAGGGGGTTGGAACTAGATGGTCTTTGAGGTCCTTTCCAACCCAAACTATTCTGTGATTCTATGATTCTATATTTACAATGTTATCTGTGAAAAATACTCAAACTGCTGAATTATAAGATCACTCCCACCACATCCAGAGGCTGAATAAATTGGGAATAAGTACATAATTTTGCATTATTGTAAAGAACATGGATCTTAATCCACCACTGCCTGTGGTAGGAAAGGGGGTGCAAACCCAAGCCCATGAAGATGGCAGTACCCAGAGCTGGGAGGGCTGGAGCTGCCCACACACAGGGCAGCTAGTGTTTGCCCTTGAGATCTCCCCGGGGCTTGCGGGGAAGGTTGTGTTTGACAAAACATTCAGACACAAGACCCCTGCCTCCACAAGGAGATCGGCGTTCCCCAGGGATGGCTCCTGCCCTGCCTCCTCCCTCCCTCCCTCCCTCCCTGCCAGGGACCATAGCACCACGTGGAAGCCATCCGAATTCCCACCGCAGGGATGCCAACCTGTAACACACGATGTAAGTGCTGCACATTATGGTTATATCAAGTTACTGCAAACATTAATTAAACAGCTCAGGCAAACACTAGTTATAGAGCCAAATCCCGCCACCAGCCGCGCAGGTGCAAGAGAGCTAAGCCATTCAGCGCGGGGAGGCTGGTTACCCAGCGAGCGTGAAATAATTAAGGAGGGCATATCCAGGAGTTAAACACACTTAATCAACTCCCAGAAACCTTCCACCTCCCCTCCCCAACTCTGGTCCCTGCAGGTTAAGTAAAACCGAGGCTGAAGGCTTTGCTGGAGGGACTCGACGTGTAAATCTGTGTGAAAAAGCCACTACAGGTAGAGAAGTGCTTTGTTTTGAGGACGCTCCCTTGCCTGTCTGAAACTGTCAGGCAGCGGGAAGGGAACCAGGGCAAACTGGAGGGCTGAGGGTCCAGCAGTGCTGGTGCTGCAGCTCATCTTCCCAAAACAGAGCTGCCTCATCCCTGGAAACATTTAAGATCAGGTTGGCTGGAGCTCTGAGCAACCTGATCTTGTTGATGATGTCCCTGCTCATTGGAGGGGAAGATTGGGCTGGATGACCTTTAAAGGTCCCTTCCAACCCAAACCATTCTGTGATTCTACGGCTGGATGTGATGGGGCAGTGTCCATACCCTCCCTCCCACCTGCCCCTCCAAAGGTGCCCCACAAAGGACATGGGATGGCTGCTCACTTCTTAGGGTGCTGCTCCTAATGGGGACCAAGGATGGGATTTAAATGCACTTTTGTTTCCCCCATACACGTCTCTTGCTCCTGCACTGAGCTCCTGAGCCGCAGAGCCGATTCGTAGTCTGCCAAGGAAATAAATTTGGACTCGGGCCGAATGAAGGGGTGCTAGAGGGGGTTCAAGCACGTGCCCCACCCCACTGCTCTGCCCTTTGCTCCCTTGCTGCTAACCTGACTCTCTGCATCCGTGTGACCCGGAGGCGAGTGGGACGTAAGCCACCCAGCCGGTCATTCTGCTTCGTCAGCCTCCCTGCCGCTGGTCAGTGCGGCACCATCACTCCGCCTGGCTCCGGAGAGGAAGCAGCTGGCTTTGCTTTGTACCTGACTTGTCTGGCCAGGTCCAAACCCTGTTCCTCCAGAACACAGGAGCATTTTGAACACCTATTTAGCAAAACCAAACCTCTCTCCTCTCCATTTATCTCCTCTCTTTCATTCCCAATCCCCAGTTCCTGGACATTTACCTTTCAATGCGGGGACTTTTGTATTTCTGGGACCTTCAAAGACATCCTGGCACTGTAAGACCTTACCAAGTGCTCACAGCGTTCCCACCTCACCCTTCATCGGGCTGCTTCTAGCAAAGCTGCTGCCTGGTTTGAGTTGGGTATGTCCATAACGAAGAGCCAGAGCTGTCCGGCGGCATGGCATGCCAGGGGGAAATGCAGCGCAGAGCATCTCTGCTCAGCTGAAGCACGGGAGCGGGTGGCCTTCAGTTGCGTTCAGGCTGAAGTGGACAAGTGGACTCAAAATGGTTTTGCCTTCCGCTGCCGAGCTTAAGGAAGCACGTTACAACCCAAGGGCTTGCTTTTAATCTTGGTCCTGTTAATATAGGTTATCGGGGACCCTGCAGAAGCCAGCGGATCGATCGCTCGTACAGCTGCTCTCCACAAAAGCGCAGGCCCAGGAGCTCGAGCCGCCCCTAAGGCTTCTCCCCAGGCAACATCCCTTCCCGGCTGCGCGGGCCACCATGGTGGTGTGAGGCGCGCGTCTTGCCGTCTCTGCCTTCCAGAGTCAGGGGGTCTCCCCAAAATCTGGACTCCCCACATTTGCAAAGGGCCTTTTTCTGCTGCCCCCTCCCCGGGACGCGGTGCCTGTAGGCTGGGGGACGTTAGGAACGACACCAGACGATTCTGTGTCCCACCAGGCACCCCTGCCTGGGAGCAGGCGCCAGGGCGCACCCCCGGCTGTCCCCTTGGATAACCGGGTGTCACCCGAGGGCCCGGCCTAACCCGCCACGGGCGCTGCTAGCAGCGAAACGCTTACCCGGGCTGCGGGGCTGCGGGGCGGGGGGGTAGCGGCCCCACACTGCGCCGAGGCCCTACCAAAGCGGAGCGGGGCAGCACCCTGCCTGCCTCGCCCTCTGGGGTGGTGGTGGCGGGGTGCCTGTGTTCTGGGGAGGCGCCCGCACCCCCCATCCTCCCAGCACACCCCACACCCCCGCCGTGCTCTCGCCCCCCACACCTGCCC